>OZ024871.1:56130725-56383225 GCA_964017185.1 Rugalucina vietnamica
GTGTAGCATTTAGTTTGTGGCTAAACAGAATTCCTTGAGTACAATGTTGGAGTATAATGCAATACCATTTACCAATAAATTGGTTTTAGTTTTATGAATATATTTGATGTGCATCTTATAATCGTGTATATACATACTTGCTTCAATAATTTTCATAACGCACGTTTTTCACGTGCAAACCAACAGTTTACATGTAAAGCAAAACCGCATTAAAACTATGATGATGACGATAATGCTGAGGAACGCGAGAGGGGAGAGGGTAAGTTATAACATTTAGTTTTCAGCTTGTTTTAAATAAGGATATCAAAAATTTTAAATGGTACTTTGTTACACTAATCAGTTTGCCTTTGCCATCATTTTTGCATCTGATGATTTTGTTATCCAGGGTAGGCATCAAAACGCGCTGCCATGTAGACACAAAAATAAACAACACTTTTCGTTAGGGACACTTTGATTATGCCATATACCATTTATACATATAAGGGTGTGAATGGTTTATTAATGAGTCCCCTCTATTGTCTGTTGCCTTAGACATTAGCCCTGTTGGAGGTTTCTTATGCAGACCCTATGTTTTGGTTGGTACAACCCCGAGCTGTAAGCCAACTATCAGACCATGGGTTTAAATAGCTCCCATCGTTCTATTAAGGGCGGTCAAAGGAAATAAAACTCAATTAAGTCGGAAGACGGTAAAAGCGACGCTCGTGAAACAACAATAATTGTTGGTGCCATTTGAGCCGCCACATGGGAAAACCAACACTCTTCATAGGCGAAAACAAAGGCGCAGATCAGCTTCGCGGTAACCGCGAAGCTGATCAGCGCCTTTGTTTTCGCTACACGGATATTACACTTTCTCTTCTGCCTAAATCCGAAATTTCAAGCTTCTAACCATCTTCACAGGCCGGTTTGAGTCGGACCTGTTCGGAAACCACATTGATGGTTTACCCACGAGGCGGCTCATTTAATGACCACCTTTTACAGTGTGGCTTGAACGATTGACCAGTGAACAATTTGTGTCGTTTTGACCAGTAAATAAAAACAGTTTGTTTGATAATTAGAGTCGGTGACACATTAATAGCTTCACCAAAGAAAAACACTGGGTCAAATTCTGAGAGCAATCAAATCTCTATTGTCAACCACAATCTTGCACACACACACAAGATGGAATCAGAGGTGTAACAGAGCTTTCCATTTCGTCCTGACTGATTAATGTGGTGTTTAAAGTACTGGATGAAGAAGAAAGCCCAGCGATTTATATGAAATAGAGTAACGATTTATATCAAACCGGATATTTGCATCTGGCCCGTACCAGTGTTACCATTACCCCCTTTAATTTTATATTTACTTGGATGATCATTGGAGGGTCACATGAACAGGTTTAGGCGAAGTTTTGAACTAAACGATCCTTTGATAATTTATAATTAAAGTAACTGTTTTTGTGATAATAATAATAATAATAATAATAATAACAAGCAAATTCAGAGAATTTATGTCCCCCGCCTTGATTGTTTAGTTACACAAATATAATCTGACAATAACGTATATCTGAACCAATACACTTTCTCAGTGTAAATGCCCGAAAAACGACTAAGTTCAAATTGTGAAAAAGTAATAAAAATTAACCAGAGGATCATAAGCAAACTACATGCATATCTTCAAAGGATGGTCAAGACATCTGTAAAGTTTCATAAGAATCTGAATAAAACTGTAGGAGGAGTTGCGCACACAAGGTACCCATTGTCCATTAACTTTCATTGTAAAAAAAAAACAAAAAAAAAAAACGAAAAATGACTAAGTTCAAATTGCGAAAAAAGTGTGAAAAATTAATCTGAGAATCATATCCAAATCACATGCATATCTTCAAAGGATGGTAAAGACATCTGTAAAGTTTCATAAGAATCTGAGTAAAACTGTAGGAGGAGTTGCGCCCACAAGGTACACACTGTCTATTCACTTTCATTGTCAAAAATAAATAAATAAATAAATAAATGAAAAATGACTAAGTTCAAATTGTGAAAAAAAAGTGTGAAGAATTAATCTGAGGATAATATCCAAATCACATGCATATCTTCAAAGCATGGTCAAGACATCTGTAAAGTTTCAAAAGAATCTGAGTAAAACTGTAGGAGGAGTTGTGCCCACGAGGTACCCACTGTCCATTCACTTTAATTGTCAAAAAAAAAAAACAACCGAAAAAAGACTAAGTTCAAATTGCGAAAAAAGTGTGAAAAATTAATCTGAGGATTATATCCAAACCACATGCATATCTTCAAAGCATAGTCATGACTAGACTGGCCCCCGTCCTATGTTCACTATCATCCTATCATACCATGTTCTATAACCTCAATAAATATTTTCTTGTATGAGTTACCCCTCTTCTTAGGCTCAAACTCAGCCATCAGAAGATTTTGTGCATGTTTTTCTGTTAAAAACAAAAGTTTGACGACGGGAGCCAGTCTAAGTCATGACATCTGTAAAGTTTCAAAAGAATCGGAATAAAACTGTAGGAGGAGTTGCGCACACAAGGTACATACTCCTATAGGGGGACGGAAGGACAGACGGACGGACAGAATGACGGAAAGCCAAAAACCATGTCCCTCCGCTTCGAAAAGGCGGGGGACAACCCGCTTTTCTTCGAAAAGGCGGGGGACAACAATAATAAGCTGCATATTCTAAGGGGAACAATGTACAAAGAATAGCACACTTCCATGTAATATCATTGATATGGGCCTATTGATAGGGGCGGAGCCCTTGATATATATTTTATCGCAATGGAGATCATATTAAATGTCCTCTCAATACACAATCTTTAAATGCTGTCCATTGCTATGTAAAGAATTAAAATATCATTTACCTAGACTAAAGGTTTATTTTAGTTTATTTTAAATAAACTGTTTACCAATGCCCGGTTTAACAAATAAAACAACTTCTATTGAAATATTCACATCGAAAAACCACTTTTGTTTGACACTTTGTATCAAAGGCATTTGGGAAGCGAGGTAAATCGAGATAGATACACGATATATCAGCTATATTGGCGTTTAATCTGAATTTAGCGTTAACCCTAAATGTTTGCTTAATAGATTAAAGGCAGAGAAAGCTAAATTCGGTACAAAGAAAAGATTAAACACAAATTTTACTTTTGATTAATAAGATTACTAAGCAAATTTACGACAGTTGCATAAAAGACTCATGCATGATTTAAAGAACGCTATTTGAAAAGAGCACTTTATTATTTATTGCACACATCAAATGTAGTGAAGCGCAATATGCACAATAACCATGAATGTATTACGTGATAGGGTAGTCCGCAAAACTGTCTTTCATGACAACAAAAATCATAACCCGAGTAACGCTATTATTCCTACTAAAATTCAGATCTATGCAACTCTCCCTTAGGCACTGGACGCCCTTAAACTAAATATGGCACGGGAAAGTAGTGAGCAGCATCATTCTTAAAAGTGACATCCAACAACCGGAACCTAACCTAATTAACAAAACATGAAACAAATTCTACTTTTTCATTTATAGATCTGATTATCATTACGATTATCATTAAGTCAGCAGATAGTGTTTTATTGGCACACACACTGACTTAAATGTGCGGATGCGCACAAACAATACTCAATCACTTTACGCTGCAGATTTCAGCTATTTTCTACAACCATGGACCCACAAGGGCTCACTCCGATGACCCGCTGAATCGCGACGAGAGAAAACCGGTTTTCTGGGTTTCCGACCAGGTCTGACACAAACCGACCTGTGCAGTCACAGAAACAGTCACAGAAGAAGGCTAGAAGCTTGGAATTTCGGATTTGAGAAGATGACGAATTGCATGTACTATCCGTGTAGCGAAAACAAAGGCGCTGATCAGTATAGGTAAAACTCCGGCTCAACTGTTCTTTTTGTGCTGCACATATGACATTTGTAGACGGGAGAAAATGGCCAAATTAAAATCACACATATTCACATCGAAATCACTATTATTATGCTATAAAACAGTCGGTCAATATAAGGTAACAAAACAGCTCAAGACCTTTTCTGCTTCTTTAATAGATATACATTCTTAGATTTGGACAGTATTGTTTCTATTGAATGTGGTATGATAAGTCAACAATGTCTCAGTTCCACCGAAAGGGACTCTTAATGTGTGGGCATTTCTGTTCCTAAGAACCGTTCTATTAATATAATATCAAGCCTATACGAGCTTCTTATATTGGACAAACAGCTTGTTTATCAGTATAAATGTTACCAAGTATGCTTTCAATTTTCTTCAGCAAGACAATCTTCCCACAAATAACTTGATCAGTAAACAAGTTGAATCGAAAGTCAATAACAGCACGCGGCCCATCAAATTAACCCAATTGGAAACTCGATATTTAACATCCTGTCACACAAAGATGTGTATTAAATGAAGAATTCAATACGGAATTGGTCATGTGTGCCAAATGACCATGTATGCGACCTCAACAATTCAGACGCAAAACACAATCGGAAGGGTTGACCACCTTTCATGTTTGACTGGTGGGAAAGTGGAAGATCAATTTATCGCCTCGCGGGGCCGATTTACCAAGAAGTTAAAAAGATAAGCAATGAGAATGACATAGCACACCTAGAACCCTAAGCATGTCCCTGGGATGATAACACTCGTACATGCTGAAGACCTCAATATCTTAAGATAATTTAGAACAACGGTTTTGAATTCGAATTAGAATGCACTTCACTTCAAATATTGGTATAACATCCTCCAATTTGATGAAAGAACATCTGAGATAAATCAACATCCCTTTAAATGCTCATCTATTTGTAAATGTTATTGTTTGAAGAACATGCTTGTATTCAGCAACATCCATACCACAAGGAGAGTAAAGATATGCATTTTAAACATACATAAAAATACTAACATGATATAAAAGATTATGACCATTGCTGAATTGAGCAGGTTATTAAATCTTCTTTTCAGTCGAATGTGGTTAAAATTACATTAAGATTTCCCCGGCTACACACGTGAGTGATTTTTATCTGACGTTCAAAATCTGGGTTACCGTTTGGGCTTATTAAAGCACCTTTGTTTTTGAAAATATAATGACCACTGGCCTTTATGGCATGTATAAATAAAGTACATACAGAATCATAAATGAGTATATTGTCCTTTTTGTAGTTAATAAACTTGTTAATAAACTCTCGTGTTTTAGCAAATATACTTATATATGATTTTAACATTTTGAAATGATTAAATATGGACCTCCCTTGGCAGAGTTCATCGGGAAACGGACGATGCGATTAATATGGGTTAAATGATCATTTTCATCATTTTATACTTACGTACTTATCATTTGCACAGAAAAATGTGAGAATCGACATATTTAGTTATTATTGTAACCACTTTTAGCCCATCAACCATTTTGTCTGGCACAGAACTACACACCAGACCACTTCTTAATTGTTAATCTAGTATCATCGATAACAAATACTTTGAGGATTATAATTTACATTTTTGATGGAAGTGTTGTTCCATTAATCAATGCATTATTTAATATACTAAGTTCAATGGTGAGTTTGTTCTTTGGACCACTTAACTCTAGTCACCCCTCTAATATTTGTTCACAAATCAATGACTCTTGTTATCACCCAGTGGGTTATTTCAACAATGCGCATCTTTACACCCGTAACTATGTTTAGTCGCCCAGGTAAATCATTAATACCTAGCATTAGAACGTTTATCTCAACAGCAAACAATGTTTGTAGTTACCTGCACCGTTTAGCGTGATTCTCTGATCTATCGCCCTATTTACATAATACTTAGACAGGTTAATACTTGACTTCAGATGTATGTAGCTATATTTCTCTAGATCTTGAGTGTTTATAACTAAACACGTGATACCTATATGAGCCGCCTCATGAGAAAACCAACTGTGGTTTCCGAACAGGTCAGACACAAATCAGGCTGTACAATCACAGAAGCAGGCTAGAAGCTTGAAATTTCGGATTTAGGAAGAAGAGGAAGTGTACTATCCGTGAAGCGAAAACAAAGGCGCGGTTACCGCGAAGCTGATCTGCGTCTTTGTTTTCGCATATGCAGATTTTTTTTGTTTTCTCATGAGGAGGCTCTAATATATAAACATTTTGCAGAAAAAAAATGTTGGATCTGCTACACAAAGAGTAGATCACTTTATAGGTCAATGATCTCGATTAAGTATATAGACATACGTAAATCGTCAGATGTAACTGAAATACCTGTATTTATTGTTTCGATAAACAACCTAAACTATTTAATTGGAAAACAATGAAATATAAATTGTACAATTTGAAATCAATAAACCTTTCAGATATTTTTATTACCCATACAGATGGAACCAAAGTCAACACCTATGCGACGATTCCAACATCTTATTATTAGTCTTGTTGGTCGTTTAAAATGTGCTTTTGGATTCGTTCTGCCCCTGCTCCTGCTTTTCAAACAACCCGCAAGTTGCAACGACAATACTGAGAAACAAAACTCTTCAGATACACCTGATACGGCGCCTGGTGATGGTGTAAAACAAGAGCATCAGCTACTTGTGTAAATGAAAACGATTACTTGTGGATTGCCATACTCATGTACTTCTTGAAGCGACCGTAAAAATTATGTACATCAAATAATTGTGATTCGTGCAAGTTTTGTTTTCACACCTTAAAAGCTTCTCTATAATTGATGAAAGGCGTCTTGTGAGGGAATGTAAAGTCAGATAAAGATTTCCTCTGAGTGCCCCACGTATTGATACAGGTATTTGTGTTAATTCTGTAGCACGCGTGGATCACTCTGCAATGATACCTTTCCGCGCGGTTTTATCCGCTTTAACAGCGATTTACACCGGTATTATAACATCCCTCATTATGCCAATTAAATCCGCGCGGTATACACTATAAAACAGCTGAGGTTACCTTTAGGGCAATTCAATAACACGCCATTATCGTAGCTAAATAGGTTGCTCTTGTGAACAGGTATAGAGCAAATTTACCTTATCGCCGCAAATTGATAGAGCGTCAATCTGTTATTTGTAGCAGTAATACCCCTGATTATCAGCCATCTACGCTCAATAAACTGTGAAAGCTTGTTTATCAGAGTTGTTTCCCTTTGACAGCAAACATTGTATCGGTCGCGTGCCTGTCTACGCTAGAGCTAATACATGGTTTGATGAATGAGATCACGTAATCGTCTAAAAAGCCAATATTAGAAGATTGCACTTGAGAAATGAGTGGAGGATCTAGCAATATAACAATCGGCATACCGCATAATTACGTCACGAGGCCCAACAAGTTCATCTGGTGACGCTTAACCATATAGATAAACGGTATACCAAATGAGTTTAGCTTAAAACACGTGAAGACTTAAATAGATACCCAATGTTGGATTCATTAAATTGTTTGCGGTTGGCAAACGCTCACGTATTCATTGCATGTTTAACACATCACGAGCTATTGAATCTTTAAACAGGCTGTCTAAGCTACTCCGGAATAGCATGTCTGCAAGTTGTGCAACAAGCAGTATCTCCGTTTAAATAATTAATCACATAAAGCATTCTAATTTTATTATCTTAGGCTGAGGCGGTTTCAATGCTTGTCTTTTCGTGTTTTACAGATGTCGTCTGATTTTATGTAGAATTATTCTGAGCTTTAGAATTGGCAAATAGAAGAGCGCCTACTTCATTGTCAGAGACGACAGTGAGTAAGGCCGGGCTGATGATATGGTTTCGACATCGACTTCCCTTGCTGACCTTTTGACTGTCGCTTGTCGACAAGTTTGGAATGACAAGTTTTCGACATTGAATGTCCCTTGCCAACATTTTTGACTGTCCCTCTGCAGCCTTTGCTATTGGGATCTTTCCCCTTTATATAGAATAAAAACGTCGCTTAAAATAAATTGTGTGAACGCAAACTCTGGCCTCCCCCAACTCTTACTCTCAATCTCATTGTATCTTATAGAACCAGCAAAACATAGTATCTAAAAGAGAAACAGGGTGGATGTCAATTCCGGCTTCCCCCAACCGCCCTAGCCCAAACTTCCCCCAAGTCAACTTGTACAAAACCGCACTAGTTACGCCAATAAGCACACAGATCATATTTGTTGTTAACCAAGATCATCATGTAAAAGACAATTAGACAAAGGCAGATATCCCCAATGCGTTTAAACACTGGCTGCCTCTGAGTTTCCAATAAAAGACAATTAAGAGTTCATATGTCGCACTTGTGCCGTTATTGACTTCAATCATAATTAAATCAACGCCACCAAATTCCATTCCGATTTTACCCAATAACGCGTTGGATAGGCTTCTAGCAGAATGCCCTTTTCCGGTGAACTTGAAAACAGAATTGGATTAGACTCCAATCCTGGAGTTCTATTTAATAGAAAGACGAACCATTTTGCATATGTCAAGCTTATTTTTCAATAAAACTAATGACGAAGTTGTGAATGAAATCGATAATTTTGAACTGTTATTCTGCTACGGTTCTACAATAAATAATGTTGATGCTATCGCAAGATCAAGTCTTTTGATTCAGTATAACGCTGTTTATGATTAATGTCGCGAGGAAGACAAAGTTTCTAATCAATATCATGACCAGATCCAGGGACCGCCGAAGCAATATTTGAATTTGATATCTTGGTAATTAGCTTTTATCCATTTCCTGGATGCTTGTCTCAGAGCGCTACAAAACTTCATTATACCAATAACTTGTACCGTGATTATTGTTTATGGAGACATTTTGTGACCGACTGGGATAGATATTCGTCTCTGGCATTAACTTATTACATGGCCGTATCAAACATGATCTTAGAACAGCCTATGGCGCTTAAGGCCACCATAGTTCATCAAATGCAAACGATACCACTTTCGCAGTTCATAATTGCCTCAAACTCTTTTTCCCACCTGTAATTTTGGGTATCTCTTAGCCTGATTACACCAGTTCCAGGTATTTTTTACTTGTTCGCTAATCTGTTAAAATAAATCTGTTGAATACATTCACGTGTTTTTCTAATTCAGCTCATTCGGAGACCTGTCCCCATCCCCATACCATTCTTATCAGACCGAGAATCCAGATCATTTCATTTCTTTTACTTCGTGAATAGTACCATCATGAATAACCTCTGTCCTGTAAGCCACCACTGATGCTACTGTTGTCGTCTATAATTCGCACCTGAAGTGTTGATCATCAATTCAGTTTGCATGGACTCTTGTGACGACTTATGCTGATGTTCTCCTATAGTTATTGTCATACTCTGTATTCTCGCGGGCGACTACTGTTATATACCCAATTAGGCATATCAACCCTTGCGGATGAAATATCTTTTACATGATCATGTAAAATCGTCAACCTTAATCAATTTGGTGCCTTTGTATTCTATGGCATTCCTCTCGGAGCATTATAGAATCAGGTCTCCATCATACGATCAATTTTTAACATCAGACAAAAGCTGAACATTTGTTTTCTGATCTCATTAAACAAAGCCGCTCACTTGTCATTTCAGTTCCAATTATCACATTCATTGAAGAGGCGGCTATAATAATTATTTCTTTCGACTTTTCAAACACCGTTAGACCATCTGCTGAGGAGATTTCTAGTGAATCTCTGTCAATAATGAGTTAATAGACACTCTGCCACGTTCTTTTAGCACACAAGACCTTTTTCCAGATCAATGCTAAAGATAAACTTGCGGTAAATGTTCCCTTTTATTTCGTCCAGACAGATTTATGTAACAACAAGAGTGGCGGCTACGACAATGGTGTTGGTTTAAAAGAAGGAAATTGCAGCATATCAAGAAGTCATAAGAAACGTATTACATAGCGGCGAAGAAACCATGTAGCATCTCCCTACCCTCATACATTTTGTAAGTGACTAAATGTACAATTGACTAATTATGTATTTTATAGATGACGTTATACTAGGATAATATAGTTCGAGCAAATTTCAAACCTCAATTTATCAAATATATTATAGGAATGAATTTTATTTTTGTTGATTTTATCGATGTGTAAACTCAGGCGAATCACTCACAAACTAAATAAAGCCCGAAGGGCTTTATGAAAAAGTTTGTGAGTGATTCGCCTGAGTTTACACATCGATAAAATCAACAAAAATAATAATTCATTCCTTATAATTCCAACTTTGTCTCAATTACACTGCATTTGTCTACATTGATTTAAATTTTTATAGCCAGCGGAAGCGGAAAATAGAGCAAAAAGGATCTTCATGAGGCAGCCATCTTGAAAATTTTCAAAGCACAAAACTCACTTCTCGCAATAAATATTACTAGCTTGCTATAGGGAGGCGGTCAAAACGGGAGCTATAAATCATCTCCCCTTTATTATTCAAAATTGTGCTTTTGGAAGAAAATTTCGCCGTCTGGACCGATAGAAAGACATGTCGATTGTAAACTGAGACTCGGGAGTATTAGAAATTCAAACGTCAAATTTCAACAAACAACAACAAGATTAAAACACTTACCGAACGATGTTCTGTTAAAAGAAAAAGCGTCCATATCAATAAAAATTCCAAATATTCATTTCGACGCCTTCAAAACGCGTTCATCCATTGTTTTTATGACGTTTAGATTTGGTGACGTCAACGTTCTTCAAAGAAACGTCACGTTATCACGTAACGTCGCGCCGTTTTTAAGGTGAAATCCGAGTATTCTTACGCGTTGCTTTTATCGAAGTATAAAGTCTTCCAAACAACCAATCAGAAAGTAGGAAATTAGTAAAGTTGGAATTATATATTGGTATCTCTATTAAATCAAAACTAGCTTGAAACACCACACTCGTTCCGCCACTAAAATGATAAGCTATGCAAAGGAAGTGTTATATCCGTAAAAAATGTATCCCCCCCCCCCCAGCAGCCAATATGGGTATAGCAACAAAATTCAAACAGCTACCTGAAGTTAGACTGCGACACCAAGGGTGATCTTAATAACGACGACAACGACAAAAAGTTACCAATGTAAGTATTAGAATGTCATACCATTAATACTAACATTGGTAACTTGTTGTCACAAAGATAAAACACAACAAAAAGGTTAAATAAGCAATGACCAGGGACTGGTACAATCAGAACCAAAGTTTCACCCTAAAAACGACGTGAGAAAATATCAAAATGACCATCAGTTACAAAGAGAACAAATCGTAAGATGAGTGAGCGAAAGCCGGCCTCTCAGTTCTCCGAACTTAACTGAATATATGAAAACGCACATCAATGGTGCAACAGCACAAGACGCAAAAACATAAAACAAATAGAACCACTATAGAAGTACCGCAAAGGAACGGTCGGCAATACAATAAATAGCTTTAGAAAAGTTCTGGAGGATTTCTCGAGTTTAACGCGATTAAAATACCACTGTTTTTTACGTAATATGGAAAAGAAAACAGCACGCAACTTTCCGATGTAATCGCCACAGAAACAGTGCAATAGCTGTAAATTATTTTGGCCTGACAACTTCAATCACGGAAACCAATGCCCTATTTGTTCTTGGAAGGATATTTTATGACATCAAGATTCCTGCAATCTGTCCTTATATTGTTTGTTCCAAATTGTCTTTGTCTCGGTTTTGTTGAGAGGGGTTAACTTGACAATAAATATCGCTTAATGATCTCCACAGAAATGAACGAGACATGCCCCAGGAAAACGAATTTCTGAAATAAGAATAAGGGTTGATGTTTAAAACTGAATAAGTGATTTAAAGGGAACAGGGGTTAGTCGAAGCATCCGACATCCTTACAACCACATTGGTGTATATCTACAGTTCTGGAAAAGTGTCAAGAGCAAACGGTGACAGCAAGTCGGTACTTCATCGCCATGAATCGGTCAAAATATTGATTATGGAGTAGGCACAACGTATTGCCATTTGCAAATGCAAAGCGAAACCAAACGTTACGTGTAACAGTAGCATACGTCAGAGGATCAGTCGAATGAAGAATATTAGGAGCCAATCCCTATCATGCCGCGGGTGCATCGGTATCATAGAACATCAGATGAATGTTAGGTGCCACACATAGTATATATGATATTTCTTGAAGCTTCAAAACCTTCATAAGAGCTCACAATGCACTTTAAGTTGTGACTTTGCTCATATTTGTTCTAGCTCCTATCCAATTAAGTCCTGATATTAACACAAATGGGTTCTGTGAAATAGTGTTTGATTTAATCATTAATCATTATACAGTTGTTTTCATTTCAAGACGTTTAAACATGACAAAATCAGACATTCAACTTTAACTCATATGGGACATAGGCAAACAGAATAGCCCCAGGTGGGACGCCGCAGAACGCGGCGTCCCATCTGGGGCTATTCTGTTTGCTTAGAAAATTTTCATCGAAAAATTGAATAAAATTTAAAAATCACTCCTGACGCCCCTAAAAATGAAAATGGACTCACCCAAATGATAATGATGGAAAAATCCATTCGTCACATATGGGTTAAGTATTGGTCTAATAGACTATAAGCAGTGTCAAAGTGCTACTTTAGCATATTATAATGTTGGGTTATGGGTTTACGTCCGCACTACCAACAGCTCAAGCGATATCGAGATGATACCGAGGTTTCAAGTCTCATAAAAACATAGAGATACTCAGAACCGAACTCGAGAGGATTTCAGTGGGAACAGTTATATCCGGCGATGCGCTTTTTGCACGTCTGTTTTCTTATTGAAGCTAAACGTTACAAGCAATGATCAGAGGGGACGCATTAGAACCATACCACACAGTCGTTGAGGGATCGCCTTATCACTTTAAATGAAATAAAGCCATGTGTTGATGAAATTGGTAACTGACGCAAAGAAGTTATTAAAGCTCTGGTTTAGATTAGGCTTACTATCCCAGTCAACATTTTATCAATGTCATATCGGGACGGAGTCTATGCTTCCTGTGTATTAAACCAGTACAATGAGGAGTTAAAGTGTCTTGCCAAAGGACACAAACCCGGCGCAAGTGATATATGTTTGCTTTAAGTATTTTAAGCATTAAGTGCCGAATTGGAAGTATAGCTATTCATATTTGGAAACTAATCATAGAATGAGAAGTCATAAAACGATTTAATCATGTCTACAGTATCTATTTTGGTGCCAAAGTTTCAAGAAACAAGAGAATACCACCATTTCCGCGTGTCAGTGACCACCTACATAAAGACAAATATGGAAGCAAGATTAAGAGAAAACTCAATCAGTCACTTAACTCCTTGCCAAAGACGTTTGCGGAAATCTAGTTTAAAACTTAAATTTAAACACATTGTTAAAATAATTATCATTGAAAAAGATTTCCATCCAATTGTTCTAGTCCTAAAATGTAATATAACGACATTCAGGCAGTGTCACACTCAATATGTGGGAGACGATGGATTGGTATTTTCGAAGATGACCTGAAAGCCAATATAGAGGAACAAGCCACACAAACTAAATGTTTCTACTATCTATTAGTAAGCCACTAGTACATTATATTACAAGCGACACAATACCAAGGTCCACTTCCTACCTGAAGCTTTTGGTGTAAATTTTTCACGATGTGCAGCACAGACAGCGAGCAGTCGGTACCCAAGGTCAAGGTCATACCCAGGCTGAGGAGCTACTTGACTTACAACCTGGAAATAGAAATTGCAAAGGTTGGAAACGCTGGCATTTAATGAATTTGTGTATATATGGTTTTATATGACTAAGTGGCCCGTGTGGAGATGAAAACAAAGGTGAAATATGCATATGTTATGTATTTAACACATACGAACATTTACGCTACTGATACATTCAATAACCCCGAACAGAAAGATGTCGCACTGGGTGACAAACATCTGATAAATATAACAAACAGATCAAGGCAAAGAACAAATAAGTATAGACTTCTTGCAAATAGTTAAAGCGAAAAAATTTGAACGTACTGTACACATGGACGAGAAGAAGAGAAAACAAACAGATACAGTGCAAAATGAACATACATGTAATTAAAAAAATCGAGGACAAGCTCACAAATTTGTGAGACAAACAAAAGGCAATCATGACATTTGGCTGGAGGCTCTAGGTTCTAATAGGAAAAATAAACCGTATCATTTAATATATTATTTACAGTATAGAGGCATTCCTAGAAACCTTAAAATCTAAAGTTTCCTGAAGTCTGAAATTCTATGACGTCATTGATCAGTATTTTAATTCCGATCTGTTTGGAGAAACCATTGACAGACATCTTAGCTTTCTTATTGCTCTGTTTTTCATCAGCTTTTCCATTAATTGTACAATTATTGTTGAGGCAAATACATCACATCCAATCTTGCTATTTATTGATTTGTATCAATGCTTTACAAAACTTAATTATAGAAATGAGACCTCGCTCTGCAAATCTAAGAGCATTAACAAATGAAGAAGAGACTAAGAACTAATGTCACAAAATAACTAATGCTCTTGTAAATGCGAATCGAGTGAGCGCCCACAAATGCCACTGCTTAAAACGTTCAATAAAATAAAAGCAGTTCATCGGCGATGACAAAAATGACTTCAAGTCCCAATGATAGGCTATTCAATTCAAAGGGCGGTCACTCTCGTGTCTTTTCGGTTTGTCCCGATGGTTGGTAGGATGCTAAGCTTCAATTCAAACAAACAATAATGCAAACATTGTGTTCAATTCTAGAAGAGCAATATCAATGACACTTTTCGGCATTCCCAGAAAAAGTATTTTATTCGAGTTGCCATAAGCTATCATTCAAAGGTCAAAGTCCTTAATTGAGTTGAACACAATTATTTAAGATTTAAAGGCATTTAAAGGGGACTAGGTTGAATGTCCATATTGGTTATCGGGTATATCAGCCCTAAAACTTATTCTGGTGCCCCTACCCACCCAAATCACCGATATATTCAGTCCCAAATTTGGGCTCTCAGTCGATTTTGTAGCCACTGAAGTGGTTGTCTAAAAAGCTTACAAAAACTGTTATTGAAAACACTCCCTTTTTATTCTGAATCACTTTGGTCAAAATCACTTTGGGGTAACTTTTATCTTGTCAGATCAACAAGTTCTGTACAATCACAAGTGATCCTCTAAATAATTTGTAGGTCTTTTATGCTAACGTCTAACAAAATCTGTCGTTCTCATCAAGCAGTTGGATTGGCTCTATTCTCATGGGAGCAACAACATCTTAATAGGCTCGGAATTGTGACAGGATTGCCTAGTAACTTTACTGCAGGGAATGGAATCTAGAAGACGACAAATAATCTGACCTATACTGCCAATAAATATCCATTTTAGAGTTCTTAAAGAATTTTGGTTTTTGATTTTCCGCAAAATGGCTTTTAAAGAATGACAAGGTAATGTTACTATTAGAAAGGTACAAGTAGACAATGATCAGGAAAAGGTGCAATCAAAAAGAAATTCCCACTCCAAAAACCGAGGCGGGAAAAACTAATTAGCAATACGGTACTTCTACTTAGAGAACATATCGTAAGCCGAATGAGCAGCTATTTCCCAACAGGCGGCCACTCAGTTACCAAAACCTAACTAAAACTACTATAAAACCTACATAAGGTTCAAACAGCACAAAAAGTCGACTCCAAAACATAAAACAAATAGAACCACAACAGGAGTATTGCCTTGGAACGATCAGTAATATAAAACTACTTGTTCAGAAGTTTGACTGTCTCAGATATTGATATCTTGTGCCGAAAATACCAGCACAACTGTAATCCCTAGTCACAGGATGGATCCGCCAGACAAGTGCTCGAAAAAAAAAGTGCTTTTAAATGTTTTTCATCATTCTAGTTTATGCACTCCTGTTCTAGTGTATGTATTAAATACTTGAATTATATTTCTGTAGTTCTGATGAATGTTTACCTAGAACAATGTTAATAAAGTAGAAATACACTATGCTTTATATTCTCCACCAGCTACCAACTGCTGAAAACATGAAGCAGATCTTCTATCAAATGATGCCTTATAAGCACAATAAAACTGACTGACAAAGCCAATATGTATTACAAAATTGCTTTTCATTACTTTCTCCCCTTTAATTACCATAACACTGCTGCTTATTATTGAATTACTGGGAGAAAACAGCTCAGAATTGATTAAATTAAAATTCTGTAAATGTTGCTGAGGATACCGCTATTGATTCGCTTCAGAAATCTGTGAAATGTCAAGTAAGAAAAAATAATAGCAGGCAGAAAACAATACTTCAGAGTACATTAGTTAATGATGAAAATCAATTCCAGCAGACCAAATAATATGTCTTTTTATGATTCCTGAATGTGTGTTTAATATTTCATGGAGTGTCTGGGTGATGCTTGCTTTACTGCTTCGTAGATGCGATGTTAAAGGATGGCATTTCATGATGATAAATGGCTAATAGTCATTATTGGAAAAGATAAGAATCCGACATACATAGCATGACAACTTGTCATTTCGCATATTTCACTCAGGAAAAGTAGCATATACATATTTAAAATTAGACAAAGCGCAATAAAAGGTTGATTTAGAACTAAGGCGCAGTGTGGACATTGACAGCCAACATAACCTACAACGGTAAATTGCTCAGGCATTGAAAGCATTATCTTAAAGTGATATTTGCAGCCACATTATCATGATTATCAAAACAAGACATATTGCGTTTACCATATGCACTTACACGAGAACGTTAAAATATGATCGTTTAACGACATAATAACGTAGCTGACTCTGTGCAACTGAGTCACTTGAAATCCGGAAACCTTTCGACTTCTAAGAGATCATGAAAAACAATGTATTTCAGAAAGATATTAATAAGCTAATGGTATCAATGCGGAGCATTATTGAGTCCGAATGGAATCTGAATAAAGAAGACATTTTTTTTCATTTCAAATTAAAACAAATATTTTCTAGTTTTACTTTGGCAATAAAATTATCTCTTATCCAATTGGTGTGTCTTACAAGATATTATAATCACCAGTATAGATCTGCTGATGTTTGAGTAATAAAACATTCTCTACAACATCCAATCTATTATTTATAGGAAGATTTTGTACGATTTCTCAAACAAGTTGAGTGACATTTACCATACCTGTAGCTGAATCTAATTATTATTTAATGCTCTGATTACCTGACTGGATTAACTAGGTAAATGAAGCAACGGTGCAATGCTTCTCCATTATTTGAACATAAGGATATTAAAGCAAACTCAGCATAACTTAGATTAGTCAAACATTCTTAATGACCGAGTAAAGCTATATTTCGAAGTTGTCTTTCCTTTGAAAATTCTTTAAAAGTCGCAATGATTAAATTTATGTCATTATTATTCATATTGTTGCACAATGATCTTATATCGAGACTTAAAATATAGAAGTGTAAGGCCAATGAAAAAATATATATGCCCATTTTAAATCAGCACCAATGTGTCTTGAAAAGGCACATAATAGTTGTCTTAAATACTGATATAATCATTAAAAAAAAACGAAAAAATAATCATCATCGAATGTAGCAGATTCAAAATAATCGCGTATAGGCTGTAAAAAGCAGTAGCGTACCACCACTTATCCTACATTTATCCTACATTTATCCTACATTTTCAAAGCAAGAAAACACACATAAAATGTATACTCATCAGATTTTTATATGAATTTCTGCTAAAAATATGAAACAAGATTAAAGAAAATGCAGTAAATAATAATGAAGAACCGCTAAACGATTTTCCAAGAAACCATTATATCATATTAGAAAGCGCAAAACAATTTCAACAAACAAACCACAATATGCTGACACTGCCACATGAGTGTATGCCAAAGAATATAGTAGCAAACGTTGACAAACTGATAATGAATTCAAAACAAACACACAGAAGAAAAAAAATAACTCTGCTAAATTGTCTAAACTAAAACGACACCAATTTACTGAGACGTCACTTAAATCTTAAAGATAAGAGACAGCTTATTCTTGTTTAATTAATACAAACTGACTGATTAACAAATTAACATTGATTAACAAATTGCAAAGTAGTAGATTAACAGCTTAAACTGAGTGTTTAATAAAATTAACAGCAAAATGTTAAGTAACGTTATCATTGTAATTGACAATAAAATATAGATAAACATATTGCATGATCTGAAAATATTTGACGAGCATATTATGAATATGCATGAGGTACAAAATAATTCACGAGATAGTAAATACATCGCGATCGAATCCCGGTAGTTAGGATTTTGCCATGGTCTCTTTGACGAAACTGGAAACAGTACAGAGGCGTTCAGATATGAATATATCCCTGCAATATTCAGAAATAAATTGACAACTCTTCTTGTTTTTGAAAATCGTTTCTGGCAAGAAATGGACAACTGGAGGAATTCGTTTATATATATTTGCTAAGTATGAGGGTAAATATTTACTCTGTATATAAAATGCCTAAATTGATTACATAATATATGGAGCCCATTGTTTAAACAAAAACAAAATAAAACGATATTCATGTTTCAAAGATTCGAAACCACGTTGTTGTCAATTTATTTCTGAATATTGGAGGGGCATATTAATAACTGAACGCAGCTGTACACAAAGCCACCCTCACTTACACTCTTCCTTGCAGCTATTCGTGCGCTTCCTTGCACCTTTTTTGTAGGACACATTTTAATAGTTGGCACATAAAGTCAAATAAATTTATCGTCTTAAGACCACCTAAGAAGCTGTAATTAGGACATGCACGTGTCTATGTTAAGGAGACAATAAAAACATTCCAAGCTGTGTGAGATAATACAGTAAGTGATATATTTATCTTGTAACAGTATCAACAATATCATAGGTTTACAGCTATTTACTGCAGCAAGTGACGTCTACTAATAACTATATGCACTAATTATCATATCTAAGATAATTAGAACACAGGTAGCAGACAAACAAGACAATAATACTTGTACTACATACTAGTGTAACTGTTTCTTTGAGTGATGGATGTACTTTTTTGTCTCTTCAGTAACGACAACTGTGTTACAGTTTTATATTGCATCAGTGAAATATCTGGTGTAACTGTTTAGTATTCACATGGTATGAAAAAGACAAAACAAACCAACAATAAAACGGTCTATTACAAACTAGGTAAAATGCAAAATGCTTTTAAAAGAAAAAGTATGTTTGTTACATAAAGAACGTTTCAGCATATACATCTGCAAGTACAGGATAAAAAACGTTGTATGCTGCCTCCTGAAACAAATATGTTCAAATGGAAGCACATAATGACAGAGTGATTAGGGAAGGTAACAGTTATATAAATTGAAGACAGGGACCGAACCATAAAATGATATAATGCAAGACGATTTCCACTGGCGCAAGATCGCAAAAGAACATTTGAGAAAAAAAAAATCTAGTTTTAGCAGTTGCAGTATTAAGGACGGGTAGTAATGTACGTGTTTAACAGCCATCATAATGTGCGATCAATGCCACTGGGTATTATCTCTTACTTTCTGTCATCTATTAGTAATTAATAAATCCAGATCGCACACAAAACCTAATCAATAAGACGAAAAAGCTCTTAACGTGATAGAACGCCTACTATAACATAGCGACAAAATAGAATTACATTCACTGTCAACAAGAAAGGCCATTAAATGCAGCAATTCTTAGAAAATGACAAGCCAGTCAAGCTCATATTGGCTTTCCTTGTTCGCTGATGCCATAATTCAATACGCAAATAATAAATTGCCGTTGGATAATAATCAAAGCAATCATTATTGGCAGTAGTTGCACAGAGATGTAACAGCTAGTCTGCATAAATTGCAGTTATCATAGATCATAATAGCACTTGCATACGGGTTCATAGCAAATAAAGCTGCAAGAAAGAAACAGTTATATGAATTATTGACAAAGCACAAACAGTTGATATGAAAGATATAAACACTATGGTGGCATCTAGTTATCGATGAAGAAGACCCCTTAATTCTGTTGAAATATATCCTCCACACAATAGCATCCTTAAGTTCTAAGACAGTTCATATGATCAAGCCGTCTCTCGTTCATGGCTTATCTCGTCCATTTTCTTTATTAATGTTCTTATTTTAATTTTAATGGTCAACATTTCAGCTGTAGTAATTCCCTTACGTTGCTAGCTTATGGTATCGGGTTTGATGGTTTTAGACTAAGTTTAATTTTTATTTATCAAATAAGAGAACTGAGTGACCACCTTTTGGAAAAGAACTGTCCAGTGCACAATTTTTGCTAATTTAAACTTTTTGAGAAAGCTAACATTGCTTGAGGTCTTATATTCTCGATTCCTTCATGTTCAGCCATTGCTTACTTTTATCTTCTCAGCATTTGCTTGTCGATTGACTTACATGTATTTTAAGTGAAAGCTGGTATGAAACCAAAACTTACTTTCACAGTCTATAAATCCAAATAAAAGAATACACAACTTTGAGGACCTATTAAATTTCTGATTCTAATTTATGATTCTCAATTTTGATATGAACAGTTTAGTTTTCAATACAGCAATAAGAAATGTAAACAAGAGAACATTGTGTAAATTTGGGACATGTTACTACATTATATCTTAACAAAAATCAAAGTCATCATCTTTTCAAAATAAAGCAAGGCACAAGAAAGTAAATTTTCCGTTTGATATGATTAAATATATGTTAAAGCGCATTCCATGAACGGGGAATCAAATATTTATACAATTAGTACAATCTTTCTTTGAACATTTTGCAACATTCAGATACGATCTGGTCTATGTTATAAAAAGAGACACCTTTTCACATACTTAATAGGTGAGGATTCTTTCAAATCATTTAATTTATGAATCAATTAGTTTATTGTAAGAGGAAACTAGACTACAGTATCTTATGTTATTAAAACCTGGTACATCTAATTCTGTTTATCCTTTAACAATGATGTAAGGTGAACCAATTACCTGCGTGCCATTACTTTGTACACATTTTATGAAAGCATTTAATTCAGAGTCTGTTTCATTAACCTATCATCTAAACCACGCCCTACAAACACCACTAATGGTAACTGAAAAGGCAAATAAGTGCAAGGAAAACAGGGACAATCTTTAACAAGTTCAAAGTTTATTCACTTAAGTTACAGTGATATTAACTTCAATACGGGTATATTTACACACTGAAAATATCATTGGCTCCATGTCATCAAATCTAAAGGGTCACTGATCATTGGCTCCATGTCATCAAATCTAAAGGGTCACTGACGAGGCATAAGTAGCCGAAACCATGGTATGGCACATCCCCTTTCTGCACTGCACTTAAAGGATCTCACTTTTAATTTTTCTTTATTTCTTATCAACTGTTTTAATTTTTCTTATCTACTCAATATATTTTCATAACATTTGTTGCAAAATTAAGCTCCTATTTTACCTTAGTTCACTTGTCCTCACATGTGTATTAAAGATTTATTATAATTAAATGCATTGTGATATACATGCAATATGATATAATTAATCAAAAGTGAAAATAAATGACAAAAGTAGATCAGATCATTATACCCTAAAGGTTATAAACCACCCTATAGGTTATAAACATTTTCTAAAGGAGGTAGACACAGCTATATTTAAAGCACCCTAATCAAAGTTATTTTGTTATAAAATAATCTGATCTCAGTCATTAATCAAGTGGAAATATGATACTTTCTTGCAAATGCAACTAGCAGTAAATGGACTATTTCCAACAGTTAGCTGTCTAAGGTATACATTGGATCCAATATGACAATAATAAATCACACATGATAGATGGTACGCTTAAGTAGCAGAAACCATCCTCTTTCTCATTCATATGTTCATTGCTCTTAAAGGATCTCAGTTTTATTTTTATTAATGAAGGGCTACTGTCAAATTCCACTGTCGGCAGAAGAAAAACATTGAGTTCCTTTGTAAACCCTTATGGGCAGCTTCATGTTATGCCATTTGGTATGATTGACTCTGGGGCAATTTTCATTTGGTTAATGAAAATGGTATAAGAGGGAATGGGAGGCTTTTCTGACTAACTTATTGATGGAATGATTATTTTCCGTGATGAGTGGTACAATCATATTTAACACTAAGACTGCATTAGCAGACTGCAAAGCCATCTAAATGTTTCATTGTCTTAAGGCAACAAGAGCTTGCTTCTATAAGCGGACAATTTGGTCATGGTGAACTTAAACCTACTGAAGACAAAATAAAGCATTAAAAAAAATACCAGTGCTGGAAATGAAAAAAACAACAGGTCTCTATAAGGCATATTGATGTTTTACAAATGTTTCATACTTTGCAGAAAGTATCTCACCACTTAAAGACTTGAAAGCAAAAGCAACTCCAAACAAAAAATGGTTTGACTGATGAGTACCAGTACTTGACAGCACATCATATCCAGTTTGAAGGAACTCAAATTTTAAACTTCACATACCAAACTGATAGTAGAGGTTGAGATGGATTTCTGCTACAAGAAGTTAAGGTAAAAAGTTACCAGAAATGTTCATTAGCAAGAAAAAATGACAACAGAAAGACACTACAGCACAGTGGAGAAACAATGTTTCTCTATAGTCTAATGTATACACTTTCTATGGCACCTGCAAGGCAAGAAGTTCGTTTTTGAATCCGATCATGATCCTCTGAAGTGGTTAGGTAAGTTAAGTTGTTAGAATCAGAGGTTATTAGGATGGAATCTATTCTTACAAACATTTACTTTCAAAGTAAGTCATGTCAACGGTAAGCAAAATACATTGGCAGATTTGCTCTCCAGATGTTTCATGAAGTTCAAGCTGCTTATGACATAATGCTATTTATCATGTAACTGGTGGAAGATATGTAACAATAACCAGTTTCCTTTATAAAAAGGCTCAGTGTACCAAAGGCTGTGGTCTAAATCCAATAAATGCCTTAAAACTATTATAAACACTGAAACTGTAAAGTTTGTGAAAATTTTAACTCAGTGACCTTTTGGGAAGATAATTCAAAGGACTTGTAATGCTGGTGTGGTGAATGCTTTTGTTTTGCATATATCACTGGATTATTTGTCTACTATTGATCTAGATGAAACACAATACTACAGCATATTAAATTCTGGCAAATACAAATAAATTCGATGAGTAAAATCTTTAATATAGAGGAGATGCCTATATCATGATAATTAAATTTTAATATAGATTTTGTAAATAAATTTAAAGACTATCTGATATTCATTATTAAAATCTAGTACACTTTGTTAATTCAAACCGCATAGTTGTATATTTCTAACCCTCTCTAATGAAGCATGTCATTATCTTCAATGTGTACTACTGTATCTCACAGACTTGCAACTGACAAAAGATGCTTCAGGTCTCAGACCATAAAGATGCAAGAGGCAAACACATTTTTTTAGAGTCATTGATTGACTATAACCAAATCTGAATATATTTTAGTTTCTACACTGGTGCAAGTAAACACATTGGGGTAGTATAATCATAACAATAAGGCAATATATCTCTACACAGATGAAAGTTGTACAATTATATATACTACTCAAAGTTTGATAGGGATCAAAACTTTATTTTTGTAAACATGACATTCTGATTATCGAACACTCACTGTACAAACATTCCACCGTTTTCTCGCATTGCCTGCAATAGCTTCTAGCAGACTTGCAGAAATAGTGGAACTGCTGCTTACCCTATCCAATTCTGTCATTAAACCCTTACTGCCAAAAATGTTTGATAATCCAAATGTTGGTTGTTGCTTGGGTGTTTTTTAAACAGACTTGTGTGAAAATCCAGAAAATCTTGACCTTTTCTAAAAAACATGATTCATAACCAAAAACATGTTTTCGCTTAAAATATTCTCCTTTGCACTCTGATTATGAAACTGAAAACCAATTTTGAATATGCACTATGGTTGGATCAAAACTGCTCTTTAAAAATGTGTTGTCAAATGTTTTATTCACACAATGCAAATTTCCATAAAGAAAATATTCAGACTAATAACAAATGTTTTAAAATGCTTTAAAATCCAAACCAATGGTCTGTAGCTCAAATTGGTTTTCTGTTCCAAACTCGCAGCCTATAAAAGGCAACATTCTAAGTGAAAAAAAAAATTGGGGGTAAAAATAGTGTTTTAACCAAACATCACAGATTTCTGAATTTTATTCATAAGTGCTTTTCAGACCTAAAAGCGTTGACATTTTGATTATCAAAACAGTTTTTAAATTGAATGAATCAGTAAGGCAGGATAGATGACAGAACTGGATAGTATAGGTAGCAGTGACAAATTCAATTTTAAGGTGGGGGATCCATCGTTTCTGCAAGTCTGAATCAAACAAATGATGGAATGTTTGTACAGTGATGGTTAGTTATGCTACTTTTGGGTGTTAGATTACCAGTATGTCTTGTGAACAAAAGTAAAGTGTTGATCCCTATCAAAATTTGAGTACTATACTTACTGTTAGGCAGTTGATGAGTGATTGTTCAAATGTTCCTGTGAAAGCTCTTGTATCTGAACACCACTCTAGCAGTTCTCGAGCAGCACTTTGGAAACCATTGGGACTACTTAAATGCTGAAAGTAGACAGATATACTTTTATTATTATACAATTGACATGTCTGGCAAATTTATACATATTACTGCCATATTATAGCACTGTAAAATAAAATAATTTTGTTAATCATAAAATTACATTATAATATTTTCATGTTGGCTGGTCCTCCATAATCTAGAGCACATTAAGAAACTATAGTGGAGTGACTCAGGGTTTCAATGATGTATAGCGTTTGCATGATGTAAAAATGGCAAAAATATAGACAATCAAAATTGCAACAAACTGTAAAATTTTACTTCAAAATGTAAACTTTTACATCAAAATGTAACATTTTACTTTACATGTATTTTACTTTACATGTACATTGCATTAAACATACAGGTATGACTTTAAAACGTCTATAATGAACTTTACTGTCATATATGACAAGAAGATGACATTGTTATTAATCAAAATCACAGGCAATGCCTGGCAATATCCTGTAATTAAAATAACAACACTTGCACAAATGTGATCAGGCGACAAAAAAGACCAAGAATAGCAATATGTGTTAATCTAGAGATATTTAAACATCATTTGCCTATAAAATATCTCCAAAACTTTAAATATTCGCATGCAAGTGATATGCCCCAGACATGTGACACAAGATATATTTTCTCTGCACTCTTTTCCAATCTTGTTGAACAAGATATAATTATAGCTGTATTCATTTACTTAATTTAAGTGACAGCTGAAGACCTCTTTACATTAAGTAGTTTTAATCATTATCATTATGCAAGCAGTAGCTGTTAGGGTGGGCTTTTATACAAGTACAAGTAAATGTGTTATATTTGCATGAGTTTTTGCATTGTTGCATCTGCATAATAACTGTTGTTCCAAAAATGCTGTTCTGCTTTTATTCAGTATTTCTTTTTTATTCAAATACGTATATGATGTAATAGTTAATTTTTTAACTGAAAATTTTGTTTATGATAGACAATGCATTAATGTTCTCAGTAATGTGATATTAACTGTTCACCTGAAGTTACATCTTAATATGCCATTTATTTGCTAAAACATGCATCAACTCATCAGTAATAGATAGGTATTTCTTCTGACTGAAGTTAAATAAGCATTTTCATGCCAATATGAATACCGTAAAAATTCTATTTAACGCCCAGGCATTTATTATAAACAATGCATTTTCTATAGAAGGGGATGGGCGTTTATTGGAGGCTACACTGTTTGGCAACGTTCAAGCAGTCATATATAGGATTTAAAATTATTGGTGGTCCTCGATCTACCCCAGACAGGACTTTTGTTTATAATTGCCATGTATTCGGACTACAAGCGAAATGCGTTATTTAACTTATGGTTTAAGAGCAGTTAGAAATTTACTGCTTAAAAATATAGGATTTTTCCAATATTTTCAAAGTGGGCATTAATTAGAGGTTCCTGGAATTCCAAAACTCGCAGATAAAATGGCCATTTGGGGCATCAAAATAGGGAGATGGGCATTTATTACAGTATGGGAGTTTATTAGAATATTTAGGGTAATTTCTCAATGCTATTAATCTGTGGAGAGTCTTCCGTAGGAATGCTCAACATTATTACAACAGTATAAACATAACATGTGTAATTCATTATCTTATTCCATATTTAATAGTTGCTTTGCATCCAAATTGCTCATATAGACATTCTAATAAATAAACCAGGTAATATTCATGTCTGATGATTCAACATTTTAGCTGCTTCACGAAAAAACCAGCATTTTGATTATGCAAAAACAAAGGCGCAGATCACTACTTTCCTCAACTTTCTAAATTTGGTTTCTACCCTGTAAAACATGGCATCTCATTAAACAGCGATGACATGATGATGACGATTACCTGCAATATCTGATGTTATAGACTGATGACTAAATGGTCTAATATTTTATCATAATAACCAAAACAAGTGACCTAAAAGCCGAAACCGTAACTTAACACATTTTTTTTTCAATGTTGTCATGGGCTGCCGCCACCAGTCATCAAGCAAACTCTGGAATTCCAACCAATATTGTGCCACAGCACAACAAAGGCTACGAAATTACTTCCTTACATGATTAGTTTTTTTTTTTTCTGAAGTATCTATGCTGAAAATAAGCTTGTTGAATGCAAACAGCTTAAGGGCTACCTGTACTCCTTCTGGGCAGATTTTTTAACGGCATTTTTTTTTTTTCATTTTCTCATGTACAGGCTAATATGTAACACTTTTACCTGAATATGCCAAGAAAATGTCAGCAGCCAAATAAATTATTATGTTAGAAATATATCTAACTGAGAATTCTAACTAATTCTTTCCACTCAGATTTGCAATATTTTCTAGACCTAAAATATGCCAAGAACAATATAGGAGTAACAAGTTAATATAAAGAATTAGGTAAAAGAATAAAACATTTGGCTGCTGCAAAACAAAAACAACATAAAGCAAAACAAAAGCAACAGAATGCAAAACAAAAGCAACATAAAAGCAAAACAAAAAGAACATAAAGCAAAACAAAATCAACATTAAGCAAAACAAAAGCAACATTAAGCAAAACAAAAGCAACATAATGCAAAGCAAAATCAACATAATGCAAAACAAAAGCAACATGATGCTTTTTGTTTGTTTGTATTGAGGCTTAACATCCCAGTTAACAATTTTTAAGTCATGTCAGGATGAAGCAACCTCTTCCTGGGCTTAACCAGTACTGTAGGGAGTTAATGTGTCTTGCTCCAGGACACAACACGGTGACGCCTGTGGGGATCGAACCCAGGACCTCTCGATTCGAAGTCGGACACTCTACCACTACGCCACCACACTCCATTAACATAATGCAAAACAAAAACAACATAATGCAAAACAAAAGCAACATAACACAAAACAAAAGCAACAGAATGCAAAACAAAAACATTTGAATGCAAAACAAAACCAACATAATGCAAAAACAAAAGCAACATAAAGCAAAACCAGAGGACCAATGGTCCTGTAAACGCTCACCTGAAACCTGAGATATATACCAATAAACTTGTATGAATAGAACTGTAATATTCATGTATATAACCCCAGGATTGGGTAAGAGCAACCCCTGGTCAATCAATTTCTTTTTCAAATCATAAAACTTCGAACCATTTGCCAATTTACTGCAAGTTTTGCCCTTCAAATGACATTGTAACAATTTTCCCCATTCAAATGCATGGGCGACCTAAGTTGACCTTGCCGTAAAATAGGTCAAGGTCATCCAAGGGTCATGATTTATATAAACTTTGTAGAGCTTCATTGCCTGATGCTTCATGCCAAGTTTCAAAATCATAGGCCTTCTGGTTCTGGAGAAGAAGATTTTTGAATGTTTTTGCTATTTATAGCCATGACGGCCATCTTGGTCATGTGACCTTGACAATTTATATAAACTTTCATTCCCACTTCCTAACAATGCTCCTCATAAAGTTTGGCTTTGATTGGCCTAGCAGTTTCAGAGAAGAAGATCTTTGAATATCACAATTAATATACATGTATATTGCCCCGGGGTGGGGGCAGACAGACCCCTGGGGTCAAAATTTTTTCAGAATCATCAATCTTAAGTCCATTTGCCCATTTCCTGCAAGTTTTTCCCTACAAATGACATTTTAACATTTCTCTCCATTCAAATGCATGAGCAACCTATGTTGACCTTGCTGTAAAATAGGTCAAGGTCATCCCAGGGTCATGATTTATATAAACTTTGTAGAGCTCCAGTCACTGATGCTTCACACCAAGTTTCAAAATCATTGGCTTTCCGGTTCTGGAGAAGAAGATTTTTAAAGGTTTTTTCTATTTATAGCCATGGCAGCCATCTTGGTCATGTGACCTTGACCATTTATATAAAAAAAAATTGCCCCTTCCCAAGGATGCTCCATATGAAGTTTGGCTTTGATTGGCCAAGTGGTTTCAGGAAAAAAGATGTTTCATTATTATGGAAATATACATGTATATAGCCCCGGGGCAGGGGCAGACAGCCCCCAGGGGCTAAAATTTTCCATTAACATTAATCTTCTGTCCATTTGCCTATTCCCAGTAAGTTTTACCCATTAAATAGCATTTTACCATTTTTTCCCATTCAAATGCATTGGCGACCTAAGTTGACCTTGCCGTAAAATAGGTCAAGGTCATCCTAGGGTCATGATTTATATAAACTATGATGGGCTCACATCCCCGATGCTACATACCAAGTTTCGTGGAAATCGGCCCATTGGTTCTGGAGAAGAAGATTTTTAAAGGTTTTTGCTATTTATAGCCATGGCGGCCATTTTGGTCATGTGACCTGGACCATTTATATAAACTTTCGTTCCCCCTTCCTAAGGATGCTCCATATGAAGTTTGGCTTTGATTGGCCAAGCAGTTTCAGAGGAGAAGATCTTTGAAATTGTGAACGACGACGGACGCCGGACGCCGGAGCATGGGTATACTATAAGCTCACCTGTGAGCCTTCGGCTCAGGTGAGCTAACAAAAGCAACAGAATGCAAAACAAAAGCAACATAAAGCAAAACAAAAACAACATACAGCAAAACAAAAACAACATAAAGCAAAACAAAAGCAATATAATGCAAAACAAAAGCAACATAACAAAAAACAAAATCAACATAATGCAAAACAAAATCAACTTAATGCAAAACAAAAGCACTATAATGCAAAACAAAATCAACATAATGCAAAACAAAAGCAACAGAATGCAAAACAAAAACAACATAAAGCAAAACAAAAGCAACAGAATGCAAAACAAAAGTGACAGAATGCAAAACGAAAGCAATATAAAGCAAAACAAACACAAAATAAAGCATCATAATTCAAAACAAAAGCAACATAATGCAAAACAAACACAAAATAAAGTATCATAATACAAAACAAAAGCAACATAATGCAAAACAAAAGCAATGTAATGCAAAACAAAAACAACATACAGCAAAACAAAACCAACATAAAACAAAACAAAACCAACATAACAAAAAAAAAAAAAAGCAACATAAGCAAACCAAAAGCAACATAACAAAAAATGCAAAACAAAAGCAACATAATGCAAAACAAAAACAACGTAAAGCAAAACAAAATCGACATAATGGCATGGTGTTTCTGAGGGATGCTTGTTTGGCATTTCTTCTTTTCACATACATTCAGCAAAATCCATTCTTGGGCTTCTTTTTGTCATTAAACGAAACATAAAAATGTAAATCTGTCCTAAACAAGAATTCACAGAATTCAACGGAAATGCAAAAATCACTTGCTTGAGGCAGATGCTGGGATAATAGAGGTGGCCACTTCAACAGGAGTGACTGTAATCTCAATGTCTTCTCTAGTCTTTTGGATCACTTCTCTGGGACCACATTTAGCTTGTTTACATCAGCTGTTACTATGTGAAAATACCACTTAAATATGTCAGGTGACCCCCGTGGCCAAGTGGTATAGAGCTCTGTTTCTTAATCACTCAATCATCTCACCGCTGTGTCTGGTGTGGGTTCGAGCCCCGCACTCGCCACATGTGAGACAAGCCAAGTTCTGCTTGCAGGTGTGTCGGGGTTCTCCCAGTTTCACCCACCTACTGATTGGCCCATTTCACATGAGCTGAAATAATCTTAAAAGGGACATAAAACTGAATAAAAAAAAATGTCAGCAGGAATAATGATCAGCCAGCAGGTTTGTGAAATGATGCACTTACAAGGCCTAAACAAGGTTATTCATAAAACATAAATCAAGTGATTAAGTAAAGCATGAGAAATAAAACAATATAAAATAAAACATGAAAAACATAAAGCAGGTTGTTGTTGTTTTGATGTTGGTTTCTTGCCTTAAGTACAAAACCTGCAATAAAAGTGCAATTCTATTTTGTAGTAAGATCAAACTTTGGAGCAACATCAAAGCTGGTCTTTAATAAAATCCAAAAACAGGAAATTAAATGCATCCTAAAAGCATTATAAAAGAGACTTTGATTTATCTAATAATAAGTTATAATCCTAGGCTGGTCTTTTGGTCTCAGAGTTTTCCCTTTTAATTGTAGCACTCCCTTAGTCTTTGACATATTGCTATTTCTAAGCAGTTTTCATCAAAGTTTTTCAATATTCATTCAACACCTTCAAAACTGCTCCCTTGTCAAGCTTCATTGCCCTAAAAGTTCTATTAAATACCCATGTTCTAATGTTCCAGACAATTGAGCTGCCATCTTTTCAGATGCAGTTTTACTTTGCTTTCTAAGTTGCTCCTTTAAGTTGCTACCAATGACATACTCTGCAAGTTTGAGTCTTTGGAAACTGTTACTGACATGCTGGGTCTCCTTTATAGCAGTTTGGCAGCATCTCATTAAATCTTTATGCTTGAACTTCACACTTTGCTGAAGATTACATAAACACTTATATCTTGCATGGTTTTTATTCTATAAACATACTGTATTTTGCAGCTTTCTATATCAATAAAAGCTGCAATGAAAAAGAATTTCAAAGATGAAAGATTCTGTGAAATCAATCAAGAATGCTTTATCAATTAAAATTGTTATTAATTCTGTCAGACACTCATCCTAAATTTTTGTCTGTCTGATACAGGGGAATAATTTAATTCCCCTGTATAATCATTTCAAACAGAATCTGTTTAAGAGGTTTTACAAGTTTTTACTTTGAAAACATGAAACTCAGTCAAATTGTATATTGCTTAATGTTTATTATGGGATGCAGTTCATCATGTCCTGGATGTTAAGCAGGCTGGGGACTGAGTTATGGTTTTAGCTGTACGTATATTGTTTTAATGACATAAAATAAATCCTGTCAAAACTGAAAATGTTGATACTTTTTTGGTTGAGTATACACCAATGTTTCAACTTACAGCAAATCATTACATAACATCCCTTTAATTGTATACCTGGTATAAAACAATGAGAAAATTTACAACCATTAATTTTCAGTGTTAAATGGCAAATGTCACTTTTCCATCATTTTTAACACAAAACACTGAAAAAATGGTGACAAATTGACTTACATTTTAGCATGTTAAAAGCATATTAATTTCTTATAAAGATATTATGATAAATTGTTAAATAATTACCATTTTAGCCCAGCTACATGCAGTTACTCAGATGACATGTCTTTAGTGAAACAATTATCAGTTAATGTATGCTACGGCAGTAAAAGATGTCATTATAAACACATGACATAATGATGATAGTATAATGAGACTGTGTTCTACTTAGCAATGGACTAAGATGCTGATCTTTCTGCACATGCGATCAGGCCCCAAGGTTATAAAACCTTTTTCATGCTCAGCTCAGCTGAGACTAAAATTTATCCTGCTTATAAATGTTAAAATGCCAACAATTGTTGGCATTTTAACATTTATTAGCAGGATAAATTACAAGCTTTTGTGATATAAACACAAATTTCCAATGATATTCACTAGTTAAATATTTATGAGGAAATGAAATTTCATGCTCAATTGAGTTGAGCATGAAAAAAGAAAAAAAGTTATAATACCCAGTCCTTACTCTATGCACCCTTAATTGTCATATGATGCTTTTATAGTATCTTTTTGGGATGGACAGCTAAGATTCATTCTGACCAGACTTTTGGACAGGAAAATACTTTTGAATGATTTGTCAAATTCCAAAAGAGGTTTATTTGACAAAGGTCACATTGACATTGTTTAAGGAATGCAGAGCTTCTATCAGAATATTTATTTGTTGGAATATTGTAAATCAAAGCCCACAGGAACTTGATTCCAAAAGTACCCAGACACTTTTGCACTTCTTGTGTGGGCTTCTTCAATTTTTAGTGCAGTGGAACTGAAAATGTTCAACAATCTTTCAATAATTAATTAACTCTGCTTCATTTCAGTCAATGAACTTCATAAATATTAGAGGGGAAGCAATGACATGGCTATTTAGACAGAGGTGACAGATCAATATTGGTATCAGATTATTAGCAGTTAAAGGGAGAATACTGTGACAGAAGTTCTGAGGCATCTATCATTTGTTCATTAAATGCGGCTGATTTCGAAAGCAATACTCCAGCAACCTGTTAGCCAAATTCTACATAGAGGTCCTGGGGAGTTTCACAATCAAATGGCAAAAAAGTGTCTTGCAGATGATGATATGGAATGAAGTTCATGCGCGGATCCAGAAGGGGGGACCGGGGGTCCGAACCCCCCCTGGAATTTGAAAATTTTACGTAAAAAAAAACTAATTTCGGGATTTTTTGAGGGTTGGACCCCCCCTCGTCTGTGACCAAAAATTACCATTTTCGTTGGACCCCCTCTCATGAAAATTTCTGGATCCGCGCATGAAGTTTGGGAATACAGATAATGAGAAAAATCAGGGAATAAAAACTACAGTCAGGCTCCAAAGCTGTTGGACTTACAGTTCTTAGAAAACAGGAGAGATTAATCACTTTAATGTTATAAGACAGTCTTTGATGGCTCAGCAGTACAGATCAGGATCAAATTGAGCTTAGACTAGAGAGGCAGATTGATCAGAATATACATCATCGTTCATTCTGCAGTAAGAGGCATATTTTTGCAAACCGACATGAATGAGTACAACTAATGCGAACATGAAAAACCAACCAATATAATTCAATAAGAAGCTGTATAATGCAAACACCTGTCTATGAACAGCCTGTCATGGATCAAAATGATCAATACCTTATATTGATTTCATCTGCATTTGCTGTACTCAACTGTGTTGGTTGTCTCTGGATAATGTTTCGGGGTTTTTTTTAAAATCTTTTTCATTTGAGCTGCCTCGTGGGAAAACCAACAATCTGCATAGGCGAAAACAAAGGCGCAGATCAGCTTCGCGGTAACCGCAAAGCTGATCAGCGCCTTTGTTTTCGCTACTCGGATAGTGCAATTCCTCTTCTACGTAAATCCGAAATTTCAAGCTTCTAGCTCTTTTCTGTGCTTGTACAGGCTGGTTTGTGTCGGACCTGTTCGGAAACCACATTGTTGGTTTTCCCACGAGGTGGCTCATTTCATCAGCCTGCTCACCTGTTTGATGCAGAGTAATCTGTCATTAGTCTGCTGTATATGTCTCTCCATGTGATTTGTCATCCTGCTGATATCCACTGGACGGGCTCTCGGCCGCTGCCCGACATTGACTCACAAATACACATCAGTGATTAGGTATGGGGCCCCACTGAAAATACACAAAGAAACATTTGGTCATAAATATTGCTTTTGTTTCCACTATACTGATCTCTCTACCTCATCTATTCAAAATTTCAAGCCTTTAACAGTCCTTCTGTGGTTGTTCAGTTTTTGGCATGACATGTTTGTTACTGTAAAATAACAACAGTCTGTATATGGAAATTCATGGCACAAGCCAATCAGGCTAATGGCATATTTTTGCTTTATTTGGAACTTTGAAGAAATTAATCACATACAAAGGCCAATAGTTCTTTGTTTTACATACACTATCTTGGTGCCGTGACCAGGATATTATGGCCATGTTTGGGTTCACACATGTTAACTGCTGATTAAGCACAAAGTTGACCAAGCTCAATCTGATACAGATTCAAGTTTGCAAATTTGATATGGATCAAGTTGTTCCAAATCAGTCTAACATAGACTAACACTTTATCCATTGTAAATGTTAAATTTAACTGGATCAAGATGATCCAAATCAACTTACTACAGGTTTAAGTACATGTGTGTAGTGAAGAACACACAGAATCTTTGCTTATACTGGTCTTTGTCATATATAAAATGTTTGAGTATACTGTCAATAAAAATTAAGGTATCACAATTTACATTTCTGTATTTTGTTACTCAACTTTCAGTACATTGAAGCAACTAGAGGAGTATATCCTCAACTATGTATTAAATGCAACTCTCACTCATGATCAACATCACAGCTTGTATTCCCCCACTGGAACCCCCACCATTATTTTAGAACAGTATAATTGCAATTTGCTTTAAATGTAAGAGTAAATATCATAGGTATGATCAGGTCATAAATATTGAATTTTCTACTCTGTTTAAGGAGATACAATAAAATTTAAGCAGATAAATCAAGAAGTCTGAATAAAATAAGGCTAATATATAAACTTAACAGGCCTGTACAATAACATAATAGAAATTGAATACATCACTGTACATTGATTGTCAAGCGCAGAAAACCATGCCATACCATGTTGGCCATGTAAAACTTAGATCAGCCTCTTTGGCACAAAAGTATGCAAACTTTTGAAGTTGTACTATCAAGGAAGCAAAAAGAAACATATTGATCAGACTGCAGTTGTGCAGGCTGGTGTTTCGTCACTGTTACCTAAATTTCTATATAAAGCAATATGGGTGGTATTCCAGTGTGGTGGCTCTTTCCAATATGGTTGTTTAAACAACCACATATCAGACAGGATTTACTTTCAAACAGTGAAATCTTTTCAAAACATTTACAGTAACATCCATAGAATTGGGACACCTCTTAATCAAACTTTATAACATGAATAGAGGTAAACTAATTGCTCATCTAGAAGGCAAGAAGCACTTTTCATGATGCTGCTCAACTATGTACCTAAAGTATGTTAAGTAACCTTATTAAAACAAAGATTGATTGCTGAACATGTTTGACACTGCCCTTTGTTATATTCATTTCCAGCCAAATTGCCCATTCATTTATTATAACATATTTTTTTTTATCTTTCCATGCATGTGGTCCCACATCAAAGTTTGAGAAAATATTTCATGGAATTCCTGTGATGTCTACTAGTTTTTGTCCTACTAAAATTTGCATAAAATAAAGGCCCATAACACTTACTGTTCCTTATATGGTAAATTTTGGAACATTTTTTCTATCCTATCATACCTTTAAATTGTGTTTGTCTGGTCAGCCATCTAGTGGATTACCTAAATCCTTATTAAATAGGGTACTCTTAAATACACCAACAATGCCCAGTTATATCACATGCTATCAATTTTACAACCCAGTTGATAAATTATCAATGTGACCAATATTAAATTTTGTGTAGTATACTTTTTAAATTGCAAAACTTCTGTTGGTTCAAGAAAAAGAATTTTGAAAATCTGCACCAGAATCTGTCTCTAAACAATTTTCTAATACATACACAAAAATTTGCTTTTTTAACAAGCATATACCGACACATGCTGCTATATGTAGTAGCTACCCCACTGACTGACGGCAGTTAATTGAGCATTTTTCATGTCTTTTAATCGGACAAAATAACGTGATTTTACACTTTCAGCAGCGAAATTCACCCTCTATACAAGTTTATCATCGCCTTTTATGTTGTACCTTCTTTCATCTTTTCAAAGTTTGTAAAACTTAGTCCCAGGTAGTTTAGCTTCAACTAAATATAATTAAATTACCTTTAGAAAATGAATAGGCAAAAAGGATAAATTCTTTTTTATCGCCTTACGCATCAGCAGCTTTGACAAACATACACCTATGGATATAAAATCTTGCTTGAAATGTACCTCTTCATGTTTCAATTAGTTTTTTATGGAGACTGGGCAATAAATCCAAAACATTAATGTAACAGCAGAAATTCTTGGTTTGTGTATGATTTGATATTGTATAGCATAGTCATCTCATTTTTATGCCTTGATCAGCCTCCTTAAACTGACAATTTGGAAATGTTTGTGAGAACTTAATATATTCGCTAATATTCACAAATTCATTGCATCGCAAAATTTAAGTTCTTGCTAATAAAGAATTACTATAAGCTTCAAAGACTACACCAGTACTCACTCGGGAATTTAAAAACAGGCTAATAATTCGAAAATAGAAAATTTGCAAAATAAAAGTCACACAAAAATTAGCGAACTTGTAGTAACTAAAGCCATTGCAAAACTTGACCTTATTTCTTATGACTAGATTTCAGAAGAGATTATCCATTACATGTCCATCAAAGCATATTTTAGGCTCACCTGAGCTGTTACAAGTTAAAGGGGCTTGTATACACTCAACATTTTACAGTATGACACAGAGTCAGAGAAACAAAGTAAAACCTTGACTGGACTGGACACACCGGGCTTTATTATAACGGTACAGAGATAAGATGTTGCTGACCCTGGACTCACCCTACACACAATCAGTATCTGAAGATTGACAGCTAACAGAATCTACAGCATGTTTTATTGCTCATCTCTGTACACAGATCAAACACATTAGCACATACAGTAGGAAGAAACCCACATCTATCAAACTACCAGTATTCTTTGGTACAAGGCCCAATTTACAATCACTTTCCGGTTGGTTTGATTATATAAATCCCAGTCAACAATATTTCAGCCATGTTGTGATGCAGCCTCTGTTTCCTGGGTATCAACCAGTACTGCGGGTAACTTAATGTAATGTGTAAGTTGTGACTCTGACAGTGAGCCCAAGGACACTACAGTATTGAACCCAAGACATCTAGCTTCAGAGGCTTGTACTCTATCACTTCGTCACCACGCTCCCCCATCCCTGGCTTGAAATTTATATGGAGATTTTTCCAAAGAAAATTTTGAAATTTTTAAATTTTAGCTCAAAACACAGATTGTGGGTACACGTTTGAACCACCTCAGAGGGGCAGTTCTAACGAGCACCCACAAACTATGTTTTGGATCAAAAATAAGAAAAATAAGTATACCCCTGTAACCCCCAGTTTTACTTTATGAAAGTGGGGTATGAGGGGGTATATGGACATGTTATAGTGATGCTCTAACACAGTTGTGACCCCACCTCAACAAGTTCCATGTATTGTACTATTATCCCAAAATTGTAGAATTTTGTTTACACAGAATTTAGTTATCAAATGTAAACAACAACCATCAGGTGGTCAATGGACTGTGTTTACCTGTACAACAACATTACAAGCTGAAGTTATTAATGAAACGTAATTATCTTGTTATCATCAGTGTTGTTCTCATGAATTAGATGTATACTACACAGAAAAAGAAAAGCTGAACATTATTGTTGCATGTCAAGCATTTTTGTTCTTTTTCTATCTCTGTCAACAATGTTTACATAGAAAGTCATGTTGGGTCACGTCTTCTTGGTGCTTCAATAGTAATATGGAGAGCCTAAGATGACTTGTAACAACAAAGGCTCCCTTGAATATAAAAAGAGAACCACTTGTATTGCCAAAAGTGCCAATTTTCCTGTGAAGCAAGATGCATACTGTGTATCTGTGCTGCTATCACTAAGTTTCTTTTTTAACAAGATGTTGCAAACCTCTAACTTTTCTTGCTACAAGGGTCATTTACAATATTCATTCATTTATTTAACCCCAAGATCATGAACTAGATGTTAAATATCAGCTGATTATCTTTTAACCTCAACTATATCAGTTACTTGTTGACATCTCAGCTCATCAATGTCATAACATAAACCTAGTTTAACAATTAACAACACTAACAGTAAATAAACATACTACATTTCACAAGTTTTTAATCTATTTTTGTTGAAGTTTTCATACTGTTAAAGTGAAAAAGAAGAAGAAATAACCAGGAACTGACACAAAACAGAAACAAAGAGAGCAACTTCTTTCTGCTATAAGGGGCCATTAGCAAAATATAATGTGAATACTTTTTAATTGTGCACAAATCTCACCACCCTCATATTCTGCAGCTCCAAACATTTGGTTGGTTGGCTGTTGTTTGAACCATCATCTAATGTGTATATTTTACAATACGTTGAGTAGTCAGAGTCACAACTTACTACAGAGGTTTACGCCAAGTGGGCTGGATTTTCCCTATACTTCATGTTGTATTTTTACTGGATTCTAATAACTGATAAGCCATAAGTCCCATAGGTAAACTGGACAGCACCAATCCTATACCCAGCTCCTCTTTTTTCCACAATGTTTAGTATTTTCTTTAGCTCTTCAATAAATTATTCTCCTCAGTCTTTATCATGTTTATCAAAAGGAAAGAAGTATAAGGTCTATCATCTTTTATCTGTGAATATCTACTTGTATCTCTTCAATTAAAACTCAGGAAAGTTGATAATATACACCTGGAAATTCCATAGCAGAAATGATATATGTTGTGGTGAATCAGAAATAGGTAAATCTAAGAAAGTACACCAATTTTATCTTGTATATAAACTAGATGAAAAGATTTCAGCTCATCACCTTTAAAGAAGAAGAAGAAGAAACAAGAATAATGCTAAGCTTTGCATGACAGTTTGAACATTGTACCCTGCAGAGTAGACTGGCTCCAGTCCTTAAAACATTTATTTCATCCAAGAGTCTTATATTTGAAGCTAGCCTTATTCTTGTGGCTCTAAGCCTCAATATTCTTCAGGGGGCTAGAGATGAACATGTATCATAATATATATATGTTCAAACAAAAGCATGAAAGCATGTTTTAGACTGTAGCCAGTCTACCTGCAGAGATTCAGATAAACCTGAACACCATAGGAAAGCCAAGGGACCGCCCTAGTAAAAAAAAGGAACCATGTTAGGACCAACTTACCTAATATCTTCTATGGTGGGGAAACAGCATGAAAACAGTGGACAGACATCATTCTCAAAACCGATCTTTCACCAGTGTCTGACAGAATAAGACATCATATACATATAACAGCATTCCCAGAGAACTTTCAGACAAATGAATCATTACAGTAAGAAGACCATGACACTAACAAACTTATACAGGGGTTGATGGCTTTTACAGGCACCAATTATAAAAGGAAACTGTACAAGAATGTGTTGAAAACATTATATAGAAACAAACAAACATTCAATGAAGCTTCCCAGTCTGATCTTCTGATGAGAAAAGCAGACTTTGTTCCACTTGAGGGCTTATGTCCTAGTCAGCAATTTTTAAGTCAAGTTGGTACAAGGTTAGTGTATCCTGTGAAATGCCAAGCAGTACCATTTGAGTTGGTGAATTGCTCCAAGATGGCAGGTATCATCATTAGAGTCCAACACTCTACTACAACAGCTAGCCACCACGGGCCCCATTGAGCACGCTACATTACCTGACATTCTGAAGTGTCATCAAATGAAGATGTAGCAAAATAAAACAAGTTATTTTGGAATGTCTGGGCCTGTTTAGAAGGCCTTATCTCAGCTAAACTCTTCTACAATTAAAAGACATTCTTTCCACCACTAATCATCTTTATTGTATATCATTTTCTGCCAATTTCTTGTAAAAATAAAACAATTTTGTGATGTCTTACTATATGAGTGCCAAGAGAGAATCAGAACGTGAAGTAAACCATGAAAACACCATGTGCCAACCAAGCCCAGCAGAGAGTTTGGGTAGGACATTCATTATCAGCCTGTGCAATGGGTACATCGAATTCAAAAACTGGTTTTGGGACATTGAGTATATTATACCTTGGAGGGTGGCACTAATTCTTTGCCACACAAATCCTATTGCTATAGACCATGGCAGACCCAGTCAAGTGTGGAGCAAATCCTAATATGATATTTGAAGTGTCTACATCATTATAAAATCAACTTTTCATTTGATTTTGTCATCACTATGCTATATGTGTTGGATAAAGAACTGACAGATCCAGATCAGTAAAGCTCACTGCAAAATTGCAATAAACAAGTTGATTGAATTGAGTGGATGCACAGGCTGATCAATATCTAAGCTTTCAAAAGGAGTACATCATGTGGTAATCAAATATCAAAAGATTTTGTTAAGAAACTACAATGGAAGGGAAATAACTATAATTTGAAATTACAATAACTAACAAATGTGCATATTGAAAAGCACACTTGGTATCATTATTACAAGGAGTGCTCAGAAGAGCCCTCCACATAAAGTGTGTAAAGTGTGTATGAATTGGGTTATTTGCACTTGTGTTTGTTCTTCTCACTTTTAGCTGCTACTTTTATGTCAAGCACTTCCTCAAAAGCTTGAAGACACCTAATCTTGACTTCACTTAGGAAATGTATAGCAGATCTGTGTTTTTATCACCATATAGGGTATGAAATGTATTGCAGAACTGTGTTTTAATCACCATATAGGGTATGAAATGTATTATAGAACTGTGTTTTTATCACCATATGGGGATTAACTGGCCATTTCAATGCCCAACACATGCATGTTATCCAGAGACAACCAACACAACTGAGAACAACCCTATGCAGATGAATTCAATATAAGGCTGTAGGATACAAATACCTGTCTGGGAACAACTGATCCATGACAAGTTGTTCCCAGACAAATCTTTACTCCCTACTGTTGAATTTATCTGCCTTGGTTGCTCTCAATCATGTCAGTTGTTCCTGCATAACTGGTGTGATTCCCTGGGATGATAGGAGAGAAGCTATGCACAAGTCAAGACCAAAATGAATTTTTAAAATGATTTTTTATTCGTCTGCAAGAATATGAAATTAAGTCTTGATTACAGACACAAAGTGCACTGCACTTTTATTATATAAATTAATTATTGAGTTACAGTATTATAACCTGCTGACAATGACAAAACAGAGTGAAATCCATATTAAATGTTTATAAGCTGTTACTTGAAATTCTATGGAAAATATCAATAAACCTGAGGAGCATATGGTGCAACGAATGTATCATTATTGCTTTAATACTAAATATATGATATGATAACTACATGTAACTCACATAATTGAGCCTGTGCGTGAGAAAACCAACAATTTGGGTTCCTACCAGGTCTGACACAAACCAGCCTGTACAGTCACAGAAGCAGGCTAGAGACTTGCACTTTCGGATTTAAGAAGAAGAGGAATTGTACTATCCATGTAGCGAAAACAAAGGCGCTGATCAGCTTCGCGGTTACCGCGAAGCTGATCTGCGCCTTTGTTTTCGCATATGCAAATTGTTGGTTTTCTCATGCACAGGCTCAATTATTAATTACTGATGACTTTTAAAAATCATAGTGCCTTGCTTAATCGACCTTAAATGGCTAAGCTTCTGTCATCTGTCCCCTGTCCCCTGTTTGAACTTCTCGTATGTCTCCAGCACATGCTTGCCACTATCTAAAGCCCCGTTCACATGGACAGGATTTGCATATACCCAAATTTTGCATAAATGACTACTACTCCAACAATTTTATTATGTATTGGTTAAATTTGGAAATTTCTTGTGACACAAGAATGACACAATCACCAATCAGCAAAACAAAGTTTCAAGATTCTTGCTCTACCTTGCTGCTACCTAACATGAAATTGATACATGTAGTTAAATTTATTGTGGCACTCCCTGGACCTTCCATTTAGATACATATTACATGAAATATACATATATCTACTGATCATTCCTGCTTATTGACCAAGTTTCAAGACAAAAAAAAAAAAAAAAAAAAAAAAGCCAAAAAAAAAAAAAAAAAAGCCAAAAAAAAAAAAGCAAGCATATTGCATGTATTTCAGTTGATTAATAAATGTGTTGATAGAAGAGCCAGACTTTCTTTGTTACGGATCTCCGATGAATAAAAAAGGACATTTGTGTCATTAGCCGGGATGAGCAGACAAGAAATCAAGACATTGATATAGTGTAAAATGACATGATGTAATCAATAAAGCCTCACACACAATATAATGTGACTCAACTGGCGACCAATTATAAGGACAACTAGAAATCAAGATTCGCGGCAGACATGGAAATTGCCAACTTTGTGTCAATAGTTGATTATGGCATCGCTTTTTTACTGAAGAAAAAAGACAAAAAAATGTAAGACTTAACAAGCAGAGCAACAAATCTTGGACTTTGGTTGTTAATATTCAGGGAAATTTGATAATTGGGTATTGATGAAAAAAAAAAAACACCCCGAGTATTTTGAAGTTTAAATAATGAACTTCAAACATGGTCATAATAACTGCTGAGAATACATTACTCATTTTTATGCCCTATAAACATGTTTTCCTGCCCAAGGATGATTTAAAACTTTATTTGGAGCATATATCATTCATTTCCTTGTTTGCTGTTTCATTCTGTAATGACAATGCCAAGCAACAATCAATACAAAAATATGAGATGCTTCACTTCATGCCTTTTGCCTGTATGCAGCAGCTACATGTAATTGCCCTTTCCGCAAATCAGAACATTTGTTTTCTACTGCAATCTCTATTATTCTAAAGCCTCTAGTCAGCTTATAATGGCTGCACAGCCTGGTGTGTACTTTAGTCATTCAAAAAGCCATAAATTCTATTTTCTCAGAATGCCTATATATTCTGTGATATTGTAGTGAAGCAGGGCCCAATTCTATGACTGTCTCCAACTAATTTGATAGTGTCATCATGATTTACTGACGACTCAAGATGGAATCCATTAGTTGGAAGATCTAATATACAAGGTCCCTTGAAAATAAGCGATAATAACTATATACAAGAAGCTACTTGCTATATGCTGCTTTCAGAGGAAGAAACTAATCATTTGGCAACAATTTTACTTATGATGATATAATTTTATAATTAGAACAGTTTTGAAGGTGAATTGTCCAGTCAGTTGTTGGACAGCCTTAGAACCTGAAAAGATTGTATTGTATGCTTTATGCTGGTCAACAGCTAAGGTCATGTTGTAATGCATGGTCAGCTATCCTATCCATATGCCTATGTAATAAACAGACGTTCCAAAAAATTACAATTTTCAACAGAAAATATTTGATTTTTTTCTTATTTGCATTCAAAACATTGATTTTGGGTACACGTCAGAACCGCCTCGATGAGGCGGCTAACGAGTACCCACAATCTATGTTTTGGATCAAAAATAAGAAAAATAGTTATACCCCTGTAAACCCCAGTTTTACTATATAAATGTGGGGTATAAGGGGTATACATTACATGGACATGATAGTGTGATGTATACTGTTCCTGGGCAGGATACCAGTACTTAGTGCACATTTCTTGCACCAGTAACAGACAGAGAAAAATTTGAGTGCTCTTGCTCTTGAGCAGAGCACTAGAAAAGAGAATAATGAAGTATCTTAGCAAAAAGGCATACATTCTATTAAAGCCAGTGTGTCCTAAATGATATGAACATTTTCAAACCAAAATAAGCTTTCAAAAATCTCTAGAATCAACCATATTTATATTCAGAGTCAACTACATACAAAACAAACAGCAATCTTAAAGAATAATGATATCCTTAAGTATAAATATTGATAATTTTTAAACCAGACATTTTGAAAATTTTCTTTAACTATTTACAATTGTTCAATTATAAAATGTTTGCATTTCAAGTAGTTGGGAAAAGGTTCAACTAAAGTAGAAAATTACATTTTCAATGTAAAATATGATTTTCTGTTTAAAGTGTGTATTTAACCTTTTGAAAAAGTGTTAAAGAGGATGATTAGATTTTAATTTTGAAAGATAAACTGGCACCTTGTCAAGTTAAGTAGAACTATGTTTTCTCAGCAAATAAAACTGTGCTGACCAGTAAAATTGTTATTTTTGCCTTCATAAACTAGACTGTCAATTTACATTACGAAAATTTGCCCATGCAATATATAGAGATTTTTTTCAAAAGCAAAAATTGAAAATTTCATTTGAAAAACAAAATGATATTTATAATATTTTAGCTTAAAACATTGATTGTGGGTACACTCTGCGAGGCAGTTCTAAGGAGTACCCACAATCTATGTTTTGTAGCAAAATTACGAAAAATAGGTATACCCCTGCATACCCCAGCTTTTCTATATAAAAGTGGGGTTCAAGGGGTATACATTGCATGGACATGTTTTCATGATGATGTGTTTGATGGTACTTGCCAGTTTCCTTTTGTTGAATCAAATGTTATGTGTTTAAAGGTACTTGCTTGTATCCTTTTGTTGAATCAAAGGTTAATTTTAATGGTACTTGCCAGTATCCTTTTGTTGAATCAAAGGCTTTTGTTTAGTTATACTTACCAGTATCCTTTTGTTGGATCAAAGGATTTTGTTTAGTTATGCTTGCCAGTATCCTTTTGTTGAATCAAAGGCTTTTGTTTAGTGATACTTGCCAGTATCCTTTTGTTAAAGGTTAAGTGTTTAATGGTACTTGCCAGTATCCTTATGTTGAATAATTGGTTATGCGTTTAATGGCACTTGTTGAATCAATGGTTATGTATCTAATGGTACTGGCTGGTACACTTTTGTTGCATCATTGGGCACTCGTTGAATCAATGATTATGTGTTCAATGGTACTGGCTGGTACACTTTTGTTGTATTGAGCAATGCCATGTATAAATCTGTATACATTGTATGTATTTGATTTGTGACACTCTAATAAACTATTAAACCTGTATTGTCTTTTTTACTTAGAACTGGTCAAGAGAGAATCATCTCCATGAGGAATAAGTGCCTAGTTTGATGGCGCTTCTGGTGTCAAAAAAGAGGCTGATTGATGGCCTAAACAAGTTGAAACAAGACATAATCTAACTCGTTTCCCTATCGGAGAAAATGCCCCTAATTACCATTATATGACTGAGTGATGATGCAAGAAAACCAGTCTTCGGGGTTTCCAACCAGGTATGACACAAACTGGCATATACAGTCACAGAAGACAGCTAGAAGCTTGAAATTTTGGATATAAGTAGAAGAGGGATTGTACTATCAGAGTGTAGTTTACATGTTTAAAAGTCTGCTTTATTCATTCTACTAGATTTATTCATGTTCTACATTCATTCTATGTTATAAAGGAATATCGTTTGATGGAAAGCCTTCTTGGAAACAAAACCAGAGGACCAATGATCCTATAAATGCTCACCTGAGATCTGGGATATGCGACCTAAGCTGACCTTGCCATAAAATAATTCAAGGTCATCCCAGGGTCATGATTTATATAAACTTTGTAGAGCTCCATTCACTGATGCTTCAAGTGAAGTTTCAAAATCATAGGTCTTCCAGGTTCTGAAGAATAAGATTTATAAAGGTTTTTGCTATTTATAGCCATGGTGGCCATCTTGGTCATGTGACCTGAACCATTTATACAAATTTTCATTCTCCTTTTCTATGACTGCTCCACATGAAGTTCAGCTTCAACTGGCCAAACCGTTTCAGAGAAGAAGCTGTTTGAATATTATGGCCATGTATATACCCCCGGGGCAGGGGCAGACAACCCCCTGAGGACATTTTTTTTTCATAAACATAAATCTTCCCCATTTAAATGCATGGGCAACCTATGTTGGCCTTTCCATAAAATAGGTCAAGGTCATCCCAAGGTCATGATTTATATAAACTTTGTAGAGCTCCTCTCCCTGATGCTTCATGCGCTGTTTCAAAATCATAGGCCTTCTGGTTCTGGAGAATAATACTTTTAAAGGTTTTTGCTATTTATAGCCATGGCGGTCATCTTGGTCATCTTGGTCATGTGACCTTGACCATTCATATAGACTTTCATTCTCCCTTCCTAAGAATGCTCCACATGAGGTTTGGCTTTGATTGGCCAAGCGGTATCAGAGAAGGAGATCTTTGAATATTATGGTAATATACATATATATTGCCCTGGGGTTGGGACAGACCTGCCCCTGGGGTACATTTATTTTCAGAATCATAAATATTCAGTCCATCTGCCCATTTCCATAAAGTTTTTCCCTTCAAATGACATTTTGACAAATTTTCCCATTCAAATGCATGGGCGCCCTATGTTGACCTTGCCATAAGATAGGTCAAGGTCATCCCAAGGTCATGATTTATATAAATTTGCAAAGCTCCTCCCCCTGAAGCTTCATGCCAGGTTTCAAAATCGTAGGTCTTCTGGTTCTGGAGAAGATTTTTAAAGGTGTTTGCTATTCATAGCCATGGCGGCCATCTTGGTCATGTGACCTTACCTATTTATATAAACTTTCATTCCCCAATCCCAATGATACTACATACAAAATTTGGCTTTGATTGGTAAAACTGTTACTGAGAAAATTAAGTTTTACATTTAACTTGTAAATGACCTTTGGCCAAGGTCAAGAAATGACCTTGACCTTTAATACTCACAACACTTCATTAGCTCAACATGTTGTCAGTATCTACCAACTTTTAGGTCACAGGCTACAAAACTTCCTGCAAAATTCAATGTTTTCACTTTTTTTCATTGAAAAGCCTATGTAACCAAAATTGACCTTGCCATAAAATAGGTCAAGGTCAACTCAAGGTCATGATTTATATAAACTATGATGGGCCTGAGTCCTCGATGCTACACACCAAGTTTCGTTGAAATCGGTCCACCGTTTCCAGAAAAGAAGATTTTTTTATAGATTTTACCATATATGGGCATGGTGGCCATCTTGGTCATGTGACCTGGATCATTTATATAAACTTTTGTTCCTCCTTCCTAAGGATGCTCAACATAAAGTTTGGCTTTGATTGGCCAAGAGGTGTCTGAGGAGAAGATCTTTGAAATTCAGGACGGACGGACGACGGATAGATGCCACAGCATGGCCATCCTATAAGCTAACCTTTTGAGCCTTCCGCTCAGGTGAGCTAATAATATTCTGATGACAATGATTTAACAGCAAGTAGCCATAAATCTATAAATACTACCTCAGACACAGCATCATTTACATATTGGCATTTAGCTAAAAATAACAAAGTTGTTGTCAATCAAGAGCACATAGACAGTTCCGAGAAATCTGACAGATTCTAGAATATGTCTTTAGTACCATTTAGTGACACTTAGAATAGTATAATGGTATTTGAGGGTCCTCTTTTTCAACTTGCTCTGTTTTTCTTTGCTAAAAAAAAAGTTAAACAAAAATGGAAACAAACACCCTAGAAAAACAGCCTATAAGCCAATTAACAAGAAATGGTGGTGGACTTTTGGCCTTTTTTGGTCTATATGCTGATCTGTCTTTTGCGAAGCTGGCTGCTTTCCTGTATCGGAAAATATGTTGTTTTTTTCTTGTGAGTGTCTATGTTCCAGATGGGAAAACCAACAATCTGCATAGGCGAAAACAAAGACGCAGATCAGCTTCGCGGTGACCGCAAAGCTGATCAGCGTCTTTGTTTTCGCTACTCGGATAGTACAATTCCTCTTCTACGTAAATCCGAAATTTCAAGCTTCTAGCTCTTTTCTGTGCTTGTACAGGTCGGTTTGTGTCGGACCTGTTCGGAAACCACATTGTTGGTTTTCCCACGAGGCGGCTCAAATTTCTGTCAATTGAATTTCTCAGCATTGTCAAGAATCCAATCACTTTGAGTGCCTTGTTGATCAGCCAGTCAACGGAAAATATGCAAGCATGAAAAAATTACTGACATCTAGAAACTGTTACAGGAACCAACAAAATCCAAGATTATAACTTTATATAATTTGGTGTCCATGAAGATGACCTGAAGCTTGTTATCCTGCAAGAAGCTGAGAAAAAAATGACAGAATGATATTTCAGTATGTGTGTATTTTTTTTTTTCTGAGCTCAAGATGCTTTTGGCATTAAGTACATTACTCTTTGCATTTGGATGTATAAAGTCTGCTTAATAAAATGAGACATGGCACGATTTGCAAACATCAACCTATGGAAACGGTGTATTAGAAAAACGGTGAATCAACGGGGGTTAATCGGAAAAATGTGAAGCATCGGGCGAGGTGTCGGTGACACATCGGGATTTACAATGGCGACACGGTACGTAGTTTTAATCTTCTTTTCTGTTTTGTTCCGACATGGCTGGGTGACGTTACATGTCAAAATTCTGTTTGCTGCAGGAGCTGTAGAAATCATTATTGTTCTTTATTATGTAAACAGTTTGTAAATAAATATTCCAAGAAACGCGTGATTGTGCGCCCCATTTTAGAGGGCATGCCTTTCAAGGTCACGAAAACACATTTTCGTTTGATTTTCTAGTAAAAGAAATGGACCAAGAAGGTCACGTTGGTATTTGCAAATGAATAATAGTATACTGGAAAATTCCCACAAAAAATAAAATCTCGCCAAGCATTGCAAAGGGATTTAATGCTAGGTGCATTTACATAATGTGAGGCATCGGGCAAGTTGTGTGAGACATCGGGGCGAATTTTGTGAGTCATCGGGCAATCAAAACTTATTGCATTAATTTCCGATTATAAACACTCTAGAGCTATTTTTGATCAAGGTAATTTCATATTCCGTGTCATCTTCGACCCGGTAATTTCATATTCTGCATCATCTTCGACCCTTTCTTGTTGGGAAATTAAAGTGCTAGACCGACAAGTGTAAAACGCTAGCGTTCACCTGAATCATTGCCAATCGTTCCCAAACGGATTACCGTTTGTTGTTTAAAATATGCACATGTATATATATATTCATTTTAAACTCAACAACTGTAGTAATTTTGTAAAGTCCAGTAATATTTTGAGCAATTACATAGTGTCATCACCAAATTGCAATTTTAGTTCCGATGAGCCGTCCGTTAACTGCGAACGACATCTGGAAATATTTTCGGAAATATTAGTTTGTTTCTTTGTTTGACTGGTGTTTTACTTCCCACTCAACAGCTGTCAGGTCATATGGAGAAGGGGCCTCGGTTTAAAGTCTCATCCGAAAGACTGGAGAAGCCCGGGATCGAACACACGACCCCTGATTTACAAGGCCAGTAGCTTGGCCACCATGCCACGGAGGCTTCGAAGGAAATATTAGTGATTGCGTGAAACTACAAATTGCAGTTTTTCAAACATCACTCATATTTCAGAAAGGAGTGAGGACGTGGTACGGTCTTGTAGGACGTGGTAGGAACGTAGTAAGGACGTAGCGAGGTCTTGATGGACGCGGAGGTCTTGGTCAAATTTTGAACATGCTCAAAAGAAACGTGGCGAGGACGGGGTGGAATTAGAACGCAGTAAGGACGTAGTAAGGACGTGGTAAGGACGTAGTAGGAACTTGTAGGACGTAGAAAGAACGTGGTACAAATGTAGTGCGGTCTTCGTGGACGCGATGCAAATTTGTTGCAGACCATCAAGACCTCGCTACGCTTCTACTACGTCTTCTCTACGTCCTCGCTACGTCCATCAAGTTCTCGACAAGACCATACCACGCTTCTTGTACGTCCTTACCGCGTCCTAGAAGACTGCACTGCGTTCTTATCACGTCCTAGCGGTTCCTAACACGTCCTTAGTAGGTTCTTATCACGTTCACACCAGGTTCGAACTACGTCCTCCACGTTTTATTAATTTTGTTTCAATTGTCCCGTACCCTCAAGCAATTGCTTTCGCTTTTATTTAAATCATATCGAAATCGAAAACATGAACAGAGATGTACTCTTGCAACTTGCTCTCCTTCAATGACATCATGCCTTACTTGGTGCACAGGCTGCACTTGTGCTATTTCACAGAAGGAGAAATAGAAGGACAAGATCTTGTTGGCTTCAGCATGGGCATTACGACCGACTGCTAGCGGAGTTGAGGACAATATATACGACTGATTAATATATTTACAGTTAGAACGTGCTGGAAACGTAGTTCGCGCGTGGTATGAACTGCTTGGTCTTTGTGAGGACGTAGCAAGGACGTAGTAGAAACGGGATGAACTTGGTGAGCGCGTATTGAGGACGTAGTGGAAACGTGAAGGACGTAGTAAGGACGTGGTGCGGACGTTATAAGGACGTGGCGGGGACGTAGTAAGGACGTAGTGGGAACTTAGAAATCTGAAATTGTTTCATTTTGACCCCGTCCTCGCCACGTTCTGGAATGTTTAGAACGTGGTAAGGACGTGGTGAGAACGTGGTCCAGTGTAGACGTAACATAAGTGAGAGTTACAGTTATACGCAAGCACATGACGTAGATACGTATGCGCATTACTGTAACTCGTGCTGTTTGGCCTTGTTACTCGAGTTACTTTTTGCGATCTCGCCACGGCGAGAGCGCATATATAATTGAACAGGGCTGGAATCTTGTTGTAAATCGACCACACTTCCGGTCGTACTTGATTGGACAAGGCAGCTTCGATTTGGTCACACTAAATAGCGCATGCCGGCTCGGGTATGAAAGCTCACGTTGAACCGAGCTGTCAGAGTCTTTTCGGTCTGTGGTTATCGACGTGGATTTATACGTGGTCATACAGTGAAATGAGTGCTGAGAGATCGCAAGCGTTTTGTAAACGCTTATACTTGTGTTACTCGGATAGTCATGTCGAAAATCCTCATTTTTCCCATGAGAAAATAAATGTCCAGTCGTGTGAACTGAGCAACAAAAGGAGACCGAACCTAAAGTTAACATCAATTAATACCGTCAGGTATGCATTGTCCCGGTATATTGTAAAGCTAATCAAACTTGGAAACCTGTCGAAATGTCATGTTTTAAGAATCAGTTATTATTATTGATATTGTTATTATTATTATTATTATTGATTAAGTTTTACGTGCATTAAAAGCCAATTATTTCACTCATTAACAAATCAGTAGGTGGGGCGAAAATAGGAGTACTCCAGGAAAAAGCACCTGACACACCTGCAAGCAGAACTTGACTTGTCCCACATGTGACCCGTGCGTGGCTCGAACCCTACACGGCGCTCGTGGGGATCGAACCCAGGACCTCTCGCTCCAGAGTGACAGTCTGACGCTCTACCGCTTCAGCTACCGCGCTCTACTAGCGGGGGCTGTGACTGGTATCTTTGTCCCTAGATCTCACAAGAAACGTTAAGCAATCATCTGGCACCTCAGCGGTAGACATCAGAGGGGGCATTTCAGGCCCTGATAATTTTAGGAAAGAAGCTATCCCAATAGATACTGTTCCATGTTATTTCCAAAGATTGGACCTGCGTTTACTGTTATAATTTTCCCAGTCTTCAAATCGGCAACCGAAGAAATTTAAGAATTGGAGACAGTATCTTTTCCAATTATTTCTTACACGTTTTCATTTGCTTCAGCTTCATTTAACCAGCGAAAAAACAAACAAACTATATATATGCGAACAGTGCGATATGACGGACGCTGCGGACGAGGAACGTCCGAGTTCTCATCACTGCCGGTGATTAACGTGTGTTTATAGCATCCGTAATTGGGATAGATATGATCCCACTCAAACTAAAACTGAATCAAAAAAAAAAAAAAAAAAAAAAAAAAAAAAAAAGTTAAAAAACAACAATCATGTACTGTCTAGAATGAAGAAAATAAAGTTTTATTCCATCAAAATTTGGTTGCTCCCCGGCGACACACACAACTTGCCCGGAGACTCACCAAATAATCAATCACCCGGCTGAATCTCAATTTTCCCAGTCTTTTTTACAAATTTTCTGAAGGTTGATAATCAGGAGCTTACTTTTCTATATTCACCAATCTGAATTAAGGTTGTTTACATTCGTAATTCGATGTAAGCATAAAAAATAAACAAAAATACAACCGAAAGTCAACTGAAATGTTTGAGTAGTAAAATGGGGCGCACTGTGGCGATTAAACAAAATACATTTTCAACAATTTAAGGGTTTCCGGGGCTGCATCAAAGACCCTTACAACTCCTGCAAGTGTTCGATTTGTTTTTATTTACTGCAGTATTTTTAGCTTTCGCTTCAAAATAGAAGTAAACAAACAACATACCTTTTATCTAGTGCAAATCCCGATGTGTCACCGACACCTCGCCCGATGCTTCACATTTTTCCGATTAACCCCCGTTGATTCACCGTTTTTCTAATACACCGTTTCCATAGGTTGAACATGCTAACAAACAAGGAAACCAAAAACAACAACTGTCTGCAAAGGCCACCAAGCACTTTATCATTGATACTGAAAATTGTGTCTTCAAAAGTTTCATGAAATTAAGCTACTTCCGTTTCAGCTTTTAAACATGCAGATTTAATTGCACTTTTCAATATTTACCATTAGATAATGTACTTTATTATAATCCCATTATGTAAACATGTCGTGGCAAAGGTCACATTGGTTCCGTGCTCTGTTAACAGGTAAACGGGACAAAGTTGGTCACGGGGAGGTGACAGTCAACAATGCAAGGATTATAGAAAACCCTTCAATTTACCAATTCTCCAAGCCCTTCCCATTGGCACCTTTTTTAAAGCAGTAAACTTGTTTATTCACAACAACCCACAGACATCTGTATATGCCACCCAAATTAATTTGAGCCACATCCTGAGAAAACAGGATTATTGCCTATGCCAAAACAAAGGCGCAGATCAGCTTCGCAGTAACTGTGAAGCTGATCAGTCCCTTTGTTTTCGCTACACGGATAGTACAATTCCTCTTCTACTTAAATCCAAAATTTCAAGGTCTAGCCATCTTCTGTGACTGTACAGGCAGGGTTGTGTCAGACCTGGTCGAAAATCCCAAAGACTGGTTTTCTCGCGTCGGGGCCCATTATTACTTAACTTAAACAGCTGTTACAGAACAATCATACTTGTCAAATCCCTGCAACATTAACATAACAGCCTCACTGCAAGAAAAACAAATGTCCAATTCTAAACAGTTTGGTAGACTTGCACTGTTTCTGCATCATTGCTAATCTTGAAATTACTTACGCAGATGCTCTTCAGGTGCAGATCATACTGCACAATTCCACAGTAGGATCTGCTTCTTTGTTGCTTCAAAATTAAAGAAGTAGGTTTTTCATTACCAGGCTCATTACATAATGTGCTTTATCTTCAACTTATTTGTTTTAATTTAAGGCCAAGGCTAATTAATTTTTAGGTTGTTCTGAATTGTTAAACATCAAAAGCTTTCTTTGTTATGTCTGTTTGATTTGTGGTTTAATGTGTCAGTCAACAACTTTTCATTCATGTTAGGACATAGTCACCACTTCTTGTATTTTAACCAATTCTTCATGGAGCTAATCTCTCGCTAAAAGATACTAACTGGCTCAAGACTGGGTTCGAACCCAGGACTTCTCAATTTGGATGTCCCAAACCATGACATTGTTTCCTTGAATTTTGCTGTTTTTCTTTCAATATTTTTAACATACTTTTACATCAGACTGTTTTAATGTTACATATTTATTGCATTCAATCTTAAATTTAATTTGCTCTTGCCTAATTTTCATTCTATTAAATTAATGTCTGCAGATAAAAATCAAGATTATATGCTTTGCATTATGTAAACAAAAACCTGACAAATAAGTGGGGGAAGCATTGAACAACATGACAAAAAGGTAATATCACAGTGTAGACTAAAATCAGAATCTCTGCCATCATGAACAAAGATACTGGTTGGCTGGCCTCAAGGTCTACAAGTTCCCTGCCATACATGTTTAACTGTTGGATTTATTTACCCATGATGCATTTCAAAAATAAAATCAATCATGAATGATGATAACATGCTTTGTGGCATTTTCTCAGGTCATCAAATCTCAAAAAAATGTTCTCTTGACGCCAACATGTATGTAGCTTGAACTTGAAAAAGTATGGGATTGGGACATTACGAAAACTTGTCCATGCAATATACAGAGATTTTTTTAGCTTTAAAAATTGAAAATTTTCAGCTGAAAAATTCTGATATTTTTCTTATTTTTGCTCAAAACATAGATTGTGGGTACACGTTAGAACCGCCTCGGCGAGGCGGTTCTAACGAGTACCCAAAATATATGTTTTGGAGCATAAATAGGAAAAATGGGTATACCCCTGCATACCCCAGTTTTTCTATATAAAAGTGGGGTTTGAGGGGGTATACATTACACGGACATGTTTTCGTGATGGAGTTCAGAATTTTTAACTCGTCACTTTCTTGTCTACGCACAAATAGGTTCACTAAAACGTATGATACCAAATACTTCTAGATTTCCTTTGAAAACACAGGGCTTATAGACAGTATAGACAATATATTAAACATATATCAGTAAATCATGAAAATAAGACCAATTTCTATTCAATTTATGTTTTAATAATTTTGCGCCTTGTCTAAATAGTTTCTTCTCAGGGAAATCTAACTTTTATCTTTATAATTGATCTATTAATACTTTCTGCTAGTGTAGAAAGCTCTTGTGTTCCCAACAATTTCATTTGAATGTGCCTCTTGTGGGGTTTTGTAGAGCAATCTGGCGTGCAATCAGTGCATAAGAACTTCAGTTTTCTGTTCAATGGAATACTGATTATCAAAGAAATAAGAAAATTGCACTTTCCATTTTTTACTGTTTTTTTTTTTGTTTGTTTGTTTTTTTATTCTCCATTTTAAAATGACATCCATATTATTCTAGCCCAGCTAGAATACATACATGGCCACATGTAGATTGGGAGGGGGTGCCAGGTGTTCAGACCCTGCCTCCGTTGCCTGTCCCTCAATTCCTGAGGTATTGATTTTGGAAAGCTTGAAAATGTTTACATATCTGAAGTCTATTTCCTGCTGCATTCACATGAGTAATAATCAGTGTTTATGTGTCGCATGTTGTGAATGCAAGGTTTATGTGCCACATGTGGCACTATCTTGTGTTTATGTTATGCTGCATTCACATGAGCAAGTGGCACTATCTTGAGTTTATATTATGCTGCATTCACATGAGCAATGTTTATGTGCCACAGGTGGAACTATCTGAAGTTTATTTATTGCTGCAGTCACATGAGCAAGTGGCACTCTCTTTGAGTTTATATTATGCTGCATTCACATGAGCAATGTGTATGTGCCACAGGTGGAACTATCTGAAGTTTATTTATTGCTGCATTTGCATGAGAAAGTGGCACTATCTTGAGTTTATGTTATGCTGCATTCACATCAGCAATGTTTATGTGCCGCATGAGGAACTATCTGAAGTTAATTTATACATTGTTGCATTCACATGAGCTAGTGGCACTATCTTGAGTTTATGATATGCTGCATTCACATGAGCTAGTGGCACTATCTTGACTTTACTTTATGCTGCATTCACATGAGCAATGAGCAAGTGGCACTATCTTGAGTTTATGTTATGCTGCATTCACATGAGCAATGTTTATGTGCCACATGTGGAACTTTGTGAAGTTTATTCTATCCTGCATTCACATTGGCAATGTTTGTGTGCCACATGTGGAACTATCTATGCTGCATCCACATAAATAATGTTTATGTGCCACAAGTGGCACTTTTTGAAGTTCATTTTATGCTGCATTCACATGAGCAAGTGGCACTATCTTGACTTTACTTTATGCTGCATTCACATGATTAATGCTTATGTGCCACATGTGGCACTATTTTAAGTCTACTTCCTGAACACTTATTTCGGCTCGTCTCGACGAGCCGAATATACGATAGGATTTTGGCTGGGAACCTACGAAAAATACCGAACACTCCGCATGACTACACAGGTTGGTTTGCGATCTACACTAATTAGTCATCCGGTAAGCCGAAAACATGTGATGTTTTAAACGTTAGTAGTGATTGGTTTAATGACATCCAGCCAATCATCATTTTTCTTTTAAGCAAAGTTCGGATGTAGACCATTTTGCGTATGCTGATATCGGGGCCGTAAGGGTCGACTAATTACCGAACAGGAAATCCAGGAAGCAGGTCATCTCTGCCTTTTTACATTTCCGTCTAACCAAGTCCACTCGGCCTTTTTTTTCTTTTTTAATTCAATTTTATGTCCCTTTTAAGATAATTTCAGCTCATATAAGTGGGTGGTACGAAAACGGGAGGTCCACAAGAAAAAACCATCTGGCAAACCGCAAGCAGAAGGTCTCGCACCGTGATCAAAGGGACCCCACTTTCACTGACACAATTCACACCAAGTAAACCATGTACACGACTTCCATACATTGGCCTCCGAAACACCTCTAATTTCTATAGCTATTTCATTGCAAGCAGTACTGTGGCTAATGCCTACTTAATGACTGATTAGTGTGGGTCGGAAATCAACATATTTTTTTATCCCAGTTGTCCATTATGTTTATGCACACAGAGCCGTTTCTAGCCTATAAAAGTGTAACGGAATCTCTCTCTTTCTCTCTCTCTCTCTCTCTCTCTCTCTCTCTCTCTCTCACACACACACACACACACACACACACACACACACACACACACACACACACACACACACACATTTACTTTACGACTAATTCTCATGAGATCAGTGTGAGAGTAATCTTGAGCTCATGCACATCAAAATAACAAATTTGTTTTCTCAGAAACCACTAGCATACAAGTTTTTTTTGTTTAAAAAATGTATAGATTTCCAAAATGGTGTGGTAATAATACAAAATGCTAAATGAGCCGCTTCTAGCTTTTTTAAAAGCTATCCTTGTGAGTCTATGCTCTGCTTTATCTAAATGAGCAATGCTTAGGAGTCTATGCTATGCTGAATTCACATGTTCAGAATTTGGTGCTTTTTTCTGTATATGCTGTATTACATTAGCATTAAGCATTGTTTATGTGCCACATGTGTCACTATCTGGAGTTTGTGTGACATTACATTGACTGCATTCACATGAACAATGTTTCTGTGCCACATGTGGCATTATATGGAGTAAACATTATGCCTCATTCGTATGAGCAATGTTTCTGTGCCACATGTGGAACTTAAATTCTGGAGAAAGGCATTGACACAGGTTCACCTTACCCTTAAGGCCTTGCACACAATGTTTCTGTGCCACATGTGGAACTTTCTGGAGAAAGGCATTGACACAGGTTCACCTTACCCTTACCAGTGGCACAGGCGAGTACCAGGTTTTCTTCCAGATGTGGCTGATATGTGGCTTATATATATTTGTTTGTTGGTACAAATCAACTTTCTATTACTTAGCTCAGGAAATAAGGTAGGAATTCTAACAAGTGTAGAACAATGTCTGGGTATGGGAAAAAGTGACGGGTCCATGATTCCATCACTACATCTGCAGTAGCTGGTATCATTAGTTCTTGGCACCTTGTCCCCCTCAAGCTCCTATCGTGATACCTTTAGGGAGTGTCATGCCTAACAGAAGGTAGCAAAACTTCTCATTTATTCGCAATCTGACTGTAGAGATGGGATTTTCTCCCGTTGTGTTCCATTTATAGCACAATTACCTACAGATGATAGACAGAGAAAATAATCATGGAGCTTTATATGTTAAGCTGCATAGTTCTGTTGGTGAGCAGCCAATTTGAAAGAGAGATTTGATGATAGATAAGTAAATACCCAGCAAACTGGGGGTAAACTGTTACATGTGGCATACTGTAGAGGAAGGGTTAGAGTGCTGGTGTGGACAACTGGAGTGGAAGGGTGAAGAGGACCCATTTAAGAATAATATTGAAACCTCCATTGATTTTCATATAAATCATATAATTCTGAAGAAAATCTCTATAGCAAAAGCCAGATAAATTTACTAACTCTATTAAATATTGCGTTACAATTCAATTTCCCTTTGTCGATCCTTAGGATAATCACTCCATTCCAGCACTCAAACCAATTACTCCAACCCTCAAACTACAGAATGATCTATTTGTTAGGTTAGACAAGAATTAATTTACCTGAGGATAAGAGAATATTAAAAGTATGTGTTTGTTTTTACCTGCAAAGTGGGACTGACTTCAAAGCCTACTGCAATAACAGATTAATTTGACAAGAGAAAGTCACATCAATCAGCAAAAACAAACACTAACTGACAGTTTAAAGTCTCAGGGAGGTACACTACCAGGATTCCTTAAATCTCCCACATAAAAAACTGAAAAAAAAAAAAAAAAATGCTTCGGCAAATTATTTTACAGTCTCTATGGTATTAAAATGTAAAAGTACGCAATGATCAGGAAATAGAGCAATCAGAGCAACAAAAGTCTCACTCAAAACACTGAGGTGGGGAAAAACTAACTGACTACCAGTTACTAATACAAAGGGAATAAAAAGTAAGCCCAGAGAGCAGCTATTTTCCAATAGGTTGCCACTCAGTTATCCGGACTTAACTAAGTATATGAAACAGCGCAAATATTCAACACCAAAACATAAAACAATTCGAACCACAACAGAAGTAACCTACACAACAAAGCCTGAAAAAAAAAGCTTAAAACAAATCATATACATGTAAACAATACATGTACGCTTTCAAACATTTTTGGAGTTTTCTATTAATGAAAAACATAGTAACTATTTTCCAAGATTTTTGAAGCGAGCTAAGAAATGAGCCGCCCCATGGGAAAACCAACAATCTGCATAGGCGAAAACAAAGACGCAGATCAGCTTCGCGGTAACCGCGAAGCTGATCAGCGCCTTTGTTTTCGCTACTCGGATAGTACAGTTCCTCTTCTACTTAAATCGGAAATTTCAAGCTTCTAGCTCTTTTCAGTGCTTGTACAGGCTGGTTTGTGTCGGACCTGTTCGGAAACCACATTGTTGGTTTTCCCACGAGGTGGCTCAAATACTGTTTACAAATGGTTGCTGCATAAAAGTGGCTGCTGCATACAAGTGGCTGTTGCATACAGCTTGTAAGTTATTTTTCAATTCAAGTAATTGTTCCATACAAGAGATTTTTGCATACAAGACAAGTGGTTGTTGCATGCAAGTGGATGTTGCATACACATGAGTGTAACATGCAAGTGAATGCTGCATACATATGGTTGTAGCATGCAAGAGGTTGTTGCATACACATGGTTGTTGCATGCAAGTTGTTGTTGTATACAAAAGATTGTTGCATTCATGTTTGTAGCATGCAAGAGGTTGTTACATACACATTTGCTGCATGTTAGTGTTTGCTGCATGCACGTTTTTTGCATGTGAGTGGTTGTTGCATACACATATTTTTTGCATGTAAAACAGTAGTCACACATTAGCGTGTAAGCCAAATGCGCACCGGGCATGTTGACAAAAATGTAAAATTCATCATATGCCAGGAGCATGTCGCAGACTCGTTAGAAGCGCGTTACACGCACGTTTTGTATGCTTGGTGTACGCATGGTGTACGCTTGGTGCACGTTGATATATGTCGCTGCGTGCTCCAGGCGCGTTTGGGCTCAAAAAAGTTTTAAACATGCTAAAAAATTTTCTAGAAGCTCGGCGTGTCCCGGGCGTGTGCCTTATACGTTTCGAATAAGTTCCACGCGCATTACAGGCACGTTGAATACGCTTCGAATGCGTTCGGCGCACGTTCGACGCACACCAGTGTACGCTACACGCGCGTTCCGATTTTATTAGATATTGCTTCAGTAGTGTGCCCCAAGCGTGTGTGAGACGCGCGCTGAACGTTTGCTGCGTGCCTGTAACACGTGCATAGTGTGTTTGGGATGTAACACAAATGTACTCCAAAACTTTGAGATTTTTTATACGTCCGGCACACGCCTCAGTCACGTTCTACTATGTGACTGCTAAAGCGAGTTAAAGGAACAAATTGATTTTTATTCGTCAAAAATCTTCAGCGTATTGAGATTTTTCATATGCCTGGCATGTGTTTGGGTTATACGCTACAGCGTGACTGCTGTTTAAGTGGTTGTTGCATACTCTTGGTTGCTGCATGTAAGTGGCTGTAGCATACACATGCTTGTTGCATTTTGTAAATTTAAAAAGCCTGCTTGTTGTTTCATATAAGTGGGTGCTGCACAAACATGGTTATGTTATATATACATGGTTGTTGCATATACGAGTGGTTGTTGCATACTAGTTGTAGCAGGCAAGTGGCTGTTGGATACAAGAGGTTGCTGCTAACAAGTGATTGTTGCATGGTTGTAGCAGGCAAGTGGCTGTTGGATACAAGCGGTTGCTGCTAACAAGTGGTTGTTGCATGGTTGTAGCAGGCAAGTGGCTGTTGGATACAAGAGGTTGCTGCAAACAAGTGGTTGTTGCATGGTTGTAGCAGGCAAGTGGCTGTTGGATACAAGAGGTTGCTGCTAACAAGTGGTTGTTGCATACATGTGGTTGATGCATAAAAGTGACTTACAATACAAGTTGTTGTTACATACGTTATTGTTGCATACGAGTGATTATTGGCATGTTGCCAACAAGTGTTTGTTGCATGTAAGTGGTTGTTGAATACAAGTGGTTACAGCATACAAGTGTTTGTGCACACGAAATTAATGGCTGTTGTTGCTTACAAGTAGTTGTTGCATGTAGGTGGTTGCAGCATGCAAGTGGTCTTTACATTCAGGTGGTCCTTACAAGAGGATTTTTATAGAAACCATTGTTGTAGCAATTTGCTTGTATTTGTCATTGTAAAGTGTTTAAACTATCATCTTTATTAAGCCAAAATTTCTGATAAGAAGTGTTGAATTTATGTTTATTTGCACTAGGATGTTTAAGTAAACAGAGGTTTTGTCTCAAAGTTGACATTGTGATAGTTTATCTGATAACAATAAAAGTTGGTGATGTAAAATTCATGAGCCACCATATACTGATATAGGGGATCCTTTCTTGATTACATGTAGCTCCAAGCAAATCGGAGAGAAAATTTTAATATGGAAACTATGACCATATGCTGTCAGATCTTAACCCAGCGGGCACATGACGGCAGAATGACGTCAGATCGACGTCGATGGGACGTCATGACATCTCATCGACGTTGATATGACGTCATGTGCCTGCTTGGTAAAGTGCTAAAGGGTATGTGTCAATAATTGGGTGATCTGCCGCTTTTAATTCTTTATATATTCTTCTCTATATATTCTATCTGGGTGTCTCATGACTTTGCTGATTGGGCATAAGGGCATGGGTATCTTTAATGACTGCATAAGTATGCCCATTTTCTACTTGTATATATACACATTGCAGTCACATTTTCTCTTTCTTGCAAATAACAATTATGTTTTAATTGAGAAACAGATTTTAAGGCCTAGTTAATATAATTGCTTGGTTATTATCAAATCTGATTGGTTTATTTCATGTATATTGTCAATAAATTGGTGTCATTTGCTTGTTGACTTTATTTATCGATGATGTTTCCTACAAAGAAAAGAAGCTTTTTACACGCTAAAAGTTCCCCTGGGTGTTTAACCGTTTAAATGAAGAAGTTAATGTGATTTAGCCAGATTATTGATTCGGTGTCCAAATAAGCTAAACCATGCAAAACGGTCTTTATTAGCATCGGTCACATTCAGCATCAAATGGTTGTGTAAACATAATTATATGATGCTTGATTGCTCATATGGCCATTATATTGTAATTTCAGGTTCATTTTTCTAAAATAGGATAAAACAAAACAAAGACGGTCAAGTCAGGGCCTTCACTGCCCGCGCATTTACAAAGGACAATTTATGTTTGCCGAGACGCCAATATCTCGCTAGTGTAAATACAAGGATGGTTCTTTAACAATAAAACACTGTATAGAGCTCACAGACTTGTCAAATAAGGAAAATCAATTGCAAGCGGTAATACATCTGCTTACAGTAATAAATCGGTGACAGTTAAAGACAACCAAATAATGGCATCAGATGAAAAATAATACAAAGAATAGAAAGTAGCTGGCCTGACCTATAAAGCTTCAGACACTATAAAGCATACAGGCTGTATTTTTTGCCGTTATGGGTATCCTGTTAGGCATGAAGTTAATGTAATAATGATATCATAAGCAAATCTGTCAACTCAATGAGCTAATCTATCAACTGGGGTGAGCTAATCTGACCTCTACAAGATCTTGCTTCTACAAACACCAACTAAAGCAGATGACCTGCCTAAGGTCATTCATAACAAACTAACATCATATTGCTAATTAGCATGTTCATCTCTTGAGTACCCACAACATAGCAAAACACCTACAACCAACCAACAAAATAGCCGCCTCGTGGGAAAACCAACAATGTGGTTCCTAACAGGTCCGAAACAAACCGGGCTGTACAAGCACAGAAAGGACCTAGAAGCTTGAAATTTCGGATTTAAGTAGAAGAGGAATTGTACTATCCGAGTAGCGAAAACAAAGGCGCTGATTAGCTTCGCGGTTACCGCGAAGCTGATCTGCGTCTTTGTTTTCGCATATGCAGATTGTTGGATTTCCCACGAGGCGGCTCATCTCATCACTTCCTTAGCCTGATCTTGACTGCTGTGATGTTGTAATACAAGACATTAATGCTATTGTTTCATGGCTGATAAAACACCATCAAGACATAATGGAAACAATTCATTATCAATTAATAATATCTAATAACAATATCAACAGAAGCTGCCCTAGAATGTTGTATACTGCAAAAGAAAAGTTAAGTTTTTATCTTGGAGAACATGAGAAAAATGTAAAGCACTATTAAGATTTAATGGAAACAATTCATTATCAATTGATAATACAGTTCAACCTCATTATAACGCATCTCATTATAGTGTGGTTTTCAATATAACACAGTCATGTCATGGCTCCCAAATTAATCATTTTGCAATATGCCTATTGTAAATAACCTCATTATAACACGGTTCACCTATTACACGGTCTGTTTCCATGGACCCCAAAGATAGCGTTATAATGAGGTTGACCTGTATCTAATAACAATATCAACAGAAGCTGGTCTAGAATCTAGTATACTGCACATAGAAAGTTAAGCTCCTTTGCTATTATATGGTAACACATAGTATACTACACACATAAAGTTCAGCTTCATTTTTGAAAAACTAAGAATAATTGCTATCAGCTGAGGATTATTTCCATTGATTGAGCCATCAAGGATCACAGCCTTTCATAAAAACAACTGATAGTTTCTTAACAAATGACTGTATGCAATGGACTACTGGCACATCCAGTAGTTTCCCAGCGGGCACATGGTGTCAAAATGATGTCATATCGACGTCGATGCGACGTCATTGACGTCGCATCATCGACATCGATCTGACATCATTCTGACGTCATGTGCCTGCTGGGTTATGGGTAGAGCGGTAGTGTAATGGTAGAGCAACAGACTCTGAATTGAGAGATCCTGGGTTCGATTCCCACAGGCGGCACCATGTTGTGTCCTTGAGCAAGGCACATTAACTCCCAAGAGTACTGCATAATACCTAGGAAGCGGTGGCTCCAACCCAACATGACTGAAAAGTTCTTGACAAGGACATTAAAAGGTACAAGTAGGCAAAGATCAGGAAAAGGCGCAATCAGAAAAAGATTCCCACTCCAAAAACCGAGATGGGAAAAAAATAAATTAACAATCAAGTACTTATACAATGAAAACATTTCGTAAGCCGAATGTGCAGCTATTTTCCCAATAGGTGGCCACTCAGTTACCTAAACTTAACTAAATATATGAAAACATACATAAGGTGCCAACAACATAAAAAAATTTAAAACACCAAGACATAAAACGAAAGAACCACCACAGAAGTATCGCCTTGGAACGATCAGTAATATAAAATTACTGGCAGGCTTAAATCGATTTTACATGGCTATAACCTCACCCTCAGCTTCTGCAGTGTTTCATAACATTTAGTTAGTTCTTCCGTCCTCGTGGTGAATCTCTTAACTAGTCAATGAATCATCAAGAACAAACAGATAAATCATGATAAACATCCTGATGAATCGAAAACGATTCAGTAAGCTGCCCGACGATGGAGATCCCCTGGGTGCCGAATAACTTACTAACTCCAGAGCAAAAGAAAAACACCAGTTGGACCCCGGTGGGCCAAGTAACAGACAAGAAGCTGGCCCCAACCAACTAAAATGAATAGCTTTAAGTCGGGGCCATCATAGAGTCTGATGCCCGACCCACGGGCGTGCAATTAAAGGAGGCAGCATAGTTATCAACCATGATTGGGTTAAAAACCCAACATTAGCATAACATTCAAGTTACAACCTATACGTCTGTACCGTGTAATGATTTTTCTGAAATGAAAAGAAAAATCATTCCTTCCTATAAGTTTCTTAAATTTGTAAACCAATTCACCATAAAATTCTGGTTCCGAAAGGCCTGCACCTAAAAGCTTCTTTAACCCAACATTATATTTGGAAATCAAGTCATAGTGTCTACGACAAAATTTAGAAAATGTTTTTTGAAGTTTATGATACCGATAACCCTGTTGGAGATGTTTGGCCGTTAAACATTTATTTTGTGCGTTGAAGTCCGTAACATGATTGCAGACTCTAGCAAACCTAATAAGTTGAGAAATGTATACACCGTAAGAAGCACAACGAGGAACGTCACCATCCAAAAACGGAAAATTTACTATATCAAAATCAAAGTCGTCGCGCTTATCATAAAGTCGTCGCCCTAACCCTAAACCTGAAAACAAACAAACATAAATCAGGTAGCACAATCATAATTTTCTGAACATCAGCATTAATTTGATCACTGGTTAAACTGTTCATCAAGTATTTTAACCTAAGAGATCTATAGTTCCTGGAATTTTAGCCCCACCCAAAAAATTATGATGATTGCAGATAATTTTTAGGTAATACTTTATTTTGATATTTCTTTTCTCACCTGATTGAAAAACCGTGTAACAAATCTCTGACAAGACGATTACACACGAATGCATGCATGTAATATCTTTAGCAGTAAAATCAGTATTCATCAAAGGAATAAAAAATGTTATCAAGAAATTATTATTACAAAGGCACGCCCATTTTACATCTACAGATAATTGAAAATTATCCAAATAAGCTTTTTATTTACACTGAAAATATAAAGAAGCAGTATATTAATAAAACTTTTTATCAAGATGAAATATTGCTGCAATACTGGATAAATGGATGAGGATGGGACTGTTGCAGCGAACTATTGCATGAAACTTATGTGACAGGATAGCCTCCCTTGGAAATATGCAAATTTCAAACTTGAGACTTTGTGAATCGAGTAATATATAGCGCAGTAAATCACCCTTGGTGGATGAGCATGCTTTTCCACTGAGGGGGTTTGCTGTGGCTTTGGCTCGGCTGTTTGTTACACTTATATCCAGAGTAGATCATCACTCGGCTCCACTTCGATACCTAATTTGTTCCACTCCCACGAGATGGCTTGGAAAACAGAAAAATATTGAATTTCACATACTTTTCTACTTTCGGTTTGATCTCTATTTATAGACATATGTTTGTAGTATTTTCTTCAAAGAAATATGGCAAACATAAACAGCTCTATAATCCAATTATGTAAACATGTCGTGGCAAAGGTCACTTTGGTTCCGTGTTCCGTTAACTTAACAGGTAAACGGGACCAAGTTGGTCACGGGGAGGTGACAATCAACAATGCACGGATTATATACATTCTTTGCATTGGTATATTCAGTTTTCAAAAATCAAATGACTGTTGAAAAAGATCTAAATTAACATGGCCTTTCCTTTCTTTGCTGTTCTTGATGATTTTTGACTTTCAATGTAAGCCGTTCCCGTGGGTGTGAAGGTTATTACCAAACAGGCCCCGAGGTTAAAAACTTTTTTCATGCTCAGCTCAGCTGAGACTAAAATTTATCCTGCTCATAAATGTTAAAATGCCAACAATTGTTGGCATTTTAACAATTATCAGCAGGATAAATTACAAGCTTTGGCAATATTGATCTGAAATTTCAACCAGTTTTGGTTATTTCAGTATTAATGAGCAGTTTAAATTTCATGCTCAGCCGAGTTGAGCAAGAAAAAAGTTTTATAACCACAACCCCAGGAATACACCATGTCATCCAGAGGGCCTAAATTTTGGTATTTCCTATCTTTCCATCTGGCACTTAAGACATTTATTTGAGAAACCCCCAAAAACAAAATTCAGAAAAAAAAATATATGCTAAAATTCAAGTGCACTTTTAAACTGTTTCAGTATAGAAATCACCCCAACAATTACACATACACAATCAATTAAATTAACTGATTAGACTTTTATATTTATATATGAATCTGTTGTAAAAAAAAGAACAACAACAAAATCAAATTAAAAGCGTTAAGAAACTATCCTTCAGTCAATCACTCAATTAATCAATATATCAATCAATCAATCAATCAGTGAATCTGTCAGCCTGTCAGCAAAAGTTTTGATGGATACATAAAATAAATTATGCAAGCATTTGATTTTAATGATTGATTATCAGCCAATATATCAGCCAAATGGCTGGGGATTTTCTTTGACAGTATACACTTGTCTACAGCTTTTTCTGGTTTTGCCATGCAGCGGCTAACAAATTCTGTTGACATTAATGCATTCATGTGATATTAAATCAATTTACAAGTTACAATTACATAGAGCAACTTACATATCAGTAATCAGCTGTTATGTTTTCTCTAATGATTGAGATATCACAATTCCAGAAAAATTTTCTCAGAAAAAACAAACAGATTATCACTACAGAATAATGTGTAAAGTGAACTTGCATGTGTCTAACAACTCAAAAGCGTCACTTGACCAAAAAATCTTTCTTTTGAGTTTCTCACCAGGTCATACAATAATCAGGCTGCAAAGCCACAAATGTTGATCAGATGCTTGAAATTTTGGATTTAGGAAGTAAAAGAATTGTACTCACCATGTAGTGAAAGCAAATGCTGCATATTTACTATGCAGAGGATTTGCATCTTCGTTCCTGCAATTAGCAAAACTAGGCTTCCTCATGCCGTAGCTCAAATCAAGCGGAGCAATAAAGAGCCATAATTCCCCCTGAGTTGGTAATTGTAAACCATATCAGTCATGACACGAAAAAAATGGTCTATTTGGTTTCCGACCAGGTCGGACACAAACTGAGCTGTACAAGCACAGAAAATGGCTAGAGGCTGGAAATTCCGGATTAAGAAAGTAGAGCAATTGTACTATCCGTGTAGCGAAAACAAAGGCGCTGATCAGCTTCGCAGTTACTGCGAAGCTGATCTGTGCCTTTGTTTTAGAATAGGCAAATATCAGGTTTTCTCATCACGCGGCTCATACACATTCACTTAGCATTTAGCTTATTAGAAGGCTTTAGATTGGCAGCATCTATTCATCATCTGTACAAGAGAATGACTTTCACAGCTTACAAGTTGGCACTAAGTGATGCTTTGGATACCGTGAAAAACAATATTTGAGGAACACAACAAGGTTCAATGCCAATGAGCTTCTAGATCCAGGTGGTTGGATGCTTAGTTCAAGTGACAGGATTTGCAACATTTTGTCACAATGTTTTGACAGGACAGATTCTGAGCACCCAAGACAAAGTTTTTAATCTTTAATTTAATTTAAATTTTAAACCAATTTATTTTTGCAAGCAATTTATTTTTCTTGCCATTTCTTGGACGACAACTATCTGCAAAATTACAAATTAACTTGAAATTTTACCATATAGACATGCTTTTCATGTCCTTGCATTTTGTCTCCTTTTGCAAATCATGCAAATAAATCTTCAAATACGAACAAAAAAAAGGCTGCAAAAATAAGGTGGTTTACAGCATTTTTTTCTTTAACAAACCAAGCTCAATTTGAACTTAAGTAATATGTATGCAGTTAAAGTTTTTTCCAGGTAGTGTAGGAACCCAATAGTCTGCCATTGCTCTTGGTTTATTTGTGTTCTATTCTATTCTGTTAAATTTCTCAGAAATGTTTCCAATTTTTAGTCTACTATATACAGCCAGCTCCAATGGTGTGTTATCATCACAGAAAGTAGCAGATCAATCATAACAAAACAGAGTTCAACTAACAGGCTATCAGACACTGCTGTTTGTATACACTGGAGGCCATTTGATGCCTCGGCTAATCTGTCAGCAAGGAAAACAACAAACAAGGAAACAGTGGGTTCTTGGACATATACAGGAGCCACATCAGGAGAAAACTTGCTTCATGCATTTGTGAGATCAGCTGCTGGAAGATTTATTAAACATATACAAGTAGCTTATATACCATTTTTCTCTGGGGTGAGGCAAAATGTGAGTCGCAAGTTGCAAGTTGAAAAATGTGAGTCGCAAGTTGCGAGTTGAACCAGAGGACCATTGGTCCTGAGAACGCTCACCTGAAGCCTGATCCTGCAGTATTAAGTCATCATGAAATGACCTTGACCTTGAATACTCACACACCTTTATTGAATTATAAGTTGTCTGCATCTGCAAAGTTTCAGGTCTCAGGCTGCAATAGTTTCCAAACCCAGTGATTTATGAGAAAACCACAATTTTAATTTTGATATTTAAATGACTTTGGATCAAGGTCAAGAAATGACCTTGGCCTTCATTAATTACTTACCTTCATTGACTCCATTGGTTGTCTGCATCTAGCAACTTCCAGGTCTCAGACTGCAACAGTTTCCAAAATATCCATTGTTTCCGCCTTTTCCCATGTAAAAGCCTATGTTTCCAAAATTGACCTTGCCGTAAAATAGGACAAGGTCATCCTATGGTCATCATTTGATCAAACTAGGATGGGCTGGAGTCCCAAATGCTACATACCAAGTTTCGCGAAAATTGGCCTGCCGGTTCTGGAGAAGAAAAAGTTTGAGTGGTTTTTACCATATATGGGCGTGGCGGCCATCTTGGTCATGTGACCTGGATTTCGCGATCAAACTTTCTTCTCCCTACCCATGGATGCTCCACATAAAATTTCACTTTGATTGGCCCAGCAGTTTCAGAGAAGAAGATCTTTGAAAAGTGTGTATGGACAACAGACTGGCCAAGGTCAAGAGATGACCTTGACCTACATTAATCACATACCTTCATCTACTCAATTAGTTGTTTGCATCTACCACTTTTCAGGCATCAGGCTGCAATAGTTTTCAAAAAATCCATAGTTTTCACTTTTTCCCATGTAAAAGCCTATGTTTCCAAATTTGACCTTGCCGTAAATTAGGTCAAGGTCATCCAAGGGTCATCATTTTATCAAACTATGATGGGCTGTAGTCCCCGATGCTACATACCAAGTTTCGTGGAAATCGGCCAACCGGTTCTGGCGAAGAAGATCTTTGAGTGGTTTTTACCATATATGGGCGTGGCAGCCATCTTGGTCATGTGACCTGGATTTCGCGATTAAACTTTTGTCTCCCCTACCCATGGATGCTCCACGTAAAGTTTCACTTTGATTGGCCCAGCAGTTTCAGAGAAGAAGATCTTTGAAAAGTGTGTATGGACGACAGACTGGCCAAGGTCAAGAAATGACCTTGACCTACATTAATCACATACCTTCATCTACTCCATTAGTTGTTTGCATCTACCACTTTTCAGGCATCAGGCTGCAATAGTTTTCAAAAAATCCATAGTTTTCACTTTTTCCCATGTTAAAGCCTATGTTTCCAAAATTGACCTTGCCGTAAATAAGGTCAAGGTCATCCTAGGGTCATCATTTTATCAAACTATGATGGGCTGGAGTCCCAAATGCTACATACCAAGTTTCATGAAAATCGGCCTGCCGGTTCTGGAGAAGAAGATTTTTGAGTGGTTTTTACCATATATGGGCGTGGCAGCCATCTTGGTCATGTGACCTAGATTTCTCAATCAAACTTTCGTCTCCCCTAACCATGGATGCTCCACATAAAATTTCACTTCGATTGGCCCAGCAGTTTCAGAGAAGAAGATCTTTGAAAAGTGTGAATGGACGACAGACTGGCCAAGGTCAAGAGATGACCTTGACCTAAATTAATCACATACCTTCATCTACTCCATTAGTTGTTTGCATCTACCACTTTTCAGGCCTCAGGCTGCAATAGTTTTCAAAAAATCCATAGTTTTCACTTTTTCCCATGTAAAAGCCTATGTTTCCAAATTTGACCTTGCTGTAAAATAGGACAAGGTCATCCAAGGGTCATCATTTTATCAAACTATGATGGGCTGAAGTCCCTGATGCTACATACCAAGTTTCGTGGAAATCGGCCCACCGGTTCTGGAGAAGAAGATTTTTGAAGGGTTTTTACCATATATGGGCGTGGCGGCCATCTTGGTCATGTGACCTGGATTTCGCGATCAAACTTGAAATGCCACTACCCAAGGAGGCTCCACATAAAATTTCAACTAGATCGGCCAAGCGGTTTCAGAGAAGAAGATCTTTGAAATTGTGGACGACGACGACGACGACGGACGGACGACGGACGACGGACGGACGCCGGATCATGGCCATCCTATAAGCTCACCTTGTGAGCCTTCGGCTCAGGTGAGCTAAAAATGTGAGTAACAAGTTGAGAGTTTGAAGAATGTGAGTTGCAAGTTGCGAGTTGAAAATTGTGAATCAATAGTTGAAAGTTGAAAAATGTGAGTTGCAAATTGCGAGTTGAAAACTGTGAGTTGCAAGTTGGTAGTTGAAAATTGGGAATTGCAGTGTAAAACTACGAGTTTCAACTGAAAAATGAGTTTATCGCAGTGATTTTGGATAATTACCCAAACTCTCAGCCTCTTAGGTCATCACATTGTTTTTCCAGGCATAGGTTTGAAGCTGTGATGACAAGCTTGCTTCTCTCTTGATATGGATCAACATATGAGTGCACCAGAGGTGACCAAGATAAGATGTCACAGATGTGTGGGTGCAGAAGCGGTTTCTAGGACCTATGTTGAACCTGGTGCACTTAGAAATCAACTACCCTGCAAACTGAGGAGACTGATCCACCAAACTCTCAATCTGTGCATTCTGATGACTCTCTCTGCTCCACACCTATCAATGGAATACTGCTGCTTTGTATTTATCTGTGTTTGTGTAGTAATATTCTGAGGCCCTCACATGTATTTATGTATGTGCTAAATGATGTCACCTTCTTTAGATAAAGTCTTTACTTACTTACTTACTTTTACTTACTTACACATACTCTGCTCAAAACCTCAACAGCATATGATGCAATTTGCAGAGGCGTAAAGAATACATTAACAACATATTTTAGTATACAAATATTTCTTAGGATATGTACTGACAATTAGTCAGTAAGTGTAAAACAAATCAGTTTGTTAACTCTATCAGGATGCTGTCAGGATGAAACATTCTTAATATTTCTCTGCAGGTTAAATACAGTGCACAGCTAATGTTTGCTTATGTTTTACAACCAAACCAAGAGATATACCTGCTGTTTCACACCTCTCACATTAGTGTAATTCACACCTAAATCACCTTTACCTTGATTCAATATATTTTACTACCTGGGTAAGTACTGATGCTGTTTTACTGTGCAGTTGTAATTTTACTAATTTCACCTGACAGAACAATACAATATCCAACAAATCAAGTGTCAAAGCAAAGCTTGACAGAAGCAATAATCATAGTCGCTTTAATGAGACCATAAAGACGCAGCTATTTGAAGCAACAAAGCCAGGAAAGCAAATTGAATATGACATTTTGAATATGAAACTGAAAATTACATCACATTATTAATCAGTAGCTAAACTCAACTATGCATAATAATTAACAGATAAGTGATAGGTACATGTAAATGGGCTAGGTAAAAGTAGTACATTCAATGTACAGAAAGTTCTCTGTCAAATGAAACTGGTTATACATGGGTAATAGAAGTACACAGAGTGTGTCCCTTGGTGCCTTTCTGTGTGCAAGAAGTTTGCAATGATAACACTCATCATTTTATAGATTTTGGGAGACAAGAGTTGCAATAGCTTACAAGCCAAAGTTATGTGTTGATGCCTACACTGACAGTAAGTAAGTGCCAGAATGACAATAAAATTAATAGTTTTCTCCATCATTTGCATTGTGAAGCAGACAAGCTATCTATATTACTAGATGTAAAAGGTGTTGGTTAAGCATCAGCTCATATATGTTATGTCTGACATTTTTATGGGCTCCAAGAAATGAAATTGTAGTTGAAGGAGATGCAATGCTATAAAGTTAGCAGAACTGTTTTCATGCTCAACTCAAATGAGCAAATGAGAAATATCCAGAATCAAGAAAAGTGTCAAAACATCATGCACATAAATGTTAAAATGTCAACAACTGATGTTGAGCTGGGCATGAATACATCTATTATTTATTTCATGCAGAGCTGAGTTGAGCATGAACCATGTTTCATAACATTGGAGCCATCAGTTTATTTTGGGCTGCTATGATCTTTTGACAGGTAATGCTTTTGTTGCCAAAATATCTCAAAATCTTGAAACAAGGTAGAAAGTATTATGTAAATAGTCTTGAATTTTCCTTTGATGAAAGATAAATTTAATGATACAAATCAAGAAAAAATGATCTAAAAGCATATCACTTGCAGTTATTTCTTGTTAAATGTTTTAACATTGGCTCCAGATATTAATTGTAATTTTTCTAAATTTTGACAAGACAAAGGCCTGCACACATAGGGCATACACTGATTGGGGTCCACACTGTTTTTCCATAAGCATCCTTTAGGAGGCAAATTTCTTCTCATTTATGACACAATATCAAATTATCAAAATATTTACAGCATTCTTTAATGCTGCTAAAATTTTCGGAAATTTACAAAAATTCAGAACATGCATTCCACTTCAAAAACATCTTAATAGAGCAGGCAATGCAAATTTTCCACTAGGTCTGCTGCATGGTTATATGCTTAAGCCTGAGCTACACGAGAGATACAAGATGTATACATCTTGATCTATACAACTTTTGGTTCATAGACCTTGTAGAGCTACATGATAGACCTAGGTGTATGGATCTTCACAAATTTGTAACAATCGTTTTAATTCAAGAACAATGAAAAGCTCACTTTCATGTTACTTTATTTTCAAAATGTTCCTGAATTTTAGCCAGTGCGTTGTGCCTTGCATCCTTCTTGGAATAATCTAGCAAACTTACATCCAAAAGAATGGACATTTTCTTTCAACTCCTCCAACCCCCAGTATGCCAAAACTATTTTTGTGATGCATTTTTTTTTCAGTCATGATGTTTGTTACATAATTGTTAACAAACATTAACACACGACCCTTTCACCCCATTCCCTGGAATTTCATTGGTCCATTGCCAGTGAGTCATTCAGATAATGAAAAAGATGTATAAGTCAAGGTGTATGGAATAGGACATGTTCTATTCACAAAAAAGGTTCATGAAGCTCCAAAAAGGTCTATGGATCAAAGCTTTAAGGTAGGCTACACGGAAGACCTTTGCTCTATACACCAAGGTCTATAGAGCAAAGATCTTCCGTGTAGCCTGCACTTTATAGATGTATGGCAGACAGTAAACAAACATAAACATAGAAACAATGAGCCAACACATGGCTGCACCTCAAGCACCCCACCCACTTCTTAGAAAAAAGTCCTGTTAAAATGCAGTGAAAGTTTACTAACTTTAAACAATATTAACTTTATAATCTAGCAATAGTCAAGATCGTTTTACATTCTGAAAGATAAAAATAAATCATTTAACATCTTGGCCCTATATTTCCAGGAGATTTTGTTGTGTTCCACTAAAAATAGATGTCTTTAACACCTGTTTACAGGTATCTTTCTGGTTACCATAGCAACATTAAAAATGGCAAATACAGACTAAACACATGTGCAGCCACATCCTGGTCTATGTCTTACACTTTATGATTTCAACATAAATGTCATTGGAAACTGTAATTACTTAACCAGTGATTGAAACTGCAACAGATTTCTTTGGCACATGAATATTTAAATTTATGGTAGATTTTAGAGAATTTACAGTAAATCATAGAATAAGGTCAACAAGGTCAAAATGATTCCTGTTTTTCAAAGATGTGTATCCTGCATTAATAACACCCAAAACTCTTTGAAAAACCTATTAACTGCAGAATGGATGCATGATTTTACAACCTATTTTATTAGGAGTGCTGTCATTGTAAGCCACAAAATTGAGTTATGAAGAGCCAGGATGGTTTATGACAACAAAGGTCAAGAAAAAAGTTAACTCAATACAGTTCCATTGGTGGAAGGTGCTCCAGATTTGAAGGGGTTGGGTACCACATCCAGTTGAAGGATCAGAATTAATATTAAATATTTCAGCTTTAATATGTAATACAGTTTCTTTGAAACTATTCAATGAGAGTGACCTTAGAACAAGGTCAATGTATGACCAAGGCCTTTGAAATGCTATGATACTAAGTCATATGTACATGTACAATGTAGATGATCACATGTACAAGCTTCATATCACAGGCATTGATAAATCTATTCTGTATTGTTGAAGCCCTAAAATAATATGACCTTGCTGTATAAGAGAGGTCAAGGCCATCCCAGTTTCACCACCAGTTAAAAGAAGCTGCAGTAGATCATGTAAAATATGTCTTTGTGTCTTGAAGTTTTGTGCCATTTTGAGCGAGCGAACAGGACTATTTTAAATTTTCTGAAAAAAAAAAAAAAAGTTCAATGCTGTGCTTGCAACCCTTTAAACAATTACCAGGGGAAGCAATTCACCCAGTATCACTCTTGATGATTTTATAAAGACAGTCATGTGACAATCTATAGAGGTAATCTTGTTCAGACTACTCAACATAATGTCACTGAAAGCCCATTAATCACAACAATATCAAGATAAAGCTACATATTTGCCAACCCTAGGACACTTCATTGTCCAATCTGATCTTAGGCGGATCTAGACGAGTACTGTGAATTAATCTTGTCAAACGAGTTCCAAGGGAAACAACTTAATAATTCTTTTTTGACAAACAAAGGGGAGCAAATAAAATTTTAGACAGCAGGGGACACCAGTCACTTACTTATGAAAACAAGAAAGTGCTACAATTATAAAGAATACAGTTCTACTGAACCTGTTCTGGCTCTCTCCTCTCTACAAGATATTAACTGGTCAAAATAAGTACCAGCTAAAATTTTCCCATATATGTCATGTAAAAGTTTCAATTTTGTTTTGTAGTAACTGTCTGCTGAATAAGCATTTTTGCATACATCTTTCAGCAATAAAGCAGAAATGACCAGCTAAATTTTCGCGAGACTTTCATTTCACGAATTTTCGATTTCTAAATTATTAGTGAGCTCTCGAATTCGCCAGCAAGTACTCATGCTTATAGTAATTCTATATTAGCGAGAACTTTATTTTCGCGAGGCAACGAATTCGCAAATATTAGCAAAAATTAAGTTATCACGAAAATTTCCGGATTCACAAATTTATATGACATGCTAGCTATCATTTCTATCAACACATTCTCTGTTATAAAATTTAGCAAATTTCAAAAAACAAACAGCATTTTAAATTTGTGAAATCACACTGTACTTGATTTTTTTTTTCTAATTTGAGTTTTGTTCCAGACCTTTCAATTGTGTAAATAAACTACTAAATTTGGACAATTTAACATTAAACATATGGATTAAACTGACATGGGGCTTAACTTATTTTGGCAAGTTTAGTCCACTAAAATGAAAGTGTTCAATCTTTCTCTAGATACAGTAATCACGGGGGTGATTCAATTGATACCACCTGTGCTGTCGTCCGAGACGTTACTGCATATATTGCTGTCGTCCGAGTATTCCGGTTTCCGTCCGAGTACTACGGCTGTCGTTACCATCAGTGCCCCTGTTTCAGTGTCCACAGGGCCAAAATTTCGTCGCTATTCAGCGCAGTTATCACGGAAAATTGTCAAGAAGGTATTTATCGTTATTTCCAACGTGTTTCCAACTTTCTTAACATATAGATAATCACAAAAACTTATTTTGAGTACAAAACATTGTTTTCTCGCGTGTTTTTCTTACTTTCAACACATGCAAACATTCCTCATAAGCGAAAGTAGCTGGACTATTTCGTTTTCCATTTAGCCTTTGAAAACTATCATCATTTCCCCAACCCGTTGCGTCCTTCAAATTTTATTTGCCGTTTTTAAAAAGCGTGATACGGCTGTCGTTGACCCCTGATACGGCTGGCGGTTGTTTATTGATCAGTACGATACGGCTGTCGATAGTATTTTGAGATAGCATATTGCCCATTGAAATCAAATTCAACGCATTTTATGCATTTTTTTTGTAGTTTCTGAATAGTTTTCATTTGCAACTGATGAAAGGACTGTATAGACTGTCTATTCTCCTGCTTCAAACCAAGCAACTTTACATATAAACACCACACACGCAAGAAAACTGTATCATTTATTAAATTAGAAGTTTCACCATTTATTAAAGCATGCGTTAAGCGTGGTAGGACAGCTTTCAGTGACACCCGTGTTCATTACTTGCTCCCATCTGCAGTGGCTCCTCACAGCCCCTCTGAAACTAGTGCCTCAGATGACGACTCGACATCGGTTAACGCGCTATCGTCCCCAAAAATGGCAAAATTAAAATTTAGGTGTCTACTGAACTGTCGTATCAGCTTGTATTTTACCGCTATAACTACGAGTATGTTAAATAGCACGTGCTACTACCGATTAAACAGGCTGTCCCTATTTTATATGTTAAGCACCTGCTACTACCGATTAAACAGGCTGTCCCTACTTTATATGTAAAGTTGCTTAAAGCGACCACAAGAGAAAAGAAATTTGTCTAATTCACTCTGTTCAAACGATATAAATTATATATAGCTCGAATTTGACCTCAGGTGTGTCAAAAGATCGACGAGTCTACTTAGTAGCACGTGAAAGGATATTCAGACTGTAACAGTACAAATACTTACTGTGCGGGCAACTGAAGTGTAACAGAAAACTTGAGCCATTTCGTGCCGTGTAACTTCATGGACTCGTCGATTTTTTGACGCACCTGAGGTCAATATCGAGCTATAACAATATATAAACAGATTGCTAGAAAGCATAACAGTAACAAATTCTACAAAACTCTCTTCTGTAATGCCATATGAGATAATTAGTGAAGTCATATAAATGAACAATGAGTATTGTATCTAACGACACACACTTTGCATAACATGTTTTCTGGGGATGAAAAACGATTTATAAGCTGACATGTGCATGAACGAAACGCACGTCGTAATCATCAAAAAACTACACTGCGCAACTACCTTTTTCAAAGTAACAAAGTTTACGTTTTAAGGATGTTCGCTGCCAATGAAAAAGTATTCAAACTTTTTTTCTAACCACTCTTTTTTGATTCCAAAATACAACACAAGACATTTGAAAACAAAATAAATATAGGATAGTGTGCATTTTTTCAAGCTACATGCCTCTGAATGAGACCTCTGAGCACCATGTTTTAAATTTGGTAAAATTAATTTAATTTATAATTCTTTGAAACATACCTGTCTTGAACAAAAATACACCTAGAATGCTTTCAAAAGTCATAATATTTACGTAGCGCAGACAATTTTGGACCAAAAGCATAGAAAAATTTGCAACTTGGAGTGGATGACAAATTTTTACGATTCCTTTTCTAACCCTACCCCCATACTTGAAAAGTCGGAAAAAATCAATATTTTGAAATGTACCAAACCCATATTTGTTGATTCAAACTTTTTCTTGTATTTTCACACAACATAGAACTTGGATAATTATTTTTAGCACGTGACACGGTAAACACGCCTCAAACGGTCAGCTGACCTGTCAACAATGACTGCAATTAAAGTTGTTTATCTAAAGACACGCGCCATCAAAAGATGCGACCGCCATTCTTTAAATCGTTTGATCGCCATTATAAGGTGTTTACATAAAGACACGCGCCATCAAAAGATGCGACCGTCATTCTTTAAATCCTTTGATCGCCATTATACGTATGAAAGATTATCGACTACCTAACTATTGTTACATAATTTTGATTGGATTTTCATCATAAAGGTGCGAAATACACTCGGATGGATGTCTCTAAGATGCTCTTTTTGGCTCATAGACAACATAACACAGGTAAATATTGGGACGTAACGCGACAAAAACAACTTGTGCCCCGGGAATCACCACTGAGGAAAACCATGTGTCTGAGCCCAGATTTACTCGTCCTGGGACGCCGAGTCCTGCGTCCGCGAGATCCCTGTGACAGATGACATTTTTTCTGTTTTTATTTCTTTCTTTTTTCTTACCTTAATCTGCGAATTTTATCGATAAAATGAAGTGGAGTACGATCGCTTGTACATGGCTCTCAACCGAAAGTGAGTGAGTGACGTCACAGGTAAACAAATATGGCGGCAACCTTCGCGATTCGAGACGCATTTTAGCGTAATTTTCAATGGATGATTGTGTACTTATTATGGGGTAAATCGTCGGAATTTGATTTGTAACACGTACTGTAACATCTAAATGAATATGTTCAGGGTCAAATATGCGTTTCCGAATCGATTCCTTTAAATTTTAAAACCAGCACACCAAAGACACCAAAAATGACTTAGAATACCATGTACACATATACTGCTGCTAAAATAAACATCTAACTAGTGCAATTAATTTGAAGATGTGTAATATTCAAGTTTAATCTACCCTACCCCCTAAATTTTACTGACAACTAAAATTTTCTGAAAAGTTGCAGAAAATGGGGTGAAAAAATGAAGTTTCTTAGATTGACAATTTTCATGGCTCATTCGATGCATATTATCAATATGTATCCAAATATAAAATATTAGGAAAATATCTGCAACCGTTTACGAGATATTCAAGAAAAGAAAAACCGGAAGTTCCGAAATGTCAAATGTTAGCAGCGAACATCCTTAATTCTGTTTTAAATTTTGGATGTCCTGTAAAAATGTCGTAATAACCTTCACATCAGAATGCAACGAAATAATCATTATTCGTGCGAGGACTGCTTGTTGGTAAACCCACTGCTGTTTTCCCCGCAGACTGCTATCTTTTTTATTTCACTGACCTTTTGGCCTATATAAAGCAAACCCAAGGTATTTTCCCCGCACTGTCGTGGCAAAACTTTTGTCAAAGCCGCGCTCATTTCCACGGCTATCCCCCGCCCGCCCCGGGGATGGGAGACAGGCGTGGTTACAAATGACTAGTGCATTACACAAAGGATTAATCAGTCACTTTCGCCACAGTTTGTCTTCTTTTGTGACGCTCATCAAAGTTTAAGTTATATACACTACACTTTCTTATTTGGATAATGCATGCGGAAATGATTGAGAAAGTAAGGCAATTGGTCACTACATATATACATGTACGACGTTCAATATTCATAACTTGGTTAGATCAGGGCGGCGGTGTGCCATGTAAATATCTAACCGTTCGTGTAGATACAACCCACTGGTTTATCGTTAGAATTATGAACAGAGTGAAGCAGATGTTGTTTCATTCATATTTCTGAAATCTAGGAGGCCTTAAACTAAGTTTTACCCATATATTTGGATCTACCACCTGTTCTAAATTGTCGACATCCGTAACGAGTTTAACCGACAGCCGTATCACACATATTTACAACTGATCGACAGCAGTAACACCAAAAGTTAAACGCCCCTTCAAAACCTTTCTGCTTTGGATTTTTTTAAAACTGTAAAAGGTTTTATCTTTGCAGTTATGTTTTCCACGTTGTTCAATAAATGGTCAGAAATGAGAGATGCTGATTTTTACAGTATTTGCATATTTATGTGATTTTTGCTATTTTACGATTAAACACATGTTTGTATGAAAACTAGCGACCCAAAGGCCCGTACAAACATATTGCACGATAGACAAATATCTAACAACACATTCTAGCAGAAAAAATGTAAATAATACCTTCAGATTCGATTGCGATCCACTTTTACGTGTGTACTGGTTGTGTAACGACAGCCGTAGTACTCGGACGGAAACCGGAATACTCGGACGACAGCAATATATGCAGTAACGTCTCGGACGACAGCACAGGTGGTATCAATTGAATCACCCCCGTGGTAATAGGGAAAACATAAGATTGCTAGATCTGCCACGGAATCAATTTCATACTGTGTTAGTTTCTAAACTATTTTGTCTAATTTAATAATCTGATCAATCATGGGAAGATTTTCTGTATCAAGTATACAGCCCACATACAGGAGCTGCTAGGCCTTTATAGGACTTTACCCTTAAATGCTTCATCAATTAAGATGTTTATGCCATAACGACAATGTAGCTTACACCCACCTACCTACCCATCCCATCTCTTTATTTTAACAACAAGCAGGCTTGCTCAAATTGCATACGACAATGTAGCTTACACCCACCTACCTACCCATCCCATCTCTTTATTTTAACAACAAGCAGGCTTGCTCAAATTGCATACGGTAACTTATTCATTCAGTAATTTGAGAATAGCAATAATTTCATTTCATTAATTTGTCATTTAGTGGTGAAGGAAATGTGCACTAAATACCGGTAATCAGCCTAGGTCTTAGAGATGGGACTTGACTGTTTTAAGTCTCAACCAAAAGAAAAAAAGAAGACCAGGATGTAACACATGACCCAGAGTGTTAGACTTGACTAAAACAAGTTGCCAGATGACCATGTAAGCTGCGACACCGGGGCCGCAACTATCAACCAAACTTTCACCTAAAGCACTAGAGCTAGTCTGAGAGCTCATAAGGTACTTGACAAACAGCAAGTGCCTGACAGCATATGTCTTACAGAGTTCCAGGGAATGTGTTATATGGCAACATATTTCTGCTATTACATAATTGTAAGTGTTTGTAATGGAATCTTGCAAGAAAAATATTTCCTGTAGAGGCTAATAACTGTTGACATTTCAGCACAGCATCACAAAATCTGTACACTGAACCATGTAATTTGCATTTTGTTATTTAATTACCATGTCTGTAGACAGTTAAGAAAACTACATATACTAGCAAGCTGGTGTACAACCTTTATTGGACTCAAAAAACTAGACTTTGTGGACTTTTACATGCTGGAGCTCTTTTATTTTCTGTGCAATTTGCTTCCTGAAAGCTTGGAAGCAATATAAAATGAGACATCAAACTTGGTACAGCTCAAGTTAACGTCAAAGACAATCTGATCAACATCGTTACTATTATAATACCTTAGCACCTTATAGTCTAAAAATGTCAACAATCAAATTGTAGCACCCAATTGAAGATAAAAGCAGGTCTTCACATTTCACAGACACATTTTTTATTGAAGGGCTCAACATTTCATGTTTTTTCTGGAAACAATTTCTAGACATTGAAATAAACGCCTAATTGTGTCATGCATTAATGTTTTAAGGTCTGGTAGGCTTCAGTATATTTCATTCATAACCATATATTTCATTCATAACCAAACAAATATTATGGGCACTAAGCAAATGCATTGCAATTCCACATGTACGCAGTACTCGGTCATAATTCATTAAGTAATTTCTGTCCCATGATCAAAACGTGTACAATTATGCCTCAAACTGTCTTTATTTGATCTTGCATGTGTGTAGCAAAATTTGGTTAGTTCAATCAAGCTGAAAGCATCAAAAGATGCATGTATACATTGCATCTTATACAACTAAATGTATCATATCACTGAGGGGATGCCAAATCAATTTATAACACAGTTGTTATGCTTTTGAGCTGAAATATAATAAAATAACTGATTTCGTAATTTATTCATTCATAATGTGTCGTCTAGTGAAGTTGCTCAATAAAATGTTGACAGATCGCTTTTAATGTGCACACATCTTTTGAAATGCATAGCGAAAGGCAAAATACTAAATATTTGCACATTGACATTCACGCAGCGCTCCAATGCACAACCAATTACTTTACAAAGGTTTTCTTTCAAGCAACCAGGTTACGATTTAATATGCGGATATGATAACATTTTTACTTCTTGCTATTAAACATAAATTAAAATCCAGGTAAATCTCCAGGTACAAACCTTTACGCACTGTAGGAACATGATTCTGTTGATATATCTGCCTATTAATACACCTGTAATCGCTTCATTACAATGTATACTACTCAAAATATTTTACAGCGGAGGAAGGCTAAGTTTGGCCAAAGTGACTGACTGGCTCTTTGTGTACTTTTTTGTCAGTTTGGCCAAACATTTTCTTCCTACTTTTCATTAATTCATGCAATTTGCAAATGGCTCTGTTCAGTTTACAATGACCCTAAATTACAGTGTCCAAACTTACTGATTTAGCACCTATCTCACTTATTTGTAAACCAATCACCACATTTTAAGATTTATAGGAAGATTATTTCTATGTTGGCAAATTGATTTGCAAAGAAGTTAACAGTTCATCAATGAATTTGTGTGGATTGTTTGTTATTTTAACAACAATGGAAAGAACCTATGTGTTATATTGGCCATACTTACTCTTCCTCTGCCGTAAGAATTGCTGTACTGACTTTCTATATATTGCAGTGTTTTGTGTGTTTTATTAAGGGGTCTACAAACTATACATCCTCTGCAAACACTCAAAGATTAAGCACCAGTCACACTATCGCCATCCCCAGTTGGCTTAGAGCATTAGGGTTTTACTGGAATGTCTTTACTTCAGCAGTATCCCTTCAAGGTAACATTAGGAAATATGATTTCCAAGTATATATGACCAATTTTGCATTTACCCGATCAGGCCAAATTCTTTTTCCTGTCCCTGTGACATTAACCAGCCCATAAACAGTAAACAAAAATCTTCAAAATAAATTAATTTGCTTATAGTAAGAAAGAAATGCCAATAATAATGTCATTTGCCTGGAGATTGGATAGTTATACATGTCAAAGACAAAAATTAACAAAACAACCCAATTGTGCCCAATGAAGAAAGAAGCATTGCCTATCTAACTTGTGTAGACCTTCATTATTTTATTGGAAGATTTTGTGGAAAAAGTAGCATGAACTATTTATACAACAGGAATGCTTTCACTGCTCTTTAAATCATATCATTTTGGTCGTCGTGAAGTGCTCTGGCTCAATAAGACAAAAAAACATGCTATTTCTAGAAATTGAAAACTTGGCACATTAAAGCTATAGAAGACAGACAGAACCACATATTGGAAGTTTTTCTAGAGGATCCTTTAAATGTCAACTATACCAATTAGCCTACTTACATCCCAAATTCTACAGTTAGTTTCTATGCAACGGCTCCACAAAATGTCTTTTATAAAGGACAATCAATGCTAATTTATTTTGCAAGTTTTATTGATTTATGTCCACTGCCAACAGCCAAGGTCATGATGGGATGATCAGTTATCCTATTAACCACACCATCCCTGAAGGAGCCTCCCATGGGCAGATTAGTGAGATTACAAGTATCTATTTTGCCAAAAACTAACAAGAACTCCGCGGAGGTCGATATCGCACCTGCATCAGGCAAAGTCAGCAGACAGTGAAATATAATTCAAGGGCACCAGGTCAAGGTGCATGCTTGAAGGGCATGTCAAGGACAATTACTATGCAAGGTTTCAGACTAGCAGTTATGTCTGATGTCGAGAAAAGCAAACTTTGACGTAAAAATTTTCAAAGTCAGTGGACCATGAAATATAGGTCAAGGGCACCGGGTTAAGGTGCGTGCTTGAAGAATATGTCAAGGACAATTACTATGCAAGATTTCAGAATCGCAGCTATGCCTGATGTCGAGAAAAGCAAACTTCGACGTAAAAATTTTCAAAGTCAGTGGACCGTGAAATATAGGTCAAGGTCAGCCGGTCAAGGTGCATGCTTGATGAATATGGTTTCAGAATCGCAGCTATGTCTGATGTCGAGAAAAGCAAACTTCAACGTAAAAATTTTCAAAGTCAGTGGACCGTGAAATATAGGTCAAGGTCAGCGGGTCAAGGTGCGTGCTTGAAGAATATGTCAAGGACAATTACTATGCAAGGTTTCAGAATCGCAGCTATGTCTGATGTCGAGAAAAGCAAACTTCGACGTAAAAATTTTCAAAGTCAGTGGACCATGAAATATAGGTCAAGGGCACCAGGTTAGGGTGCATGCTTGAAGAATATGTAAAGGACAATTACTATGCGTGGTTTCAGAATCGCAGCTATGTCTGATGTTGAGAAAAGCAAACTTCGACGTAAAAATTTTCAAAGTCAATGGACCGCGAAATATAGGTCAAGGTCAGCGAGTCAAGGTGCGTGCTTGAAGGGTATGTCAAGGACAAATACTATGCAAGGTTTCAGACTCGCAGCTATCACTTAAGTCGAGAAAACTAAACTTTGACGTAAATGTTGACGGACGGACGGACGGACGCACGAACGAACGTACGGACGGACGGAAATTTGAATAGCTATATCGCACCCTGCTATATGCAGGTGCGATAAAAACCACTCCTCTTGGATAAAGGGAGAGGTATACCAGAGGACCATTGGTCCTGAAAACTCTCACCTGAAGCCTGATCTTGGAACATTTAGCCATCATGAAATGACCTTGACCTTGAATACTCACATACATGTATCTTCAATAGTTGTATGCATCTGCCAAATTTCAGGACTAAGGCTGCAATAGTTTCCAAAAAATCCATTGTTTTAAATTTTTTCCCATGTAAAAGCCAGTTTCCAAAATTGTCCTTGCCGTAAAATAGGTCAAGGTCATCCTTAGGACATCATCTAAACAAACTATGATGGGCTAAGGTCCCTGATGCTCCATAAACATGATGCTACATAAACATGATGGCCCTTGGATGACCTTGACCAACTGCTCATGTGACCAAGATATCGCGAACAAAATTTCAACGCCACTACCAAAGGAGGCTCCAAATAAAATTTCAACTTGATCGGCCAAGCGGTTTCAGAGAAGATCTTTGAAATTATGGACGCTGGACAGACGCCGAATCATGCCTATACTATAATCTCACTTTGAACCTTCGGCTCAGGTGAGCTAAAACTACAGAAGAAGTATTTCATGACCACCTCAACAAATATCTCCAGTTTGTTGTAAAACATTTGTAAAACTGTTGACAGCCCGCTACATAAAGGAAAGCCTGCATTGATGTGTGGGTTTGCAAGTGCTTCATGCATTTTCTGCCAATTGAAATTTCATGAAAAATTCAACAGCGCTAATCATCTTAATGCCTTGGATTCTAATTTAAATTGTGTTCTGTGGCTTCAAGCAGAAATAGAATGAATTTAAACAAATGTAATGCCTAGAAGAGTGTGTCCAAAGAGGGAAAATAAAAAAAAATGAAGTTTAAATGAGCCCATTATAAAAACTGATACCAAAGCCCAAGCTGATTTTGTAACACAGATTTTCTGAAAATAGAACATGGTTTGTTTGTTTGTTTGATATAGCAAGCTGCTGCCTCATCAGTATACAGCTGAAGTCAAGTTGGGATAGTCAATTATCATAGTCACACTTTTTCTGAACATGTCTCCTGGGTGAGGTTTATCAGTACTTTGTGCACATTAGCTGACAACTGCTCTTCTGAATCTGTAAAGGAAGTAGAACCTTTACCAAAGAAATGAGCCACCTCGTGGGAAAACCAACAATCTGCATGGGCGAAAACAAAGACGCAGATCAGCTTCGCGGTTAGCGCCTTTGTTTTCGCTACTCGGATAGTACAATTCCTCTTCTACTTAAATCCGAAATTTCAAGCTTCTAGCTCTTTTCTGTGCTTGTACAGGCCGGTTTGTGTCGGACCTGTTTGGAAACCACATTGTTGGTTTTCCCACGAGGCGGCTCATCTACTGGCATAGCATCAGGGAAACATGTCCATGAAATGTATACCCCCTAAAACCCCACTTTTATATAGAGAAAACTGGGATTTGCAGGAGTATACCTATTTTTCTTATTTTTGCTCCAAAGCATAGATTGTGGGTACTCGTTCGGCGTAGGTGGTCCTAATGTGTACCTACAATCTATGTTTTGAGCAAAAATAAGAAAAATATCAAAATTTTCTACTGAAAATTTTAAATTTTTACTGCTTCATGCTGTGTATTGCATGGGCAAGTGTTCCTAATGAATATGCTACCTGCTGCAAGTCACTGATTAAAAGGACTGTGCGTACAATGCCGATTCGTAGCAGTTGTATGCCCCGAATAAAAATATTTTTAAACTTATTTCAATTTTACAAAAGTACCCATTCACTTTTCTTCGAAGACGTCTTATATGGTCTGTCGTTTAACACTCATTAGCATCAAGACTTTCAAAACAACATTCAAATCTGCGGCATATCGCCAATAAAGAGTGATACCACTGAGCTTTTGTTGCGCAATACGCTTTGTTACAAGATCAAATACGAGATCAATTCTTTTATGAATTCAGAATACGGACTTGATTTCAGCTTGATAAGAGTTCTATTTTCATGCCTTAACTTTAATTGCTTTCAATGAGCAAAATCTTGAGAAGCGCTGCTTTCTGCATGTTCGAAATCCATGGTGCGGATCAGCTGTGCAGAATCGTAAACAGATCAGTGTCTTTGTTTTCAGTATACAGAATAAACAAATTCTCTTGTTCCTTAATTCAAGTTTTCAAGACTCTAACCATCATCTGTAGCTGTGCAGTCTAGTTTGTGTCCGACCTGGTTGAAACTTCGGCAGACATGATTCCTAATAATGAGGCTCACATGTTTACTCTAACATGACAAAGCAATACCTCAAATCAAGTTAAAAACCTAATTTCATTTTCATGTATCGGCAATAAACTAATATTACTTTACATAGACAGTGTCAAAGAAGTTCTAATATAGCAATTTATATAATATTTGTACATGACTTATGAAATGAGAGTTTAGAGTGCAGGGATAAACAAACTGAAAATTAGGAAAAGAAGTCTAATAAATCAGTTAGAATCTGTCAATTCTTAAAGAAGTTGATCAATATGTATAAAATTATTCAACCTTGCAAAGATAAGTTTCCATAATCATATTGAAAATGAAGCTCATTTAAGAAAAAAAAACAACCAAACAACAATATCTCTAAAACAAGAGCCAAATTCAACCTGAGTGGGTATCACATTCTCTTGTTGTGGTGGGGAGTTACATAAGACAATTTTGCATGATTTGTCTATATTCTGGTTTTTGCTTCTTTTGATTATTCCTTTATTCCCTTAAATCTACCAAATCTAGTTTCATCAGCCAAGCTATTCCTAAGAGAGCATCTTGTTAAAAAGTGACCTTGGAGCAAGGTCAATAAATGACCTTGAGCTTAAATTCAATTCAATTTAACAAATTTTTTATTTTACTTTAGAAAATAGACATCATACACTGCAAAAAATTCTGAAAATCAACTTTTTTCTCTAATTTTGCTAATGCAAAAGTTTGTGAGGCAAAATTTTTGTGGATTTGAAAAAAGGTCACTGTCAGAACACTCATGGTAATCCATTAAACAAACACAACAAGCACAAATTCTTCATGCTACATGATCCTTGACCCACAGTAGCCTGGTATCCTTTTTATGGGACATAGGCAAACAGTATAGCCCCAGTTGTGACGCCGCAGATGTTCTGCGGCGTCACATCTGGGGCTATTCTGTTTGCTTATAGGATTTTCATCGAAAAATTGAATGAAATTTAAAAATCACTCCTGACGCCCCTAAAAATGAAAGTGGACTTGCCCAAATGATAATTATGGGAAAATCCATTGGTCAAATATGGGTTAAAAAAGGAGTACAAGATGCCATTACTGTGGTGATCTTTTGTGCCCATCAAAACTATTCTAGAACAAGTGACTGAAGTGGACATGTACTTTATTACCAAAACATGTCTATGTAATATACAGAGATTTTTCAGCCATAAAAATGGAAATTTTTATTAGAAAAAAAAATATATTTTTAATATCAATGCTCAAAACATAGATTGTGGGTACTCGTTAGAACCGCCTCGATCGATGAGGCGGTTCTAACGAGTACCCACAATCTATGTTTTGGATCAAAAATAAGAAAAATTGGTACACCCCTGTAAACCCCAGTTTTATTTTATAAAAGTGGGATATACAGGGGTATTTATTTTACGGACATGTTTTCCTGATAATGTACTTTAAAGTCTAATATGAAATAAATAGGTTTTACCTATTGCCGTGCATCCTAAACACACAACAGTGAAAACTTTAAAATAAAATAATATAAATGCTATGCAATAAATGATCTTACACGAGTACTTATTTCACAACTCACCAAAGTATTCTTAAATAAGTTTCATATGATATGATAATACCTTACCATAATAATGTAGAAAAATATTGCACCCTTTAAGTGTTCAACGTCAGAAACCCGGAAATGCACAAGGTGCAGGGTGCTAAAAGTGCAATAAGCAACTTATTATATGGTTCGTCCGTGTGTACGAACGATAACCACTCCCTTAGAGCTTGTGTAGATAAAAAAATGGCTTTGGTTGGCCAAGGGATTTCAGAGAAGAAGATTTTTGAAAATGTGACTGTACGGACGCACGCCGACTCGAGTACCATCCTATAAGCTATCCATGAGCATTCGGCTCAGGTCAGCTAAAATCGTTGAATTTTGCAACAGAAAATGCAAAATAAATACTGTCTATTGTGAAACTATACAAGGGATAATTTGACTACCGGTAATTACTCCCTGGTAAGTTTCTGCCATTCCCCACTTTTGCATTTTCGATTTAGTGAAACAAAAATTAAAGTTTCATTCTTTATTAAAATAATCATGTGATAAACATTAAAGAACAATTAATTTTCATATATGAGCCGCCGCATCAGAAAACCAACAATCTGCATATGCGAAACCAAAGGCACAGGTCAGGTGTGCAGTAACTGTACAGCTGATCAGCGCCTTTCTTTTCAGTACAGGAATAGTAAAATCCCTCTTCCTGTTACATCAAATTTTCAAGCTTCTTAAATCTAGGACTGTACAGACAGATATTTGTCAGGCCTGGTAAGAAACCCAGATTGTTGGTTTTCTCGTGCGAAGGCTCATATACGACACCTGACACCCTGATTATTTGATACAAACATCCAACTATCAAACACAATCACAGATCAGCTTAATCACATACAAAACAAATCAGCCTGATTACATTATTGCATAATTAAATCAAATCAAAGGCCCTGATAGTACATGTATGTGTGAGTGAGAGCTTCTTCCCTGGTATTGACTGACCTGCGTCATCTGAAAAACTGGATTTTTGCATAGCTGTTCAATCCCTATAACATTTGTGTTAACCCAAATTTCCAAATCTAGAGCTATCTTCTGTGGTTGTATAATAGCTTTCTGATCTGGTCAAAACACCCAGGACCTGGTCAGAACAACCAAATACCAATTTTCTCATAACACAGCTCATACATGTATACTTTCTAAGAACAATGTACTGCTCATGATACATTTACAGTGTGATAAACTAGATGGTAACGTAACAATTCTCATTTATATTGGCTAGTCATAAAATTAAAAAAAAAATAAATAAAGAGAAAAAAAAAAGACATCAAACTATGACCAAAGCAAACTTTGAAATCGGTCCACCAGTTCTGGAGAAGATTTTTGAAGAGTTTTTACCGTATATGGGCATGGCGGCCATCTTGGTAATGTGACCTAGATTATTTATATGCACATTGATTCCCCCATTCTATAGATGCTTCACATAAAATTTGGCTTTGATTGGTCAAGCAGTTTCACAGGAGAAGATGTGTGAATATTATGGTAATATACATATACAATACCCTGGGGTGGGGGCAGATGAGGCCCTTGGGTCCAATTTTGTTTTCAGAATCATTGATATTGGGTCCAACTGCCCATTTCCTGCAAGACTTTCACTTTAAATGACTTTTTAAAAGTTTTCTCCATTCAAATGCATTGGGGACCTATGTTGACCTTGCCGTAAAATAGGCCAAGGTCATCCCAGGGTCATGATTCATATATACTTTGTAGTACTTGAGCCATCGATACTTTAGGCCAGGTTTCATTGAAATCGTTTTACTGGTTCTGGAGAAGAAGATTTTTGAAGGGTTTTTACCATACATGGGCATGGCGGCCATCTTGGTCATGTGACCTGGATTATATTTATATACACATTGGTAACCCCTTCCTGTTGATGCTTCACATAAAATTTGGCTTTGTTTGGCCAAGCGGTTTCAGAGGAGATGTTTGAATATTATGGAGATATACATGTATATTGCCACGGGGTGGGGCACATAAGCCTCTGTGGTCCAATTTTTTTCAGAATCATTAATATTCAGTCCTACTGCCCATTTCCTGCAGGACTTTCACTTTAAATGACATTTTAAAAGTTTTCCTCATTCAAATGCATTGGCGACCTATGTTGACCTTGTCGTAAAATAGGTCAAGGCCATCAATGCTTCATGCCAAGTTTCTTTGAAATCGGTCCACCGGTTCTGGAGAAGATTTTTGAAGGGTTTTTACTATATATGGGCGTAGTGGCCATCTTGGTCATGTGACCTGGATTTCTTATATACACATTGGTTCCCCCTTCCTATAGATGCTTCATGTAAAATTTGGCTTTGATTGGCCAAGTGGTTTCAGAGGAGAAGATCTTTGAAATTGTGGACGGACGACGACGACAGGTGACGGATGGACGCCAGAGCATGGCTATCCTATAAGCTCACCATGTGAGCCTTCGGCTCAGGCGAGCTAAAAAAAGGCAAATAGAACATACTTTGTGGGTATTCATTAAAATCATGAATTTAAACAATTTATTCATCAACCCTCAATACAATCAAAAGTGTGACTACGTTTCAGAAATAGGCAACATTTTGTAACCCTCATTAAAGTCTCTTGTCACCCTCATTAAAGTCTAAAGGTAAACAAAATCACCAAACTACAATCAACCAACAATTATGATAACATCGATTTTTTGGTCAAAATTGATAATTTTGTTTATATCCAATCAAATTTGTGTGCCTTGATTTTTCACCAAAAAATATCATAAACTTAAGAATCGCCTATATCAACAACTGTGGGCTTCAGCAAATATTTAATATCTCAAATAAACATTACAGTTGGCGAAATAAGGCCGTCTCTCGCCAAGCACTGCCCTACCAGACTCTGTATCAGACTGCTCAGGCGGAGTGCAGCAATTGTGTTCAGCTAGTTCCAGCTTAGGTTTCATAGGGCACTAGATTTTCCTTTGGAGGATCTAATACAGCAGCTACTCGCTTCTGAATTTCACTTGAAGCAACCTTATACTTCTGTACACTTTTCTCAGAACTATGTCCAGTCCTTTGTATTATTTCTTGCTCATCCACCCCTGCGATGTAGAGTTGTGTCACACACGTTCTTTTACCGCTATGATTGGTATAATTCCCAGAAAGTTCAGCATGTGCCCATATTACTTTTATCATGTTTTTATGTTTATTTACTCCAATGACTTGATTGCCATAGCATATAGGGAGTCCAGCTAGTGGTCTTCGGTAGAAAGCGCCTCTATTTAACGCCACCAAATATTTCTTAAAAGATCTGCAATTGGTTTCTCATCTGAAAAAAAAAAAAATACCATCAAGAAGACATGTCCGTGAAATAAATACCCCCTTGAACCCCTATTTTATACAGTAAAACAGGAGTTTACAGGGATGTGCCTATCCAAAGCATAGATTGTGGGTACTCGTTAAAACCGCCTCAGCGAGGCGGTTCTCACGTGTGCCTACAATTAATGTTTTGAGCACATAAAATAAACATATCATAATTTTTCTAATGAGATTTCAATTTTTACAGAGCTGCAATGATCTCAATTTCAATTTTTCGTATAAATGCTAAGAATCGGACTATTCGGTACAATTTAATTCAGACATCAGTTCCACTTGTTTACACAAATTATTTCTATAATATTTACTGTCCAAACATGGGCGGATCCAGAGGGGGGGACAGTGGGTCCGGCCACCCCCCCCCCCCCACACACACACCCCCATCCCCGGAATTGCCAGATTATTTGTTTTAGCCATGTTGAAATTTTCCGTCAGACCCCTTCTGGGAATTTGGACCCCCCCACCCCCCGGGAAAATTTTCTGGATCCGCGCATGCCAAACGCGATCTTTCAGAATCTTTTTTTCAAAATAATTACCGTACTTCCCTTGCTAACATTTTCTCAAATTTATTTTCTCCACGGGAAATTCTTGGATTTTTTTTTATTTCAATACAGGTTTTCATTCTATTTATGTGACAACTTTTTGAACATGACAGAATGACAAATTTTCCTTCAGGTGCTCCACAAAAGGGTGAATTTACAAACGCAGTTTCTGAAATACGGGCCATGTTGGCACGACATTCAATGACAAAATATAACAAAAAGATACATACCATTTAGGCTGTAATGTCTTATCCGTTTGTTAGAGAGTTCCAAGTCCTTTTAGCCCCCTTTGTACGTTATGGAGCTTTGTCTACTGAACTCGACATACTTTCCATGGGCGATAGGGTTCAACTTCTTTCTTCCGCGCTTCCACCACAAATCTGCTCAAATAATGGTTCATCTGCTCCACTGTCATTAACTGTATTTCCGGCACGAATTCAGGTCCAGCAGCATTTCTCCAAGAGGAAAAGACCCCTGCAGCCCAGTTTGTGTTTTTCTTTGTGTTTCTGTTCTTATGGTTCTCTATGAGCTGACAGATCTCATAATCGGATACTGTCGGCACAAATCGGGATGTGGCGGTTTCAGCACCCGTTTCAGCAACAGTGGCATCGCTAAAACAAAAATATAAATATCAAAGATTTTCATTTTATCAAAAGGTGTTAACTGAAATTTTAAATTGTTACAGCTTATAAAACCGCTGTTACATCTTGGACGGTATATCTATTTTTCCTTATATCCCTTGCGAAAAAAAGCCGGCTTTTCTACAGCTTCTGCGCAGCTTTAAAAGCTTCGCAAAAGCTTTGCAAAAGCCGGCGGTATTGGCACCTGCGTATTTGCTGTAGAAAAGCTAGCTTTTCCGCAGGGCTGCGGAAAAGCCGCGTTTACGCAGGTATATTGACAAAGCTGTAGAAAAGCCGGCTTTTGCGAAGCTTCTGCGAAGCTTTAACGCAGAAAGGCGCGTAAATGCAGCTAGCTGCGTTCACGCAGAAAGCTGCGGAAAAGCCGGCTTTTACGCAGGTGCCAATACCGCCGGCTTTTCTACAGCTTTTGCGAAGCTTACATACGCAGAAAGCCGCGTATACGCGGCTAAGAAACGCGAATTTTATAAAAGCCGCGTTTCTAAGCTGCGTTTACGCGGCTTTTAATACAGCCGCGTAAACGCGGCTTTTATAGCTGCGCATACGCGGCTTTTAATAAACCTGCGTCTTTTAAAAAAATCTGGATAAGAACAGACAAACAAAAATTTCAAAAAGGTTTGAAACAATATCAAATAGTATTTTAATATAAAAAGAACAGAACTGGATAAAAAAGTGACAAAGTAACATCAGACAGGTGACTAGAAAACATACTAACAAATAAGAACAGACAAACACAAGTTTGAAAAGAAAACAAAATAAGCACATGTAAATTTTTTATGTTTGTGGATCATGCTTATGTTTGTGGATCATGCTTACCTTCCGGAAGTAGATCAGCAACCTGGCTCAGTGGTAGAGCATCAAGGGCCAGAGTGAGTGGTAGAAGGTTTGTGACATTGTGTTGCATCCTTTGGTACAAGATTTTAATCTTTATTGAACTAGTTAAGTGGCAATTAGGAAGGGATGACATGTCTAGGAAGTTTGAAGCCAAACATTACTTAAGGAATACTTTTTTCAGATACATACCTTAATTGTAGTTGATAGTCTGCTGGAATAACACATCTATACTATGTATGAATAACTGGGAATAAAAGGATATTATTTCACTGCTGATCTGAGAATCTCTCCACAGTTATTCAACATCAACAAATACAATTGATTGTGTATTTAGCAGGGAAACATCATATTCCATTTTCTTTGGTCTTACATGTAAGTAAAATGTATAATAAAGTTCACTAAAATAGCTGAAGTAAATAAATTTCTTACCTGAGAATCCACAGCAATTTCAAACAGTATGTATAAAATTTAAAAATCACTCCTTTTCTCTTCAATTGTCAGCCTATAAATGATGCTCAAAAGTGTTTTTGAAACAGATTTCTTTGCCAGATGCCCCCCTCAGGTAAAATTGCCATAGCAACAAGATAAAACTGCTTAATATTACATAAGACCTGACTATGGTTGAAGAAATACGCAGCTCTGCGTAAAAGCTGCGTATTATTCATTTTCAGCTCAAATTATTTCAAATTTGAAAGAACAAGAATTATCCAGCTTTTCGACAGCTAATAAATGAAGAAACACAGCTATTTGAAAAAGACACAATTTTTCTGCACGCCACCTTAAGTTAAAAAAGTTAATTTTTTCTACAGCCCCTATTTATAAATGCAGAAAAGCTGGAGAAAAGCCAGCTTTTACAAAACTTTCAAGAAGAGCTGTAATACTATACAGAAGCTTTATTGAAAAGTTAAATACGCGGCTTCAAAAAGCTGTAGAAAAGCTGCGTCTTAATGTTTTTTTTAATAGTCTGATTTGAAATTTCACTAATACGCAGCTTTTCTACAGCTTTCAAGAGCTGTAGATTAAACCTGTTTTGAAAAAAAAATAATATCCAGCTTTTCTACAGCTTCTATACCTAAAGACGCGCCTTTTTCAGATATCCAAATTAAATATACAGCTTCAACGCAGCTCACTTAAAAAAAGTACAGCTTTTCTGCAGCTCACTGAAAAAAAACGCAGCTAAAACGCAGGTCTAAAATAGAAACGCGCCTTTTCTACAGCTTTGAAAAAGAAACGCAGAAAAGCTGCGGAAAAGCCGGCTTTTCTGCAGCTTTTATACAGAGCCGCGTTTAATTTTCGCAAGGGATTTGGCGGTTCTAGCGTGTACCCTAGATCTATGACCAAAAAGTACTTTATGTGGGCAGAAACAAGAGAACCCCGAGAAAAACCCCCTGGCACACCCGCAAGCAGAACTTGGCTTGTCTCACACATGCTGTCATAAAAAGTGTTATGAACACACATGACATGTATTATCACTTTTATGGGAATATGAGACGTAATTGATGACGTATGTAAAAACAATGTAAATTTTCATTAAAACATGAATATTACACTCATGGTTATTTCCATATATATCCGTATGAAACTTATTGTTGCTTTGTATAGAGGCGTACAATTTTTCAGTCATGTCAAGATGGACCCAACTCTTCCTGGGTTTAACCAGTATTGTAGGGAGTTAATGTGTCTTGCTCAAGGACACAACAAGGTGACGCATGTGGGGATTGAAACCAGAACCTCTCTATTCGGAGTTCCACACTCTACCACTAGGCCAGATCACGAAAACATGTCCGTGTAATGTATACCCCCTTGAACCCCACTTTCATATAGCAAAACTGGGGTATGCAGGGGTATACCTATTTTTCTTATTTTGCTTCAAATCATAGATTGTGGGTACTCTTTGGAAACGCCTCGCCGAGGCCATTCTAATGTGTACCCATAATCTAAGTTTTGAGCAATAATAAGAAAAATATCAATTTTTCAGCTGAAAATGTTCAATTTTTAAAGCTCAAAAAATCTGTATGTTGCACCATGGGCAAGTTTTCGTATGTCATGATTGTACTCCCTATAAAATTTATTAAATTAATGCAAGATGCTGGGGTGGGATTAATGCTTCGTGATCAATGTAACATTACTATCACTGAAAAACTTAAATATCTTGTGTAACGGGATAGTCTCCCTTGTAGAATACGTTGGTGCAACGTATTAGCGGCATATTAGCGGGTAGAAATATGCAAATTAGAAACTCGAAACTTTGTGATTAGAGTAAGTGTTAGGTATATAGCGCAGTAAACCACCCTTGGTGGATGAGCATGCTTTTCCACCGACGGGGTTTGCTGTGGCTTGGCTCGGCTGTTCGTTACATTTGGTGGCAGCGGTGGGATGATGACAACTGCCAGAACGGAGTTGCCTTACCCATGTAGTCCCCAGGCCAAGACTCGGGACGAGTCTTCTCGGAGGGGGAAGTAATGTAACGGGATAGTCTCCCTTGTAGAATACGTTGGTGCAACGTATTAGCGGCATATTAGCGGGTAGAAATATGCAAATTAGAAACTCGAAACTTTGTGATTAGAGTAAGTGTTAGGTATATAGCGCAGTAAACCACCCTTGGTGGATGAGCATGCTTTTCCACCGACGGGGTTTGCTGTGGCTTGGCTCGGCCGTTCGTTACACTTGCATAACATCATAAATAACATATCAATGATATGTATACCCCCATAAACCCCTCTTCTATATATAGAGAAACTGGAGTTTGCAGGCGGTATACCTATTTTTCTTACTTTTGATACAAAACATAGATTGTGGGTGTTAGAAATGCCTAGCCAAGGCGGTTCTAACATATACCCACAACCTATGTTTTGAGAAAAAATATCAATATTTTTCCAATGAAATTTTCAATTTTTACGGCTCATAATGATGGCTAAAGACCATAGCTGTATGTTTCAATGTTTCATTCCAAGGTTAAAAGGATAGTAAACAAAACTTACCCAAATTACTCTGTAACTGTATCACCAGTCTAACTACAGTACTTTTAACCTCTGTGAATCACTACAAAATAGAAAAACAAATAGAGAATCTTACACTGGAAAATAACATCATCATATGATAATTCTAACACACCTCACCTATACTACATGTGTTATAATATTGTGCAATAATTTCACTGGGCCAATAAGCGTAATTACTTTGCGCCTTCTGTGATATCAGCTATTCCATCAAGCAGCGTTAGACGGGGTAACGTGGTTTTAGAGCATAAAAAACGCAATAAATGTGTAAATACCTGCTTAACAGTAAAATATTTGGCCGAGATATCTACAATGCAATTGCGGAAAGCTGATCCTCTTTACTGATCTCCAAACAGTAAATTATTACTCAACAATTCACTGCTAAAGCTGATCCAAGAGTGATCAGCATTCAGCAGTCAAACAGCTGGTATTCCACAGCTCCTGAGGTAATGGTCAGAAATTGATCGACTCGGTAAACTGTAAAAAGAGATATATCTGCTTAAGCCCCTATCTCACTGGAATGCGACAACTGGAGACTAGTTCGTGAATAGTTTGCCACTATTTTTCGACAAAATTTAAAGATACAAACACAACATTCACGTTGCAGTCTCACTGAATGGACGTTTATGAAACAAATTCGGGAGTTTCAATCTAATTTTGAAAATATATCTCGCGACTGTCGCACGACAGTCACGAGACATTCATGAGAGTGTCTCCCGACTTTCCCACGAATGTAGCTTATTTTCATTTTCATTCGTATAACAGTTGCGTGACATTGGAATGAATGTTGCTTAGTTTTATTTTCTCGCCAGATAGTCGCGAGGTGTTCGCATTTTTTTTTTCTCAAGACTGTTGCGCGAACTTCATACCACACTCGCACGACATTCATACGAGCGTCGCAAAAATTTTGCATTGTAAATTTGCCAAAGTTTTGCGGCGACAAGTTCACGACACTTCCACGAACGTCCCACGAGTAGCGTGACAGTCTTGCAAAATATTTTGGTGAAAAAGCTGGCACAAAATTTTTAAACAAGTTTAAAAATTTCGTGACCAGTTCGCGACACATGAAATACTTGTGACACTCATGCAACACTGGTACGAATGTTGTGTGAATGTCCGCGACAAAGTTTGCAAAACAGTCGCCAGAAATTCACATGCCAGTGAGATACTAGCTTTAAATATCTGATAGTTTTGTCTTATGTTATGCAATCAGTATCGAAATTTTTGAAACGAAAGAAAGAGTATGCAGGGTATATACAGCAGAAATTAAGGTGGAATATATTGATATACTCAACTATTACGTTGACTTGAGAAGATGCCCCCCTTATAAATCTGCATGCGGCCACTTTAATTGACCAAAGCCAACATCTAGAAGAGAACAGTAGGGCTAGATCTATTGGTTAAAGATTACCAATGTTAATATAGCGTATGGAAAACTTCTCAACCCCTCAAATTATTATTTAGCTGACAGAATGAGGGACTTCGATTTCAGACCATAGACTAGTCCCGGAATGTCGAACAATGTTTGGTTGGTATATATGGAAGCTAATATGGCGGCGCCCATGGTCAACCGTCTTGTATTTGTTAAATTTCAAAATAAAGAAGAGAGAATATTTCAGAGGATTGAAAAACATGAGAAAATGCATCAAAGAAACAAGAAAAAGTAACAAAATCCCCCCCCCTCCACCTCCTGATCATCGTTTTTCGATTAATCAAATGTATTATTATAAAGGACCAGGAAATATTTTCAACACTGTTGGTCATACCAGGGAACTGCCAGGTTAACAGTCCCTGGTCATACATGGTCCGGCGAAACCATTCAGAACTATGATATCAGGGAAATGACATTGATCAGACAAATTGATGTGTATCGAAGCATAAAGTCTATAGTCTCCGATCGAAGTCGGTCTATAATTGACATCTGCGCACGCAGAGCCAAGGGCGACAATGCGATTAACAGATTATACTTTATTTTTTGTTCTTCTGTCATTCCATTGACATTCTTTATATCGGACTGCAATGCACAAGTTTATGAGATGGGAATAGCTTGTACTCAGCGAAATCAATGCATTGCAATATTTAGCTGTCTGCTAGAAAGTTTTGTCTTATGTTATGCAATTCAATATTCTGAGGTTGATCGACTCAGTATCTGAAGGAAGAAAAGAAAGAAACAAGTCTATAATGAAACGAAACATAATCCTCGCGAGAGGGTGCTGCATTATATATAGAAAGAAGGAAAGAGAGGGCAATTTCATCATGCAGAGTGTTTCTTGTGCTAGAGGTCCCGGGTTCGATCCCCGCCGGCGGCGAGGAAAATTTGTTGGTCCGAACTTGCTTCCCTTTGTGTCATTTGCAGGAATGACATGATACAGTGCGCCGTCCTTCGGATCGGGACGTTAACTGGAGGCCCCCTGTGCAGGGACAGTCATCCCCTGTGCAGGTTAAAGATCCCTACACAGGTTCTATCCTCATGCATGAAGGCTCATCCTGCAAAACACACCGGAGTGTACAATGTACACCTCCCAAGAATAATCAGAAATTCATTGATGGGAGTAACAGGAAAACAAAAAAAAAAAAAAAAAAAAAAAAAAAAAACATGATTATTACAAAAACAAGACGCCACACGTGTCCGCTTTAAATGACCATAGCCAACATCTAAAACTGTAGCCAAAGGTCCTTGTTGTATGAGTATTAGCGTAAAGGGACCAGTGATCGATCAAAAATAGCCATGTTTGATAGATTTGCGGATCAGACATGCATTGCAGAATGCATGTGTACATACCATATCGAAGCTTGAACCTTCGTCATGTTTTTCAATATGTCAATTTATGACGTCATCACGTCACGTTCTCAGCGACGTCATTTTAACACACACACCATCATACAGCGTGAATCAGAGTCAGGTGGACCAGTGATCGATCACCTCCTTTTTCTCTCCAAAACCGCGGCTAACTTGGGAGGTATGTACATTTTTAGAAAGAATAATTATCGTTTACCTCTAGCCACGAAACAAAATTTGGAAATTTTCATTGAGATAAAAGAAATAAAGCAGCGAAATGAGGTGTTCGAAAAGCATAAATGCCCCTAGAAATAATGGAAAACTGTTGAAAAACTAGCTCGAAAATCACAGAAATCGTCCATTAATCGCAGCGTTATCCAACACAATTTGGAATGTGGATCAGATTTGTTTAGTATGCAGTAAAGTTAAAGTATTTAGCCAGTCGGAACGAACGCAGGTTGTTTCATCTTCAAGAATTTATTGAACAATCACCGCTTTTAACAGGGTTAGAAATAAGCAGTTGCCCACTTGCCCCCCGGGACTTGCCCGTCACGGATCAAATTTGGTGGGGGCAACCTAATCTTACTGAAAGGTTGCCCCCAGGACAACCTGAAATTTTCCAAGAAGAGTATAATCTCATCAATCTTACATGAGCTAAAATACAAATTCAAAGCAATGACAATTGGACTGTACCTTTGAATTCATGCATAAACATGATAAATAATCTTCATTTAGTAACATTTATATGATGTTTCTATGGGGGCAAGTTCAAACCATGGGGGGCAAGTTAAGCTTGATTGCAGGTTGCCCCCCGGACAAGTTGCTTCCCGGATCTTATTTCTAACATTGCTTTTAAGCAGTACAACTAAGACCCCCTCTTCGTAAAGTCCCAGAAAATGCAAGATAGAAAAGCTTTCCAAATAAATTTAAATTAGTGTTTGTAAGGTACTATAATGCGCTTTAAGTTGAAACTAGCATAAGATTTACTTCAGGTATCCTTTGAGAATTAATAGCCGATAACCACTAGTTGATCGATCACTGGTCCCTGATCGATCACTGGTCGCCTTACGCTATACAAATTTGGGATCGCACAAATCGGGTTTTGTTGGCAAGACTAAAGATTACGCTGGTCGTGATGCTCAGGTCGGGTGTCGCGCTAACGCGCGACCCCCTCTGTCACGTTACCTTGTGTGACAAGTCCGTTCAGTTATCAAATAAACACCTGAAAAAGTGCTCTGTCTGTGGTTTTTAAAGCTTCAAAAATGGCGGCGGTAAACAGCTGACTGACGACCTCTGTCAGTGGGCGGAGCATGCCAAATGCGCATTGCGCAGTCGAAAGATTAGCCCGCTTTTCTGGCGAGTTCATTCAAAAGATCATCTTTAATTGGACGATTGGGAGCATGCGCGATGGTGTTTCCGCGGTCCGTGCGCGACGCAGTCTCGTGATCGAAACCACACTTTGCACGCAATGGATTATGGGAATTTAGACATACGATGAGTTGGAAGAAAGCAAAGTACTCCGCATATATTTTCAATATGCCGCGACAGGGTTGCACCCAATTATACAGGGCGCGGCCATTTAATGAATCAGTCCGAGTCCTTCGGTTCTTTTCCTTATCCTTTTGACAGACACTTTCTTGGAGCCTAAGTACAACGTATAACGTGCAACCTAAAGGATGCACGTATTAAACACAAAGAATGTGAAACCAAACAAACTCTTATTAAATCAGAAAAAATATAATGATAATAAAACAAAACAGAAGAAGCCAAAGGAATGTTAATATAGTGTCATGTTAGAAGAAGTAGTGCTATAAAGTACACCTCAAGTAATTAATTAAAAAATTGTACTTTAATGTCTAAAAAGTTGACCTACATATGTAGTTTGGCATCTTAGTCTTATCAAATCAGGAGAATAATGATAATTGAACAAAACAGAAGAAGCCAAAGAATATAAATATAGTGCTACACTTAATGGCAAAACTGATCATCCTTTTATGGAAGCTTTACAAAAACAACACATAAGAAAGATTTAATACAACTATCGTCATTGCTCGAGCCCTGATTACCGAGCAGAATTACATTTGAGCCGCCTCATGGGAAAACCAACAATCTGCATAGGCGAAAACAAAGACGCAAATCAGCTTTGCGGTAACCGCGAAGCCGATCAGCGACTTTGTTTTAGCTACACGGATAGTACAATCCCTCTACTTCCTAAATACGAAATTTCATGCTTCCAGCTGTCTTCTGTTACTGTGCAGCCCGGTTTGTGTCGGACCTGTTCGAAAACCACATTGTTGGTTTTCCCACGAGATGGCTCATTTGTTTTCCAGCTGAAGAACCCGATTAGCGCAAACATGTTTCAACAATTATTAAATCGCATTAGAGGAGAATCAGTAAAACGGCAGAATACAGTAATTATCGAAGATTGGAAAAGAATAGCCTGGTCTCAATCACTAACTGTATGGGACTGATCTTGATTTTTTCTTGCCGACTTTTATCGGCAGACGAATTTCCACTAGCCGCGTCTTTGTCCTGATGGGCTTGACTCTGTAGATTTGATGGCTATTAGTGAATTATTGGAAAAGATATATTACCTATATGTCTATTGATTGTTATGAGCTGCTTCTGCTGCTGCTTGGAGAGCAAATGGTGGCGGCAAATTATGGCCTTATACGTTACAATAGGATGTCATGTGGCTGCAAATTGTAATAATTAATTGAAGAGGTTGCAAACATGTTTATGGACATTCTAGCAGCTCATAAGGCATACAGAAGCAGTACTTCCAAGCATATGGAAAATACTTATTCTAAAGACTTATGTTTTGATTGATTTGATTTTAAACATCCTAGTCAACAATTTTTCAGTCATTTTGATACCAATCTACCACTTTCTGGATATTAAATCAGTACTACAGACAGCTTTTAGTAACTTGCTATGGCAACAGAATGTTCTGAACACCATCCTCTCAATCTGGAGTTCACTGCACTCTCAAATCTTCGGAACAAGTGACAAACTTCTGCTCTAGTGTTTTTCACAACCATAACCATTCATTGTTACAGTAACGAAAATAATTTTGAAATCAATGGCAAACGAAAAAACATGTTTCCGTATGATTTACTTTACATCTCTACACTGGTGCACATGTTGCAAATCTATAGAATCCAATTAGAGGTATGCTTGTCAATACACTGTGATTTTTGCTACATGCATGTTAAATTGTTTTGTAATGATAACTTCATTTTCTACAGTTGATTCAAGCTGTCATAACTACTGTGATTGACGATGCGATAAAACCGGTCTTCCGGATTTCCGACCAGGTCCAACATAATTGGCCTAAACACACACAGAAGAAAGCTAGAAGCTTGAAATATCGTATTTAACAAGAGGGATCATACTATCTCAGTAGTGAAAACAAAAGCGCTGATCAGCTGTGCGGTTACTGCACAGCTGATCTGCACCTTTGTTTTCGCATATGCAAAAATCCGGTTTCCTCAGGATGCAGCTCACAGTGATTGACGACAGCCTGGTCTTTTATTAATATCAAGGCAACATCTTTTAGTTTTATGATAAAATAGTAATTATGATGTCGTTTTCAAAAGTAATTCTACAGAAAAGCAAAAACACTGTTCTTAAAGTGACAGCATTAGGTCCATAATCAGCAAGATTATCTACTAAATAGTCATAATATTTCCATAAAGCGGCCCCTGTGGGCGAGCGGTTAAGAGCATTGTTTCTTAATCACTCAATCATCTCACCGCTGTGTCTGGTGTGGGTTCGAGCCCCGCACTGGCCACATGTGAGACAGACCAAGTTCTGATTGCGGGTGTGCCAGGTGGTTTTTCTCGGGGCTCACCCGTTTTCACCCACCTAATGATTGGCCCGACTCATATGAGCTGAAATTGTCTTGAAAGGGACATAAAACTGAATTAAAAGAAAAATAATAATAAAAAAATAATATTTCCATACCTAATTCAAAAGTAATCAAATTGTTTTATTTTGTTTCCATACCCAGAATTAGGAATCAGTTTGTTTGTAGTGAGGTTTTAATATCCCAGTCTCCAATTTTTCAGTCATGCCAAGACAGAGCCAGCACAGTACTAATGGGAGTTCATGTAAATGTCTTCAACGAAGACACAAGTCGGTGCCTGTGAGATATGAACCCAGGACCTCTGAATTCTGAGTCTGATGCTCTATAAAAGACAACCATGCTCAACAAATTATGAATTGAAAGTGATTGTTATTGTGTCATGTAGGTATTATTATTATTTTTATTATTATTATTATGATTATTACATTATCATTATACAAGCACCAGCAAAGATGTGTTATTCCATCCATGTAGCAAAATGACAAACATTAAAATCAGTGAATATTGCACTAAAATGGTAGAAGGGTCGAAGAAATTGTCACAAGAAATGTTTCTTTGAATGACAGACATTCAATAATCTTTTCCAAGTACAAGAAAACCTAGTCTGAAGCAATGACATTTTTTTCCAAATGTGATGACATGCTTTGAATAATCATACAAGTGATATCAGTTTAAAGTGACATAAGCCTGGTGTCTACTTTGTGAGACATAGGCAAACAGCATAGCCCCAGATGGGACGCCGCGTAACGCGGCGTCCCATCTGGGGCTATTCTGTTTGCTTAGTGAAATTTCATCAAAAAAATGAAACAAAATTTTAAAATCACTCCTGACACCCCTAAAATGAAAGTGAACTCACCCAAATGTTAATAATGGACAAGTCCATTTGTCTCACATGGGTTAAAGTCACAATATTCTGAGAGAAATTTCCTGTAGATATCTAGACACGATGATCAAATTAAAGTTTTAAAATTGACAGCCAGCAAAGCATTAGAAAGCTTTTGATTGAATTTAAGCTTACAAGAGATTAAATTGAAGTTCAGAAAGCCTGAAAAACAAGTTCTATCTGCAGACTTCAAAGACATTTATGTCTTCTTGAAGGTTTTTTACAGTGTTTTATGTCTGTACTGTGTATACCTAATTTAATGTCATTCTATGTGGATATGAGTTCTAGGAAAGTGTGAAAGGCTTAAAAGTCACTGATCTTGCCCACAGGTCAAAACACGTGAACATGAAATTGAAATGCTCATGAAAACTGACATGGTCAACAGCAAGAAAGTTTCCGTTTGAAATAAGCCTATGGAGGCAAGATCGGTTTCACTCTCAGCAGAGTATACCAGTTATCCAGATAGAACAACCGACAAAAATAAAATCTAAATAAGGCAGTTTGATGCAAATACCTGTCTGGGAACAACATTTCTTTTCTGTGGCAAGTTGTTCCCAAACAGACATCTACTCCCTGTTGTCATTTACACGTAATTTGATTTCTCAGTGCAGATTTTTTTCAGTCGCATTTGGTGTCTCTGGATAACCAAAGACCCTGTAAATGCTCACCTGAAATATGGTCCAATTGCAAATGCAGCAAGCCAAGTTTCAAAACCATGGGATTTTACCTCTGGAAAAGATATTTAATTTTTTTTTATCATATGAACCTCAACGCGACAAAATGTACCTTCGGGCATTCTGACATTTCTAGTAGAAAGCAGCAAAAAGCGGGAAAATGATGTAATATACGTTTTAGAAATAACACTGTATTTGTAATCTTTGAACACTGGGCTACCAAATGAATGAGTTTTAAAACATATTTATTGTCAATATTTGGAGTTATCTGCCCTTGTTTTAGTCCATAATACACATAATTTTCTTATATCTATCATTAAACGGTAACCATAGCAACCGCATCATCATAAAAATAGACAAAATAATTTCGTCAGATTGCCCGTAAGGATGGTATGCGTCTATCTTAACAATTGGTTCTGACCAGTGCTTAAACAGTTTTAAGCAAATGCATCCAGTTTTGTAAGCTCTACTAACATGCATAAATGCATTACGCAACTTTGACGTCATTTTTCAGGACAATGACGTCTGTAGGGATCATAAAGTAAATTGGTCATAACTCACAAAATAACTGAAATAATCTGGTCAAATAAAGACTAACAGACTCTAGAAACATCATACATTCAAAGTAACTTTGTTTTTCTAACACTCAAAAAATTGTTTTCTCACGTTGTGGCCCATATATGAGCAGGGAAGCTTCACACTAAATTTGGTTTTGATTGACATTAAGCCATTTCAGAGGAGAAGATATTTATGGCCATAAACATGCATTTAGCCATGGGGCAGGGGCAGACAGGCCCCTGGAGCCAAATTATTTTCATTTACATTTAATATTTTGTCAGTTTTTCAATTTCAAGAAGTATTCCCCCCGCCCCCTTAATGGCATTTCCCAATTTTCTCCATTCATAAGCAAAGGCACCCTTATTTGGCATTGTCATAGATAGGTTAAGGTTAATATATTAAGGTCATGATTTACCATATAAACTTACAGAGCTTGAATCCCAGATGCCACATGGCAAGTTTTAAGATAGAACGCCTTCTGGTTCTGGTGAAGATTTACCATATATGGGCATGACAGTCATCCTGGTCATGTGACCCAGATCATTTACAAAAACTTTCGTTCGGTGCCCCACCCATTGGGGCCTAAAGAAATAGATGGGCTGCTTATGCCTACCAGCAAAGCTTATATGTTACCAACTGACCATCTGATTTCTGGTTAACCGCTCAGGTCTGAGCCTGTCCAGGAAAAGTGGTTCAAGTCAAGCCGTCCATACATATAAGCCTTAGTGGCTTACTTGCGTGATTATAATATATAAGCACTTTTTGGATGTTATGACATCCTTTTTTTGGATAAAAGTCCCATAAAATGGAAGCAACGTCTCGACATGACCATAGCTAGCTGTTGACTGGGATGTTAAGCTTCAATTCAAACAAACAAAAAAAACTTTCCTTCACCCATCCCGCTGAGGCTTCGAATGGTTTCATAGGAGATGATCTTTAAAAATGGTTGATGGAAGACAGAGATCGGACATACGACAGACCATGGCTATACCATGAGCTCACCTTGTGAGTCTTTGGCTCAATTGAGCTAAATATTAATGGCAAACTTATCCATTTGTGTTCAAGATTTAAGCTTAAACTGACAGTGGCACTTGTGGCCTAAAAAAACAACAAAAGATGTTCTGAACAGAACCAATGGCTCTATCTACACCGTGTCCTCACTGTCAACATTCTCCTGTTGCTATACAGCCCCATTTGTGTAGAACCTGATCAGAAACCCCAATGACAGGTCTTCTTCCTTTGTCGACACAGGTAAACATAGTCATTCCCTCTACTTCTAAATCCAGTGCTTCACACAAGCCTCTAGAATCATACAGTACGGAGAGTGTCTGCCCTGGTTGATTCTTCTGTCACGGCTCAGCTAATCATGTTATGACCTAAAATCTGTTGAAAGGGTGTAAAACCAGTGTCTAATATTGACTAAGCATCAAATTATAAATTATGAAATACATAATATACTAAACGTTTGCAAACTGTGCTTTACAACAGCAGACTTATCACGATAAGGTCTATTATCAAAAGAAAATCAGCCTATATCTATCATACAAATTTAAATATTTCACTTTTTCATCTGACTTTCAACTTTTAAATTCTTAATATGAGCCTCATCATGAGAAAACCAACTATCTGCATATGCGAAAACAAAGGCGCAGATCAGCTTCGCGGTAACCGCGAAGCTGATCAGCCCCTTTGTATTCGCTATACAGATAGTACAATTCCTCCTCTTCTTATAGCCGAAATTTCAAGCTTCTAACCATCTTATGGGACTGTAGAGGCTAGTTTGTGTCGGACCGGGTTGGAACTCCCGAAGACTGGTTTTCTCATGTCGCGGCTCACACATTAAAGCACTACTTTGTCATCATCAGGAAAACAAGTCCGTGAAATGTGTACCCCCTCAAACCCCACTTTTATATAGCAAAACTGGGGTATGCAGGGGTATATTTTTTTTTCTTATTTTTGCTCCAAAACATAGATTGTGGGTACTCGTTAGAACCGCCTCGGCGAGGCGGTTCTAACGTGTACCCACAATCTATGTTTTGAGCAAAAATAAGAAAAATATCAAAAATTTTCCTCTGAGAATTATCGATTTTTGACCTGAAAAAATTACTGTATATCATATGGGCATGTTTTCGTAATGATCTGGACAACTAGAATTCACAAAAGCTGCAGCATAATAATGGAGGAATGAAGCGGCCTAGTGTTAGAGCAACAGACTCAGAATCGAGAGACCCTATACGTTCGATCCTCTATGGGGACATCGATTTGTGTCCTTGAGCCAGATAAATGAGCTCCACAGAGTACCCATTAATACCCATGAAGCGGTGGCTCCATCCCTACATGACTGAAAAATTGTTGAATGGGATGTTTCACCTCAATACAAAGCACCATAAGAGTATGCATTGAATAGGATATGGAGCCGAAACTGTCTTTCTTGTTACTGTGCAAAAAAAAAAAAGAAAAGATACCTACCACCATTATGTGAGCCGTGACGCCAGAAAACCGGTCTTCGGGGTTATTGACTAGGTCCAACACAAACCGGCCTGTGCAGCTACAGAAGATGGTTAGAAGCTTGAAATTTCGGATTTACGAAGCAGAGGGAATGTACTATCCGAGTAGCAAAACAAAGGCGCTGATCAGCTTCGCAGTTACTGCGAAGCTGATCTGTGCCTTGTGTTACATAGGCAAAAATCTGCGCCTTGTTTTCACATAGGGAAAAATCCAGTTTTCTCATGACGCGGCTCATGTTATCAGTGCCTTCGTTTTCATGATAATGAATGAAATACACATTTTATAAACCCTCTACTTCCTAATTCTGCAACCTGGGACCTCTAGCCTCTCCTTTTTAGTTGCACAGCCTGGTTTGTGTCAGTCCTGAAGACAGGTTTCTTGCACAGCACCACAAGTAATTAATCAACAATAGAAAAGTCAGTGAAGAGCAAAAATATTGACCAGACTGCATCAATTTTAAGGCTTATCTGCACCTTTCCCTACGTCAACTCGTTTCGATACATCAAAATCGTGTTTCTAAACTTCTCTAAAAATCTGCTTACCTTTTTTTGTCTTGTTTGGCAACTCTTGTGTGTATCTTCAGATAATTCCAATCTTTAAAACAGCACTTGTTAGGAATCAGTCTTTCCGAAAGTAAATAAACTGTCATATATCAAAGGAACGTAAGTAAATCGCCACTATTAGCAAATAAAATCAAGTGGATAAAATTACCCTCTAAAAAGCCAATAAATGGAAGAAAGCGAAAATCTTAAATACTACTATCAAAAACATTTACCTATGATAAGTCAGTGTAACTGTTTAAATCAATTTTGTCACCCCAGTTCACATCTAATTTGTTGTCGTTAGTAAATCCTTTGTGAGGTCTATTTATAGTAACACAAACGTCGTCTGCTCCTGAAATCAAATTCACAAAACCTCAGGAAATCACATCGATAAACTGTTTAAAAGTTCCTCAAATATCTCTGATGAACCAACAAGATCGTACACAATAAATCACCACCTAATAAGGTCAAATAAAGACTAACAATGTCTAATTTTTCGGGTGTTACAATTATCGCTCTAGCAGACGACAAACTCTATCCGAACAATATCAAATGACAAGGTTTACGCTGGGATGTTTTATCATTGACACCTGGTTTAACAGTGTGTACAAAGGCGCAAAATAAAGATTTTCCTCAATAATGTGATTAAATCTCTCTCAAGTACAAAAGGCTATCCCTGTGTGTTTACAAGCGATCACAAGCTAAACTGTCTGATAATTTCACCAGAAGAGCGGATCACTTCATCTGATTAACCAATAACCTGTTAGCTATATGATAATAATAAAGCATAAGTGAGCTCCATGGTGCGACAACCCGATTCTTACATCAGCCTTAAACAATGGTTCGATAAGCCTGCACTTCTGCGCAGACTGACCTTTATCTTTGCTCTTACAATCTGAGATAACAAACTGTCTATTGTCGTCATACTAAATACTGTGCATGCATCTCCGTTCTAAAGAAGCACAGGCTGGTTTGTGTCTAGCCTGGTTTCAGAAAGTTTTTCTCAGACCAAAGCTTTACAATAATGATAAAGCATAAGTTATCAGCTAAACAACCTCCTATGACTGTAGAGCCACACTCGCTTAATTCTGATAATTTGTAAATATGTTCAATCTCCACGAGATTACGGAGTTCCGATCGCCTCCCTTGTAACATCAATAAGCTCTCCTGGTAGCCATTTGGCACCTCAATCACTAGAGAGACAGCGAAAGACCTAATACAAATGAATTACGGCATATTCGAATCCACTTAGCTTACGCCAATAGCCCGGAGATCCAGATCAGGAGCTTGGCTAATAAGACCGTTTTAAGTTTATCTATCGGGGCATTTAAGTCAAGTATAGTGAAAACCTAGCATATTAGGTGCTTGGGATCACATCGTTTATCCCATTATAGGATGGTTGACGAAGCTGTCATGTGAAACGTAACTACTGTTTGAGTCAAGTTGTCAAGCCGCGGCTTTGATATTTTAGACAGACTAACTCTTAAGACCATTAATTTAGCCGCATGATATTCTATCCAATAGCTATCATACAGTGAATACTGTAAAGCATCTTAAAATTTGAACCCATGTGACAAATGCTGTAATAACCCTAAAATTTTAATTCCATGGCTTTATCATAGAGCAATTTGTCTGAAAGGGGAAGCAGGAAGTGCAACTGATATAGAATCTGATGAGGGTCGTCAATTTTCTATAAACGTCACTCCGTCCAAAACATTAGGATCTCAGAGTGTATGGCAACTTTCTACAGAGCAAAAGCTTGGTAATCAATATCTTCCTTTTCAAATAACATTATTTTCAATGGGTTACAATTCCATAAAGGCAGGAAACAATGTCTCGGTCATAGACAACAGAATCTGACAGAATAAAAGACTTGTTACCAGTCCAAAAATAGCGGACAAAAACGTCACCTTATAGCATGTCTGGTGATTGACAAGTATTGCATAGGTGAATGTAATACCTGCATCATCAATGAACCATGATATTAAATATTTATCGAACTTTTCAATAATTGCTATATAAGAAGAAATAAAATCCTAGTTTAGTATCATGTACATTTATCAACATGCAATTTTTACTTAATGTTTGTTGAAACTTGTTAAGTCTTGTTCATCTAACAGAACTACAATAACACAATCAACTCTTACAGTGCCGATTTAACTGATCACACTGATCTGGTCCTGAGATTATAAAACCTTTTTCATGCTCACCTCATCTTAGAATACAATTTATTCTGCTCATAAATGTTAAAATGCCAACAAATGTTGGCATTTTAACATTTATCAGCATGATAAATTACTGGCTTTGGTGAACTAAACCTGAAATTTCAGTTTAATTGGGCTATTTAATCATTAATGAGCAGTTGAAATTTCATGCTCAGCTGAGTTGAGCATGAAAATAGTTTTATAAACACGGGGCCTGATTTGTCTGGGCTTAGTGTTCCATTTGATTTTTCTTAATTTTCTTTCTATTTAATTTTTCCTTTTACCCTTTTTGGCTGCAACTTCCCCTTTGTCTTTTTGGCACTGTAAGCGTTGATAGAGAGAGCCAATAGATCCTACATCGCTCACCTGATTGCTGCCAACAACTGATAACCAGTTGTATCCCTTTACTATTTCATCATGTGGCCTTGTTTTGAAATTCTTATGCAGCCAATCAATGCATTATATTGTGGGTGATATCTCAAACATCAAATCTACAACCCAGTGTCCATCATCTTAAGCTCTGAGGTGGCGTTATTCAACGATTATGACACCTGCAAAATAATATGATTACTTCATTATTAAAATAATGTTCATACACCATAAAATAATCTTAATTATACTGCTCTAAATAAGTTAAGCATCACACAACTATTTTCTATAAATCAAAGTGTTTAACACTTTAAGCTAAGTCTGTATCTAATGGCAACCAACAAAGAACCACGACAACCACAAAACACGTACATAGCACATCATGTGTGTAAAAGGTCTTTTGGTCTCAAAACCTCAAGATCATAAGAATACTGTTTGATGTGAATTGGACTAACTTGACAATATGACATGAGCCACTCCATGGGAAAACCAACAATCTGCATATGCAAAAACGAAGGCGCAGACCAGCTTCGCAGTAACTGCGAAGCTGATCAGCGCCTTTGGTTTCGCTACACGGATAGTACAATTCCTCTACTTTCTAAATCCAAAATTTTCAGCCTCTAGCCATCTTCTGTGACTGTACAGCCCGGTTTGTGTCGGACCTGTTCAGAATTCACATTGTTGGTTTTCCCACGTGAAGGCTTATATATCCATGTATCCGTTGTTTCAGCTGAGATCCACAGTTTTAATCAAACATTTTACATATTGGAAAAGTCAAACTGACATTTTAGGAGACAGAACTAATACTTTAAAGACAACCATTTCAATTTCAAGAGAGGAATTCCGAGAAATCAATTTCTGGACATTTAAAAGATTGCTTAGAACCCATAAAGTGCCATTTATTAATCCCGAATCACTTAATGACAGCAAATGATATTTAACAACACAATCAGTGAAATTTAAAATCAAAATTATTTGTTCAAGTACCATTTCCAGATAATGCATTTCATGCTTCATTAAAAATCAATGACTCAGAAAACGATTTGAAAAAATTGAATTTAGATCAAGACTGTAGCAAACAAGTTACAAGTTTCTCTTGAAATATGTTATTTCTTCCACTTAGTGACTTTGATTTCCTTTTTTTTCTGTGGCACAAACTTTTTGAGAGGGTGTTTCAGAAATCATTTCTTTCTTCTGAAGCTAAATTTATATACACTTCAACCTCATTATAACGCGCCTCATTATAATGCGGTTTTCAATATAACACGGCCATGTCATGGCTCCCAAGTTGATTATTTACTATATGTCTATAGTAAATAACCTCATTATACCATGGTTCACTTATAACACAGTCTGTTTCTATGGACCCCAAAGATAGCATTATAATGAGGTTGACCTGTACAATTATTCAATGGCATTTGTTTTTCAATTAAATGTCATTGGTTTCACCCTGTCTTATTTTCATTGATCATGTTTTAATGAAGCAATGTAAATACTGATGGATTCAAGCTGTCATTTCTGAAGCCAGAATTAATGTTTTTTATTGGAAGCTTTAGATCTACTGGGGATGAAACAACACAATCACAGCAGGAAAACATGTCCGTGCAATGAATACCGTCTTTAACCTCACTTTTATATAGTAAAACTGGGGTATGCAGGGGTATACCTATTTTTCTTATTTTTGCTCCAAAACATAATTGTGGGTACTCGTTAGAACCGCCTCGCCGAGGCGGTTCTAACGTGTACCCACAATCTATATTTGAGCAAAAAAATAAGAAAAATAGTAAAAATTTTCATTTTTTTTTTTTTACAATTTTAAAAATCTCTGTATATTACATGGGCGTGTTTTTGTAATGTGGGGATAAATTTCCAGGGCATGTGTAAGAAATAATAAAACACATGACAGTATTGTTTCACTGAATGCTGATTATATGAGATAACAAAGAAAGCATTGGTGACAGTAGAATCTAAATTGATTTTTAAGGAACAATTCTCACTAATGCATTTAGTTCGCATCTAAACTGGTAATTGGGAATTCAATTTTCATTACATTGAAAAAAAAAATTAATTCCCTGATATTTCAATTAATAAAACGGGCTACAATTCATAACTTAAACTGCAGACTGCATGCCTAGTTTTTTTTAACTCTATCATGAAAATATGATTACAGCTTTGTTTATTTGCTACCTGTGGTATGTGATGATGTGATAAAGTTTTGGTTAGTGATGATCACTTTGCTCCTCACTATAATATATTTTGTCATTGTATTGTTATATGTTTTGGGTCGGAGGCCTTTATTCTAGAATAAAGTTATTGTACTTGTTAAATTACTGAGGTGATGATTTTTGTTTCTATTTTGCATGGTTTGCTAGACTTAATCTGTCTTAAAAACACAAATTATGTCATTTTATAGTAGCACTGGACCCTGGATCTATGGCATTACTATTCTGGCCAAGATCACAGCTGCTACCTATACAAATAACTTTCAGAACTCTTGTTTGCCCTAAGCGTCAACTGTCCAAAAGCATATGTTTAGCATGATGTAAGGCTCATATATACACTGCTTCCCGGCTGAAAATGCAATTGCAATTTTAGTGAAATTTGGTGACTTTAACCAAAAAGACCACATTTTGATAAAATTTCAATGAAATTCCAATAAATTTCAATGTTACAGTTTCAATGAAATTTCAGAATGGGGATTTCACTGAAATTTCAATGTTACAGAAATTTCAATGAAATTCCACTGAAATTACAGCACCTTTTTTCACCATGTTAGCATGTACTGTGTAACATTTGTTCTGTTAGTTCACATTACGAAAACATGCCCATGCAATATACCAAGATTTTTAAAGTTGTTAAAAATGAAAATTTCCACGGGATTTTTTTTTTTATTTTTCTTATTTTTGCTCAAAACATAGAATGTGGGTACACGTTAGAACCGCCTCGTCGAGGCGGTTCTAACGAGTACCCCCAGTCTATGTTTTGGAGCAAAAATAAGAAAAATAAGTGTACCCCTTCAAACCCCAGTTTTTCTATACAAAAGTGGGGTACAAGGGGGTATACATCACACGGACATGTCTTCGTGATGGAAAGTATTCAAATAGTCATGAATTAAGAACATTTTTAAAATTCACAAAACAGAAAAAAGCCAACAATTTATCTCTTTCACTGTGTCTTATTTCCATTGATTAAGTTTTAATGAAACAATGTAAATATTGACAGATTCAAGCTGACATTTTAGGAGCCAGAATTAATGTTTTAAAGGCAGATTTAACAATTACTAGGGAGAAATTCCTGGAAATCAATTCCAGGACATTTCTCAGATTGATAAAACACATGAAAGCATTATTTCATTGAATGCTGAATTAGTTTAACAGCATCTGCAGGCAAATTAACTGCAAATATAAAACAACTGATTGTCAGATCTTTGAAATGCAAATTGTTTCCAAAATGCAAATAAAATCCCCTTTTCTTGAATATTCTTGAGCTAGATCAAGCACTGAGGGACACATGTATTCTCATTTCTGAATATATCTGACATTTGACTGGATGTAGGAAGTGTTTGGCAACAGTAAATTCAATGGACGATAAAATACAGGTTGCTGACCTATTTTATCCAATTAAGCAGATTTAAGCACAAAAGAGACCAAAGAAGTTCCATGGTGTCAACAGGCATGCTAATGCCTCAGAATCAAAAGTGAACAAAATGATAAACAAATGACAAACCATACTCTAGCTTAATCACAGAAAGATGATTACAGAAAAATCAGAAGACATAAAAGTGCTAAAAATAATGATCATGATAAAAGGGTTAAAAGACAGGATTGTTTGTACTTTTACCACCAAGCAAAATGACGGTAGATGTCACAGATTGCTGTATATTATATTAAATGGTTTTTATCCCTGTCTTCAACCAGAGAATTACAAGTTTGCATGTCACATTACCATAAAATAGAGCTCCATAATTTACAGACAAACGAGGTTGTGCCAAGCCAATCAAGAATCAAAGTTCACCTGGAAACAGCTTCTTTACACTGAGACACTGTCACAGATTAGATTTTCCTATACTGTAGCACAAAAGAAATGCAGCAGTTGGAAAGGAAGTGTTACATGAATGAAAATGGACCATTCAATTGACAAATATCCCCACATATCTTGCTTACCTCCCTTCCATGGGATTTTTGTACAGAAAACTCATATTCAAAAATGTTTTTGTCAACTGATTTTCAAAATTTTCCTGACATATTTTGCGACAAAGTAAATGCTCCATTGTGCCAGGAAAATATTTCATTTTCATTTAAACAGTTGCAAAATATCTGCAAAAAAAGAAACAACATTATCAGACACTGAGAAATACACTTTAACTGTTTTCATAATTAAATTTTCAGAATCAGCATAGCTGCAAAGACTGGTTTATTGCTTTGTACTGGACACCCCAAAGACAATGTTTTTGAAAGCTACAATCCCATCTGAGAATCAATTAGAGCCTCTAATTTCAGGATCAGACATCAGATATCTTGTGGCAGTTTAAAATCACTTTCTCTACAAGAGCACTTTCAGACAAAAGCAATATTTAGTTGGAACCGCCAATCCCATTTGCTGATTTTCTAATTCAAACATTAATGAGATTTAACGAAAACAAACTTGTGTCATGCAGCAAAGCAATGGGGCACAAGCAAAATCGTGCTGCATGGCACAGCTTGCTTACTAGGTTTCAAGGTTTTTAAAGTATTTTGTTAAAGATATACTGAAAACTCTTTAATCAGAAAATTATCCTCATATTTGCTGATCATGATGCAAGAACAAATTAACTAGATGTTTTTGCTGGCCCCAAGCATGTGATCAGGCCTTAATTAAAGCTGACAGAATTGTTCTATTTAAAAACACTTAAGTCTAAACTTCAAGAAGATAAAGCACTAAATGCCATTGATTTCTTGCAGAATGAAGATTCACTGAATTAGAGATGAATAATAGCTGTGTTTGTATTGTTATGTTATCTTTTACTCTGTAATCTACAGGAATTTATGCACTTTTTCGAGAATTCAACTCATATATACACGCATGTACTTTTTTTTCAAATCTGAAAGTAGACTAGGAAGGCAAAATATCACAAACCCCAAATGATCACAAAATAAGTAACACCCATAACACACAAGACCATCTGACCATCAGCAACAGAGAAAACAATCAGCAACAAGGAAGAGAAACCATTGAACCATCTGAAATGAGAACCGTCTTCAACAAGGTAAATCATACTACCATCTTCAAGAAGGACAGTCATTCTACCACCTTCAAGAAGGAAAGCCATTCTACCATCTTCAAGAGGGATATAAAAGTAAAACAGATCCTTTAAGAGCAGTGAGAATATTAATGAGAAAAGGGATGGGCCATAGCATTCTACCATCTTCAAGAAGGAAAGCCATTCTACTATCTTCAAGAAGGAAAGCCATTCTACCATCTTCAACAAGGAAAGCCATTCTACCATCTTCAAGAAGGAAAGCCATTACACCATCTTCAACAAGGAAAGCCATTCTACTACCTTCAAGAAGGAAAGCCATTCTACCATCTTCAACAAGGAAAGCCATTCTACCATCTTCAACAAGGAAAGCCATTACACCATCTTCAACAAGGAAAGCCATTCTACCATCTTCAACAAGAAAAGCCATTCTACCATCTTTAACACGGAAAGTCATTCTACCATCTTCAACAAGGAAAGCCATGCTACCATCTTCAACAAGGAAAGCCATTCTACCATCTTCAACAAGAAAATCCATTATACCATCTTTAACACCATCTTTAACACTGAAAGTTATTCCACCATCTTCAAGAAGGAAAGCCATTCTGCCATCTTCAACAAGGAAAGCCATTCTACCATCTTCAACAAGGAAAGCCATTCTGCCATCTTCAACAAGGAAAGCCATTCTGCCATCTTCAACAAGGAAAGCCATTACACCATCTTCAAGAAGGAAAGCCATTCTGCCATCTTCAACAAGGAAAGCCATTCTACCATCTTCAACAAGGAAGGCCATTCTGCCATCTTCAACAAGGAAAGCCATTCTACCATCTTCAACAAGGAAAGCCATTCTACCATCTTCAACAAGGAAAGCCATTCTACCATTTTCAACAAGGAAAGCCATTTTACCATCTTCAACAAGGAATGCCATTCTACCATCTTCAACAAGGAAAGCCATGCTACTATCTTCAAGAAGGAAAGCCTTTCTACCATCTTCAAGAATAAAAGCCATTCTACCATCTTCAAGAAGGAAAGCCATTCCACCATCTTCAACAAGGAAAGCCATTCTACCATCTTCAACAAGGAAAGCCAATATTCCATCTTCAAGAAGGAAAGCCATTCTACCATCTTCAAGAAGGAAAGCCATTTCAAATAGGAAAGCCATTCTACCATTTTTAACCAGGAAAGCCATCCTATCATTTTCAACAAAACAAGAATAGCCATTCTACCATCTTCAAGAAGGAAAGCCATTCTACCATCTTCAAGAAGGAAAGCCATTCTACCATCTTCAAGGAGGAATGCCATTCTACCATCTTCAAGGAGGAATGCCATTCTACCATCTTCAACAAGGAAAGCCATTACACCATCTTCAACAAGGAAAGCCATTCTACCATCTTGTACAAGGAAAGCCATTCTACCATCTTCAAGAAGGAAAGCAAATCTACCATCTTCAACAAGGAAAGTCATTCTACCATCTTCAACAAGGAAAGCCATTCTACTATCTTCAACAAGGAAAAAATTCTAACAATATGCAAATAACAGAGCAGAAATTGTTAATCTACTGTGCCTTATTTTATTGAGATCATTTTTTGCCACAGGAAAGGTGGATGTTGAGTCTGTACACACTGAAGAAACTATTGTGGTAGATGTGTAAGATCAAGAGTTCTTGGAATATTATGATGGCATTATCTGGTAAATTGGTACAAACAAACATTGCAAGAAACAAGTGCTTGTGTCTAGAAAATCAGACAAATCCTGAGAAAATCTGCCTTTTGGAAAATACAAACCTTTATTGTGCGGATCTGTTGATAAGCCTTTGCAGACTACACAGTCTTGTCAGTGTTCGCAGCTGTCTTTGCATGGAAGTTCTTAGCAAAAATCTGAAAGTTCAACTAGACTTACATGTGTGTTTTGGGACAGTCTGGTTTGCCTGTTACCTGATCTAGTTGTGAGGCTTAAGTAGTAGCACTATAAGTGCCAAACACAATTGAGCCACCTCGTGGGAAAACCAACAATGTGGTTTCCGAACAGGTCCAACACAAACCGGCCTGTACAGCTACAGAAGCAGGCTAGAAGCTTGAAATTTTGGAGTTAAGTAGAGGAGGAATTGTACTATCCGAGTAGCGAAAACAAAGGCGCTGATCAGCTTCGTGGTTACCGTGAAGCTGATCTGCGTCTTTGTTTTTGCCTATGCAGATTGTTGGTTTTCCCATGGGGTGGCTCAATAATCTTGCAGACAGTTTGGACAGGTTTCAACTCAATATTTCCTGGGATTTCACCCAGGTGTCGACACATCAAGGTAACAAAGCAACATAGATATCTGGCTCTTACCACACAAGATATCCTTTCCACTACCAGAGCGTATTTATGCGTATTTGCTGCCAAACACTTTTTTATCGACCCTCACGGCATTGTTAAAGCTAGCATGTGCGATCTTTTTATATTTTTCAATTGCCCAGTATGTAGGCTTTAAGCGATATAAAGCTTATTTACAAAGTGCATCAAACAAGCGAGTTAGAGGTCCAGAAAATTGGGAAAAATGTGATTTTTCTGTGTTAAAAAGGTCGAGTTTACCCTGTTATCTTTGAATCGCAACCACGCTCAAACCAAAAAAGTGTGACCAAACTGCTCGGGCTGAAAAAAGACACAGGAAGAGAGAGAAAAAATAGAGATAGAAAGAGAGGAGAAAAGAGGAAAAAATCGGGAATCAAAACGAAAAAAAAAAAAAAAAAAAAAAAAAAAAAAAAATAGCAAAAGTGAGCAAAGCTCACAAACCCCCGGCGGTAGCCATCAGAGGTCATACCACTTTGAGACAAAATGCAGATTACAGAAAAAGGTATACATCTAGTCATCAAATAAATATCCATGTGTACTGTCTGCTTCTACAAAGATAGAACATCAAAGTATCTTCTGGTGTCGATTTGTTTAAAATTTAAGAAAATTACAAAAACAAAGTTCCGAGACCTGAGCTGTATTATAGGAAAACCTGCTGGTTGCATACTTATATCAGCTGCAAATTAATAGTAAATGAACTGCTGATCAAAGGTTTTGTTTTCCCTATGCAGATGGAACAACCCCTCCCCGCAACATTCTAAAACAGAAACGGCAAGTGTCTAACCATTTTGTGCTATATAGCCACATCTTATCTCCAACCTCATTGGAGATCTCAAAGAAAGGTTTTCTCGTGGCATAGCTCACATGGTGTTACATCCAACAAAAATATATTCATAAATAAAAAAAGCAAAAACTATATACCCCCTAATACTTTGCATGTTGGACAAAAAGGTGCAGATTTGTATAGGAGTGACAGATGGGAAAAGAAACAAAGTAAAAAAAGAAGACGAAAGTAAACCACAAAATCATAATCTTGTTTTCAGTAACAGGGTTGGTCATTCTGAACATGCATATAAAATTTGAAGTCTCTAACTGTTATACAGACTGAGCTGATATGATGGAAAAATTTCTCGGATAGAGAGAAAAATGGATAAATAAAGGGAATGATAAGCTTGAGATTGTTGATTCTCAAATACACAATACTACTTGACATACCCAAACTTTGTACCAAATTTTGAAACTCAAGGTTAAGTAGTTCCTGAGAAATCTTTGACACAAAAAGGTGCAGATTTGTATAGGAGTGACAGATGGGAAAAGAAACAAAGTAAAAAAAGAAGACAAATGTAAACCACAGAATCATAATCTTGTTTTCAGTAATAGAGTTGGTCATTCTGAACATGCATATAAAATTTGAAGTCTCTAACTCTTATACAGACTGAGCTGATATGATGGAAAATTTTCTCGGATAGAGAGAAAAATGGATAAATAAAGGGAACGATAAGCTCGAGATTGTTGATTCTCAAATACACAATACAACTTGACATACCCAAGCTTTGTACCAAATTTTAAAATTCTAGGTTAAGTAGTTCCTGAGAAATCTTTGACACAAAAAAGTTTAGACAGACAAACAGACAGACGGAAAAAGCCCAGAGGACCAATGGTCCTGTAAACGCTCACCTGAGATCAGCTGCATATACCAATAAACATGTTTGAATATTATGGTATTTAACTCCAGTGCAGGGGCAGATAAGCCCTTGGGTCATTTTCTTTTTTCAGAATCTTCAATATTCTGTCCATTTGCCAATTTCCTGTTGGCTTTTTCCTTCAAATGACATTTTAACAGTTTTCCCAATTCAGATGCACAGGCAACCCATGTTGACCTTGCCATAAACTTGGTCAAGGTCATCACAGGGTCATGATTTATATATACATTGGAGTACTTTAGCCATCGATGCCTCACGCCAAGTTTCCTTGAAATCAGTCTATTGGTTTCAGAGAAGATGATTTTTGATGGGTTTTTACCATATATGGGCATGGCGGCCATCTTGGTCATGTGACCTAGATTATTTATATACACATTGATTCCCCCATTCTATAGATGCTTCACTTAAAATTTGGCTTTGTTTGGCCAAGCGGTTTCAGAGGAGAAGACGTTTGAATATTATGGAAATATACATGTATATTGCCCCGGGGTGGGGGCACATGAGCCCCTGGGGTCCAATTTTTTTCAGAATCATTAATATCCAGTCCTACTGCCCATTTCCTGCAAGACTTTCACTTTAAATGACATTTTAAAAGTTTTCCCCATTCAAATGCATTGGTGACCTATGTTGACCTTCCCGTAAAATAGGTCAAGGTCATCACAGGGTCATGATTTATATACACATTGTAGTGCTTGAGCCATCGATGCTTCGTGCCAAGTTTCGTTGAAATCGGTCAACCGGTTCTGGAGAAGAAGATTTTTGAACGGTTTTTACCATATATGGGCATGGCGGCCATCTTGGTCATGTGACCTGGATTATTTATATACATATTTGTTACCCCTTCCTATTGATGCTTCACATAAAATTTCGCTTTGATTGGCCAAGCGGTTTCAGAGGAGAAGATGTTTGAATATTATAGAGATATACATGTATATTGCCCCGGGGTGGGGGCGGATGAGCCCCTGGTGCCCAATTTTTTTCAGAATCATTAATATTCAGTCCTACTGCTCATTTTCTGCAAGATTTTTCCTTTAAATGACAATTTAACAATTTTTCCCATTCAAATGCATTCGCGACCTATGTTGACCTTGCCGTAAAATAGGTCAAGGTCATCATAGGGTCATGATTTATACACACATTGTAGTGCTTGAGCCATTAATGCTTCATGCCAAGTTTGGTTGAAATCGGTCCAGTGGTTCCGGAGAAGAAGATTTTTGAAGGGTTTTTACCATATATGGGCATGGCGGCCATCTTGGTCATGTGACCTGGATTATTTATATACACATTGGTTCCCCCTTCCCATAGATGCTTCATGTAAAATTTGGCTTTGATTGGCCAAGCGGTTTCAGAGGAGAAGATCTTTGAAAATGGTGGACGACGGACGGACGGACGACGGACGGACGACGGACGGACGGACGACGGAGCATGGGTATACTATAAGCTCACCTTGTGAGCCTGACGGCTCAGGTGAGCTAAAAAAAACTATATACCCCCTCATACTTCGTATGCCGGGGGTATAAAGAAGTCCGTGCGCATCGATTTTTCCACGGTGACCCCTGCGCCATGACCTTTCGGTAGCAAAACCAAAACAGCTTACACTATGTTAAAGAGCGGTCTTTCTGCTTTCAATAAAGGCATGATGCGTACAGGTGTTGGCTTATGATTGTGTGGAGTCCTGGTCATTGCTTATTTTCTGATTCGATTTACGGGCCTATAGATCAGATAAAGTACCCAAATACAGACTGCTCAGATGAGCTTAAAATGTAAATGAGAAGTTTTGAAAAGCTCAGGTGAGCTATTGCAAACATATCTAAAATGTGAATGTTGTCCAATTAAATTTTACCTTTTTTAAAAACTGCAAACATCATTTCACCTTGGATCTATTCATGGCCACCTCATCTGGTTCTAAATTGCTAAATACCTGCAGTGAAGAATAAGATGATCAAGCTATAAGGGTCTGCAAGTGTCAAATCAGCCTTACACCTTACATATGAGCCGTGTCATCAGAAAACAAACAATTTGCATATGCGAAAACAAAGGACTGGTGCTGATCAGCGCCTTTGTTTTCACTGCATGGGTAGTACAATTCCTCTACTTTCTAAATCCAAAATTTCCAGACTCTGACCATCTTCTGTGCTTGTACAGCTTATTTTGTGTCCAACCTGTTCGGAAACCACATTGATGGTTTTCTCATAATGCCGCTCATATATCATTGCATTAAAATTGTAATGTTGTAGCTCAAAAGTGTCTGAAGTTAGAAATTGTTGAAATGCAATACCTACATTTTCTTATTACATAAGATCCTCGACATAAAACATCAACCTTTAGCCAACAGACGTAAGTTGCCTAAAATGTGTATGTGTATACATATCAAGTATAAAATTGCTAAATATGGATATTTTTTCTGACATTCTAGCCTCTGTAGCACAGCGGACTGGTCTCATTTTTGCCAGGTCAGAAATCTAAAATACAGGTTTTCTAGGGACAAAGCTCATGTAATTAATGTCAGTGAAATATAGCTACTGAATTTTAAACTTTTGTAATCTAGTTAGTAAATGCATACACATGATCACATTTCATTTTATGTTTTACAAAGAAAAAAAGGTCTATGCATTTCAACACCTTTTATACAGTCATCATAATATCTTCTTGTCAGCCAAGACGTGAAGAAAAAAGATGTGTGTTTCACTGCAAGGACTGGTTTTTGCTCCGATCCATCGGTTGCATCCAAGCAGAGCTGCTAATTAACTGGCCATCTGATTACTGGTCAACCTGAGTATCTTAGAAGACCTGAGCCTGTCTTAAGGTAGGAGTTAGGGTGGGGTGGTGGGGAAAGTGGTTAACGAAACTGTCCATGAATATAAGCCTAATATGTAAGTAATAGCTTTAATGCAGGACACTCAATTCAGGATCTCAGTCATCCAAATGTAAGCTAGAAGGCTCTCCCAAAAATGGAAGCAACGTCCCAACATGACCATAGCTATCCAGTAGGATGTTTCCGGATGTATAATATAATTCTAGGATCATACTTACTATCATTTTCTAGATGAACCTTGATTTGTTATATTGATATGACTACGTAGATCATTATTCCCATAATCTCAGGTTTACCTGGAAAATACACATCAGATTGTTTGAGTGGCACCATGACAAAACAGCTTTTTGCGTATGCGAAAACAAAGACGCAGATCAGCTGTGCAGTAACTGCACAGCTGATCAGCGCCTTTGTTTTCACGTTATGGATAGAGTACAATTCCTCTTCTTCTTTATTTTCAAGCTTCTAGCCTTCTTCTGAGACTGTACAGGTCAGTTTATGTCACACCTCGTCGGAAACCCTGAAAACCAGTTTTCTTACCTTGCGGCAGGTTTGTTAATGCAAGTGAATACCTGCTTAATTTGCTATCTGATGAAATTATTCTGTTAAGATATTTACTCTTTTCACCTTGCATGTTTTGTTGATGGAATAAGTTGCAGGAGGCTAATAACCAACAATAGGAACCTGTAGTAAACAAACATGTACACTATATCAAGCATAATAAAAACAATATATGAGCCACCTCTTGGGAAAACCAACAATGTGGTTTCAGAACAGGTCCGACACAAACCGGGCTGTACACGCACAGAAGATGGCTAGTGACTGGAAAGTTTGGATTTAGAAAGTAGAGGAATTGTACTATCCGTGTAGCAAAAACAAAGGCGCTGATCAGCTTCGCGGTTACCGTGAAGCTGATCTGCGTCTTTGTTTTCCGCGAAGCTGATCTGCGTCTTTGTTTTCGCATATGCAAATTGTTGGCTTTCCCATGAGGCGGCTCATATTTTTCCCAGCAGGTTTCACTTGATTATGTTTATTTGTCCCAGTCAACAATATTTCAGTCATGTCATGACCGAGACACCACTTCCTGGACATGAACCAGCACTTTGGGGGGAGTTAATGTGTCATGTACAAAGACACAACTCAGGACTAATGGGGTTTGAACCCTGGACTCTGATACTGTAACAAGGCAGCGGGGTACCCTTCAATGATGGTCTACTGTAGATTTTTCCACTGCTGTGGATTTTTCCATCAGAAAGAATAAGGGACCAGGAATTGATACCATTAAATTTAGATAAAAAAATGGCCATGTCTACAACCTCGAATTGTTAATTTCCGACACTCTAATGCATTTAAATAAGCTCAATTATATTAATAGACAATAGTACTAATTACTGCTTTAATTACCTGGTGACAGCATATGTTCACAGGTTTTCAACTTTAAACAATTAACTAAACAATACCATACTTGGAAATTTATCTGCTCTCATAATCAAATGAGGAAGTTTTCCTATACATGATTACTTTCAAACACACCCATACAATGCCTTGCACCCTAACATGCATGATAAAATCCACCAAATACATTCAGTAAAAATCCAAGCAAATGTTAAAACCTCCTAGTTCCCCCACCCCCTACGGCCCCACCCCGTCCCCTATGGCCCCACCCCGTCCCCTATGGCCCCATCCAGCCCAAACCTTTGCAAACCAGAGAGGCAACAAAATTTTAGGGAAAGGTAATCATATGAGCCGTCTAGTGAGAAAACCAACAATTTGGTTTCCGAACAGGTCCGACACAAACCAGGCTGTACAGTCACAGAAGCAGGCTAGAAGCTTGAAATTTCGGATTTAAGAACAAGAGGAAGTGTACTATCCGTGTAGCGAAAACAAAGGCGCTGATCAGCTTCGCGGTGATCTGCGTCTTTGTTTTCGCATAAGCAGATTGTTGGTTTTCTCATGAGGCGGCTCATATGCAGATTTAAGCTGCTGAAGTGGCAAATTTTTTTTATGTCAAAATAACCTTGTAAAGGTATTGTACATAATGTCACCAGTCTATATTGCATGAGATTTTGACAATGGCATGTCATTTATGTGACAATTTGGAGAAAAGCACTGTTTAGAAAGAAATGACACACGGAGACCCCATAAAACACAAGACAATTAAAAACAAATTAGCAACAGTTACAAATGAAAAATAAAGATTATGCTAATAGATTATTTTAATTAAGGCATGACAAAAGGTAAAGACTTGATTTACAAGGACATTATCATGTATTGCACTCCAAACATGTTGAATCACACCAAAGAAGCAGCAAAAAAAACCTTTTCACTAATTTTATAACCCTTTAAAATCTATGACCATTTGCAATTCAAAACGATGTTTTCTATCTTTAATTCCATAAACCTATGAGTGAATACCTGAACTTACAACAACTTTTTGCTGGTCTTTGTGGCTGGGCGGGCTGAATTTTACCAGCTTTCACTTGGGTTGAAACTTATCTACAAAACAGAAAAACAAAAGTATTTAATAAAAGTATTTGTCAACTGAAGGTGTAACTTTTCCAAAAATTAATGAACAGGTTAATCAGGTGCTTGTACAGTCATTGTTGCAAAATCTTTTCCCGCCTCAATATTTAACCACAACTGCATTTTTGTAGCATCTGCAAATTTGTATTAAACACAGCCCTTGATGAACCTTTAATGTTTTCTTACTTTCATAGGTAAGATGAAAACAATACAGAAGGCATACCTTCATCCCGATACCTGATGAGTTTGGAAGGATGACAATAAGCCTTCTGTATTGTTTTCATCCTTCCAAACTCATCAGGTATCTCTTGGCAAAGACTAGGAAAGTTTTGATCTGTGCAAGTCTGTTTGTTTGACCAACTGGCATCTTCAATGTCCAAACTCTTTTGAAGCTTCAATGGAGTAGTGGTTAGGCTGATTGCTTTTTAAACCAGGGATGGTGGGTTTGATCATGGGCTTGTTTAGTCCTTCTGATGAGACTTTAAACTGAGGTCCCATCTCCATATGTCACCTTAAAGCTGTTAAGGTTAAACATGAACTTAAACAACCAAAAACTCTTCTACTCATGGGTCCTAGATCAGTGGACTTAATCAGTTTTAAAAGTTTTGCCATATATGGGTATGGTGGCCATCTTGGTCATGTGACCATGACTTTAATATTATGCAGGCATCATTCACACTACCCAATATAAAGGCTTTTGAATATGGTATCACGTGACGTTTAGGGTTGTCCTTTTCTTTCCTGCCTGGAGTCGAGTTCCTGGACAACTTATTCACCACTCTTGCACTAACTTTGCTTGTTTCTCAGCATGTATCAATTTTGCTAGATCATATATAGCATCAATTCATTACTCAAATAACTAGGGACCAAAAAACATAACCACTTCATCTTTAATCATTATTTTCCCAGCTTGACACTGGAATTAAAATGAAATGCAACGACATGTGCTTTCTTGATATTTGAAATCTAAGACAATGTTAAGATGTTGTAAGAGGTGGCTTAGACCTTTGCATGCAAGTTTTTCACATATGCATGTATACGCATAAAGCAAATGGTTTTTAACCTAACATAGCTGAACGCCACTAAAATTCCATAGCCTCATGTAAATTGAAACACAACTGAAAAGTCTGCTTCATGCCAATGTGCAAAAAACAAACTTCAACTAATAAGCATTTCTTTCTATGAAAACCCCTCTTCTCTCTATTTCCTTCATGCTAATCACATAGCCATCATCTGTGCTTACAAAGACAGGTTTGTATATCAGACCTTGTCTGAAAACTTTGTCTGAAAACAAGAAGACAGACTGTCTTGCATCGAGACTCAATTAATGCCCAAGAGGATGTACATGAAAATGAGCAGAATATCAATAGCTGTCATAAGCTTTTATGCTGTCGCAATTAACAATAGGCTCTTTATAAAGCACATGAAGCTTCAGAGAAATTAACATTGTTATGCAAAAATACTGTAAACCTCAGAATTTTTGTTAACTTTTCATTTCTCTGAGGCAGGAAAAAGACTTGAAGAGTCTTTAAAATGATAAAAATTATTGCTAGTCTGACCAAACAAAATTGTATCCAGATACTTTTCTAATGCTAGACAATGGTTTTCAATATTTGGACATTTCAAGGTGGTTACAGCTTTGGAACATTTGTTAACAGTAAGACAACTTACTACCGGAATATCCCAGATTTCCAGCCATTCCATATTTTAATGATTCACTTGACCCAATGAAAAGCAAATAAAATAGGTCAAAGTCAACCCAAGGTCGTGATTATATACAATATCAAGTTTTGTTGAATCTGAAGACTTTTGAGAAGTTTTTACCATATATGGGCATGGTTACCATCTTGGTCATGTGATCCACACCATTTATATATAAACTTCAGTTCCCCCATCAAAGGAGGTTCCAGATGAAAACTTTGATTACAAACCTGTTCCTGAGAAGTTCTTTGAAAATGTGAATGAACAACAAGACACCAGGTGCCAGATGATGCCAACACTAAACCAGAGGACCAATGGTCCTGTAAACGCTCACCTGAGATCTGCTTCATATACCAATAAACATATTTGAATATTATGGTATTTAACCGATGAAGCCCTTGGGCCATTTTCCTTTTTCAGAATAATCAATATTCTGTCCATTTGCCAATTTCCTGCTGATTTTCCCCTTCAAATAACATTTTAAAAGCAGATGAGCCCCTGGGGTCCATTTTTTTCAGAATCATTAAAATTCAGTCCTACTGCCTATTTCCTGCAAGACTTTCACTTAAAATGACATTTTAAAAGTTTTCCCCATTCAAATGCATTGACAACCTATGTTGACCTTGCCATAAAATAGGTCAAGGTCACCACAGGGTCATGATTTATATATACATTGTAGTACTTGAGTCATCCATACTTCATGCAAAGTTTCGTTGAAATCGGTTCACCGGTTCTGGAGAAGAAGATACTTTAAGGGTTTTTACCATATATGGGCATGGCGGCCATCTTGGTCATGTGACCTGGATTACTTATATACACATTAGTTCCCACTTCCTACAGGTGCTTCATATAAAATTTGGCTTTGATTGGCCAAGTGGTTTCAGAGAAAAAAAATCTTTGAAAGGTGTGTATGGACGACAGACCGGCCAAGGTCAAGAGATGACCTTGACCTAAATTAATCATATACCTTCATCTTATCCATTAATTGTTTGCATCTACCACTTTTCAGATCCCAGGCTGCAATAGTTTTCAAAAAATAGCTAATTTCCACTTTTCCCATTATAAGTCTATGGAAACTTAAAGTTACCATAGCAACCAGAGTTCTTATCCGACTGGAATAAAAAACACAAATTATGTAGAGGCTACTGTCAGGAACATGTATACAAAGTACAGGATTCATCCACTTGACAGTTTCTGAGGAGAAGATTTTTGAATGTTTTTTTTCAAAATTTTGCCCTTTATAGGGCCCCAGCAACCAATCAAAATAAAGGATTAGGACAAAACTCGCAAGAAACGTCAAACACTACTCAATAAACATTTCTGCAAAAACAAAATTCAAATGTCTGCAATTTTAGCGGAAAAATAGCCGATTTCCACTTTTCCCATTATAAGTCTATGGAAACTTTAAGTTGCCATAGCAACCAGAGTTCTTATCCGCCTGGAATAAAAAACACAAATTATGTAGAGGCCACTGTCAGGAACATGTATACAAAGTACAGGCTTCATCCCCTTGACAGTTTCTGAGAAGAAGATTTTTGAATGTTTTTCGAAATTTTGCCCTATATGGGGCCCCTGCAACCAATCAAAATGAAGGATTAGGACAAAAGTCACATGAAACGTAGAGGACTACTCAATAAACATTTCTGCAAAAACAAAATTCAAATATCTCCAACAAGACAGCAAAAACTGGCAATTTTCACTTTTTTCCATTATAAGTCTATGGGAAGCATAAGTTGCCATAGCAACCAGAGTCCTTATCCGATCAAAACAAAAAACACAATTATTCTTTCCCGCTACCTGTAGATGGTGTATGTGTAATATGAGAACAATCGGCCCAGCGGTTTCAGAGAAGAAGATCTTTGAAATTGTGGACGACGGACGGACGGACGACGGACGGACGCCGGAGCATGGGTATACTATAAGCTCACCTATGAGCCTTCGGCTCAGGTGAGCTAAAAAGTCCTGGTGAGCACACCAGCTCAGGTGAGCAACAAGGCTCCTAACCCAGTCTGCCCAAAACATTTCACAGCTAGATCCGCTACCAATTTGGTTGGAAAAATGACAGGCTTTTTACCAGCTACTGAGATGTGTATTACTGACAGATATTAGACAGATAGGAGAAAATCTCCTTTATACCATATGATATCAAAATGCTGATCTGGAACATCATTTTACTATATTTGCAAACTACATCCATAATTTCAATATATCATCTAGCTAGCAGGCTGGTAGGAATCTGCCTGAATCTTGAACATCTGAAGAGAGGTTATCTCTGAACCTGGCTCAGTTGGCAGGTATCAGTGATAGGGAAACAAATGCTTACATTCCACACTTCTACCAGACTAATATTTGAGCCTCAACGCGAGAAAACCGGTCTTCGGGGTTTCCGACCAGGTCCGACACAAACCGGCCTGTACAAGCTCAGAAAAGAGCCAGAAGCTTGAAATTTCGGATTTAAGTAGAAGAGGAATTGTACTTTCCGAGTAACGAAAACAAAGGCGCTGATCAGCTTCGCGGTTACCGCGAAGCTGATCTGCGTCTTTGTTTTCGCCTATGCAGATTGTTGGTTTCCCCATGCGGTGGCTCATTTTTCTTTGTGCTCTACTAAACAAGATTATGTCTTAACTTGACAAAGGGAGCAAACTCAATTTTCTCAATGAAAGTCAACTACCGTATATTCTCTCAATGACACTCCAGAGACTGTTGTTATATCAGAGGTTTAGGAAGTTGGTCAGTGGAGAAGTCTTTAAAGAAGATTATGATGACTGATCATGATGCATGTGCATGATGAAGATTTGGTGATAGGCAAGCTATTGATGTTGATAATGATGATGATTGTGATACATGTACTGATGAAAATGATGATGATAATGATGATTATGATATACTGACTGATGAAAATGATGATGATAATGATGATGATGAATATGATACATGTACTGATGAAAATGATGATGATGTTGAGGATGATGTTGAAAATGATGATGGTGATGATGATGATTATGATACATGTACTGATGAAAATGTTGATGATGATGATGATGATGATGATGATGATGATGATGATGATGATGACGATGATGATGTAAATGACAAAAATATTGCTCCTAATGATGAAGAAGCTTACAACTGATCAATTATGATAGTGAAAGACCATACGAATTATTTAGTTAAAGTGTAAGAGATGGAGGCGCATTTATTTGAGCAAACATGGTACATGTAGTTCCAACTATGTAAATTTAAACTCTCTGTGACATGTAGGCCCCAGTTCATTCATTTACATGTAGAGAAATCTAGAGATAGATCATTAAATGCCTATAAACCTCCAGTTAAGAAAACAGTAGTTGAGATATATCTGAAAATCTGGTTTTGTTACATATAGACCAGATCATGAGAAAGTCTTTTGGGGACACATATAAACCAATTCACAACCCAGTTCAACCTAAATTGACCAATGCCTTTGTTGCCCACTTTAACTATATACAAGATGGAACCCATGATATACTTAAAAGTGACGATAGAATCAGTCTACCTGTCAGACTGCTTCAATCTTCAACTGGTTGGAAGTTCCAAGAAACAGCTTTTCTCAGAAAACATATCATTACAGATGTTCTAGGTTAAGCATAGTTAGAAGACTGGAAAAGCAAACAAGCTATGAAATTAATTGCTTAGCAAGAACCCAACAAAACCCTCACAAAAACACACATCCAAAACATTAAAGGGGCTCAAAAGCTGTGAATATTCCAAGACTAAGATCATAGATAATCTAATTGGTGAACCCTTAATGGACTTTTCCTTAAAGAGATTGATCCCAATCAAAGTACATTGAGACCTGACAGTTCTGATTTTTGAACCCCTGGATGATTTTCCAGTGAACAAGCCTATCAAAAGGCTTCAAGTGAGCCAAGAAAATTTGTATGGTATTTATGGAGTATTCTTTATGAGTGTTGAGAGATTGATAATCAGGCTTATCAGTTGATGTAGATATTTCTGATAGTTTTCTTTAGTTTAACTGGAAATAGGTATGAGAAGCCATTAGTGCAATGTACATATTGCAATGTGAAATGTATGTCACATCTAAAGGAGAAAGCAATAGTCAACAACAAGTCCTTTAAAAGTAAAGATCTAATCAAAGCAAGTGGTTTGGTCAAATAGGTCAAGAAATTCTGGAGATCTTGGCATTTGAAATTTTTGGAACAAAGTGACTTTTGGTCACCATTTTGAAAATTGAATTAGAATATGTAAAAATCAAAACAATGTATAAATATTAAACTTCAATACTAATTTGGTAAAAATTGCCAGATTTGATAGTTAATCAATAGAAGAAAACATTACAACAAAAACTATCAGATAAATATTAACAGTGTTTCATTAATCTTGATTGTGCATATTTAATAAGGACTTTTATGATGTCATTAAGCCTCATGAATATCCAAGATGGCCACCTCCTTAAACAGTAATCAAAGAATATTCAAACCAACATAACTTCTTTACTTTTCATCCGATTTTAATAAAACTTGTATGATATTGTTTAAGGAGGTGAGTACTTTCATTTAAGATGCATTGTACTTCAACATTTCCTTTCCCTATAATGACTCTTCCCCCTTCTTATATGGTATTCCAATTACTGATAAAAAGTAGGTCAAGTTCTTTACATAGATAAAAAGCCATCCAGAACACAAGTCCCTGGAACATGAGAACCAGTTCTTTGAAGGCTCAAGCAAAACAGGGCAACATTACTTTTCCAACCTTAGGCCTCTGATGCACTACCACTGAGCCACCCTAATCCTCTAAATATGGCAAAAGAAAATGCTCCAGTCACTGGTAACGTGGTTATCACAATGTATTGCATTTTACAATTTTGTTTGCATCAACGTTACGGAGGACAAGCTTCCAGCAGAAACAAAAAGCTAAACCATCACCATTTGCAGCATCTTTTGTCCTTTCAGCCTTGTTTATTTTATTTTAATTTGTATAGTTTTAATGGACTGGTTCTGTGCCCTTAACAACATCAATGGCTTCCCATACCTACAAAAGAATTAGAAAGCACTGTGCAGGTTTTTATTGCCTAATTACACCAATAATACATACCAAGGAAACAGAGTTCCAAGAAAATCTAGTGCATATCTTGTGAAGTTATTCTTCTAATGTGTTTTGCATGTTATTTTATGACTGCCAAGTTTTTATGAGAAAAGCAAAATGCATGGCGGAAAATGCTTAATTAATTTTCATTTCACTCAATAATATCATAATAGCTGTTGCAATATGAAGACCCAAAAGGGAATGTATGCAATTTGATTACCTATTTGAGCTATTAAAGTAACTTAACATATACCAAAAGACTGAAATAGCTGAAAGGTATTCAGTCTTAAGGCCTGTTTACACATTCATGATTTTTGGCTACGGTACCACTAAGATTCGCCACGATTTGTAAAAACGTCGTGTACCGTGGTGTACCGTGGTGATTCGTAGTAGAACCGTGGTGAATCTTGATGAATCGTGATGATTCGGGAAACTCCACGGTAGCCCTATGGAAGTTTTAAACTGTTTAAAACATTCGTGGCGTATCGTGGCAAATCGTGGTGGTTATTGGGCATGGCCTAATTCGTAGCGCAACCGTAGCGGAAATGTGCTTATTCGTACTGACACCATAGCTATATTGGCGGCTATTCATGAGAGATCGTAGCCAATCATGGAGCTCCATAGCGAAACCATGGAATCTTTGACACCACGAACTCTCACGATTCACCACGAATTGTGTACGGTTGTCCTACGAATCATCCACGGTTTCGCTACGGAGCTCCACGATTGGCCACGACGGCTACCGCCGTGAATCGTACTAGTACCGTATCGAACCGTACAAGCACCGTGAGCATTCGTTGTGCCACCGTGGTTAATCCTCATTGACCGTAGCATTGCCGTCATGAATCGTCATTGATTCGTAGCGATACCTTACAGACACCGTACTAATATCGTGGACATTCTTACTGGAATTGTAGAGACACTGAATATTTCCACTTTTTGCCACGATTCGTCCCGATCCGACCATGAGAAATCGGGGTGAATCGTGGTGAATCGTAGAGGAAACCGTGAATGTGTAAATGGGGCTTTAATTCTTTTCTGTAACATTGCAAGAGCAACAAAGAAGAAGCCACTTATTGTCACATTTTCATGATTAATAAACAAGGGGAAACAACTCAATTATGAAATTATGCTGGTCATTTAATGTCACATTTGCTTTGCCGTAAAAAGATTAGAATCTCACCATTCTAAATCTCTGTAGCTGCTTTGTCTCCTAGACTATAGCTAGTCTAATAGACTATGGCCGGTCTCATAGACCATAGCTAGTCTCATAGACAACAGCCAGTCTCATAGACTATAGCTGGTCTAATAGACAACAGACAGTCTCATAGACTATAGCTAGTCTCATAGACAACAGCCAGTCTCAAAGACTATAGCTAGTCTCATAGACAACAGCCAGTCTCATAGACTATAACAAGTCTCATAGACTATAGCCAGTCTCATAGACTATAGCTAGTCTCAGACAACAGCCAGTCTCATAGCCTATATATAGCTAGTCTCATAGACAACAGCCAGTCTCAAAGACTATAACAGCCAGTTTCATAAACTATAGCTAGTATCAGACAACAACCAGTCTCACAGACTATAGCTAGTCTCATAGACAACAGCCAGTCTCGTAGACTAAAGCTAGTCTCATAGACTATAGCAAGTCTCAGACAACCCCCAGTCTCATAGACTATAGCTAGTCTCAGACAACAGCCAGTCTCATAGACTATAGCTAGTCTCATAGACAACAGACAGTCTCATAGACTATAGCTAGTCTCATAGACTATAGTCAGTCTCAGACAACAGCCAGTCTCATAGACTATAGCTAGTCTCATAGACAACAGACAGTCTCATAGACTATAACTAATCTCATAGACAACAGCCAGTCCCATAGACTATAGCTAGTCTCATAGACAACAGCCAGTCTCATAGACTATAGCTAGTCTCATAGACAACAGCCAGTCTCATAGACTATAGCTAGTGTCATAGACTATAGCCAGTCTCAGACAACAGCCAGTCTCATAGACTATAGCTAGTCTCATAGACAACAGCCAGTCTCATAGACTATAGCTAGTCTCATAGACAACAGCCAGTCTCAGACAACAGCCAGTCTCATAGACTATAGCTAGTCTCATATACAAGAGCCAGTCGCATAGACTATAGCAAGTCTCATAGACAACAGCCAGTCTCACAGACTATAGCTAGTCTCATAGACAACAGACAGTCCCATAGACTATAGCTAGTCTCATAGACTATAGTCAGTCTCAGACAACAGCCAGTCTCATAGACTATAGCTAGTCTCATAGAAAACAGACAGTCTCATAGACTATAACTAGTCTCATAGACAACAGCCAGTCTCATAGACTATAGCTAGTCTCATAGACAACAGCCAGTCTCATAGACTATAGCTAATCTCATAGACAACAGCCAGACTCATAGACTATAGCTAGTCTCATAGACTATAGCCAGTCTCATAGACAACAGCCAGTCTCATAGACTATAGCTAGTCTCATAGACAACAGCCAGTCTCATAGACTATAGCTAGTCTCATAGACAACAGCCAGTCTCATAGACTATAGCTAGTCTCATAGACAACAGCCAGTCTCATAGACTATAGCTAGTCTAATAGATTATAGCCAGTCTCATAGACTATAGCTAGTCTCAGACAACAGCCTTTCTCATAGACTAAAGCTAGTCAGATAGACAACAGCCAAGCTCATAGACTATAGCTTGTCTCATAGACTATAGCCAGTGTCATAGACTATAGCTAGTCTCATAGACAACAGCCAATCTCATAGACTATAGCTAGTCTCATAGACTATAGCTAATCTCAGACAACAGCCAGTCACATATAGCTAGTTACATAGTCAAAAGCCAGTCTCATAGTCTATAGCTAGTAGTCTCTTGGAATATAGCTAGTCTCTTGGAATATAGCTAGTCTCCTGAAATATAGCTACTAGTCTCTTGTAGCTAGTCTCTTGGAATATAGCTAGTCTCTTGGTTTACACTAAGTCTATAGCTACATGTAGTCTCATAGACTATAGCTAGTCTCTTAGATTAAAGCTAGGCTAATAGTCTATAGCTAGTCTCTTAGACTAAAGCTCATCTAATAGTCTGTAGCTAGTCACATAGACCAAAGCTAGTCTATCAAACAATAGCTAGTCTCATAGTCTATTAGCTAGTCTCAGTCTACGGTTTGTCTCATAGACAAAAGCAAGTCTCACAGACTATAGCTAGTCTCATAGACTATAGCTAGTCTCATATTCTATAGCTAGTATCATTGTCTATAGCTAGTCTCATATGCTATGGCTAGTCTCATAGTCTATAGCTAGTGCCTTAGGCTATAGCTAGTATCATAGTCTATAGCTAGTCTCAGTCTATGGTATGTCTCATAGTCTGTAGCTAGTCTCAGTCTATGGATTTTCTCTTATTCTATAGCTTGTCTCAGTCTATAGTTAGTCTCATAGACTATATCTAGTCTCATGGGCTATAGCTAGTCTCAGACTGTAGCAAGTCCCTGAATGTATATTTAGTCTCTTAAACTATAGACAGTCTCATATCATAAACTATAGCTAACCTCATTGTCTATGGCTAATAGATTATTACTAGTGTCATAGACTTCAGATTGTCTTGTAGAATAGCTTATCTCAGTCTATAGCTAGTCTCATAGACTATACAATATGAGCCGCATCGTGAGAAAACCGGATTTTTGCCTAGGCGAAAACAAAGGCGCAGATCAGCTTCGCGGTAACCGCGAAGCTGATCAGCGCCTTTGTTTTCGCTACTCGGATAGTACAATTCCTCTTCTACTTAAATCCGAAATTTCAAGCTTCTAGCTCTTTTCTGAGCTTGTACAGGCCGATTTGTGTCGGACCTGGTCGGAAACCCCGAAGACCGGTTTTCTCGCGTCGAGGCTCATATAGTTAGTCTGATATAGTCATAGACTAGTCTTGTAGTCTTTGACAGATCTATGACAGAAAACTGAACAAATCTGAATTCAATCCCTCGGGTTTACTAGCTAGCCCCATTAGATTAAGTGACGGTGTCACAAAACATGGCTTACATGCGAGCCGCGACGCGAGAAAACCGGTCTTCGGGGTTTCCGACCAGGTCCGACACAAACCGGCCTGTACAAGCTCAGAAAAGAGCTAGAAGCTTGAAATTTCGGATTTAAGTAGAAGAGGAATTGTACTATCCGAGTAGCGAAAACAAAGGCGCTGATCAGCTTCGCGGTTACCGCGAAGCTGATCTGCGCCTTTGTTTTCGCATAGGCGATAATCCCGTTTTCTCACCATGCGGCTCATGTAGTCTATTCAATGACACACTCTCTTGATGTCAATCAATAAGATACATTTTCTAATTTCTTTATATAACTTTTATATGTTACATCTCACTAACAACAAATTGAAAATTACATTGCATGCTCGATTTCCATTATGTATAGAGTTGAATAATGAGAGGTTTTATGATTCAACATGTTGCAATTTCGCATTATGTTAAAAAAAAGTATGGTGTATCGTATATCAACAAAAAAATTAGGCACATTACCACAACAACAAGCGATTACATGATTTTGAATAATATTAAATGCAAAGTTGGGAGCCTGTTACTTAGACATTAAATATCAATTATCCAATTTCTTCCTTATCAAACAAAGCAACATGCATGACAGCAAACTCAAGAACCTAATTTTTTTGCAGATAAATCGTGACAGTTTTGTATTGAGGTTTAACCTCCCAGCCAACAATTTTTCGGTCATGTTGGGACTGAGCCACACTTGTGTTTTAACCAGTACTCTGGGGAGTTAATATGGGCCACCACATGGGAAAACCAAAAATCTGCATAGGCGAAAACAAAGGCGCAGATAAGCTTCGCGGTTACCGCGAAGCTGATCAGCGCCTTTGTTTTCGCTACTCGGATAGTACAATTCCTTTTCTACTTATATTGGAAATTTCAGGCTTCTAGCTCTTTTCTGTGCTTGTACAGGTTGGTTTGTGTTGGACCTGTTCGGCAACCACATTGTTGGTTTTCCCACGAGGCGGCTCATATGTCTTGCTCAAGGACACAACACAGTGCTACCAGTGGTGATCGAACTCAGGACCTCTCAATTCGGAGTCTGATGCTTTCCAAAACCAGAGGACCAATGGTCCTGTAAATATGTTTGAATATTATGGTATTTAACCCCAGTGCTGGGGCAGATGAAACCCATTTTCTTTTTTTCAGAATAATCAATATTGTGTCCATTTGCCAATTTCCTGTTGGCTTTTCCCTTAAAATGACATTTTAACAGTTTTTCCCATTCAAATGCATGGGCAAACCATGTTGACCTTGCAATAAACTGGGTCAAGGTCATCACAGGGTCATGATTTTTATAATCATTGTAGTATTTTAGCCATCAATGCTTCAAGCCAAGTTTCATTGAAATCTGTTTATTGGTTTCAGAGAAGAAGATTTTTGAAGGGTTTTTACCATATATGGGCATGGCGGCCATCTAGATTATTAATATATACATTGGTTCCCCCATCCTATAGATGCTTCACATAAAATTTGGCTTTTATTGGCCTAGTGGTTTCAGAGGAAACAATGTTTGAATATTATGGTAATATACATGTATATTGCCCCGGGTTGGGGGCATATGAGCCCTTGGGTCCAATTGTTTTTTCAGAATCATTAATATTCAGTCCTACTGCCCATTTCCTGCAAGATGGTCATATTAAATGACTTTTTAAAAGTTTTCCCCATTCAAATGCATTGGCGACCTATGTTGACCTTGTCATATAATAGGTCAAGGTCACCACAGGGTCATGATTTATATATACATTGTAGTACTTTAGCCATAGATGCTTCATACCAAGTTTCTTTGAAATTGGTCCACTTGTTTCGGAGAAGATTTTTGAATGTTTTTTACCATATATGGGCATGGCGGCCATCGTGGTCATGTGAACTAGATTATTCATATACACATTGACTCTCTAATTCTATAGATGCTTCACATAAAATTTGGCTTTGATTGGCCAAGTGGTTTCAGAGGAGAAGATGTTTGAATATTATGGTAATATACATGTATAATACCCCTGGGTGGGGGCATATGAGCCCCTGGGGTCCAATTTTTTTCAGAATCATTAATATTCAGTCCTACTGCCCATTTCCTGCAAGACTTTCACTTAAATGACATTTTTACCATATATGGGCATGGCGGCCATCTTGGTCATGAGACCTTGATTATTTATATATACATTGGTTACCCCTTCCTATTGATGCTTCACATAAAATTTGGCTTTGATTGGCTAAGCGGTTTCAGAGGAGATGATGTTTGAATATTATGGTAATGTGCATGTATATTGCCCGGGGGTGGGGGCATATGAGCCCCTGGGGTCCAATTTTTTTCAGAATCATTAATATTCAGTCCTAGTGCCCATTTCCTGCAAGACTGTCACTTTAAATGACATTTTAAAAGTTTTCCCTATTCAAATGCATTGGCGACCTATGTTGACCTTGCCGTAAAATAGGTCAAGGTCATCATAGGGTCATGATTTATATATACATTGTAGTGCTTGATCCATTGATGCTTCATGCCAAGTTTCGTTGAAATCGGTCCACCGGTTCTGGAGAAGAAGATTTTTAAAGGTTTTTACCATATATGGGCATGGCGGCCATCTTGGTCATGTGACCTGGATTATTTATATACACATTGGTTCCCCCTTCCTATAGATGCTTCATATAAAATTTGGCTTTGATTGGCCAAGCAGTTTCAGAGAAGAAGATCTTTGAAAATGGTGGACAACGACGCCGACGGACGGATGCCGGATCATGGCCATCCTATAAGCTCACCTTGTGAGCCTAACTGCTCAGGTGAGCTAAAAAATCGGGACAGTGACAAGTGTCAATTTGGCATAGAATTTCAAGGGTTTTGATAAGCCAACTCTCAGATAGAACGCTTACAGATAGAAACCTTAAGATATTAAGGAATAACCAGAGGACCATTGGTCCTGAAATCGCTCACCTGAGATTCGGTCATGCATGACCTTTAGCTAAGGTCATGTTGGTCAATGTAAAAAGTAAACTTGACCTCTAATACTCAAATAATTAATGAAAATTTACCTTTTTTAGGGCCCCAGCAACCAATCAAAATAAGGTATTAGGGCAAAAGTAATATAAAACTTAAACATAGAGGACTACTAAATAAACATTTCTGTAAAATCTCCAATGAGACTGAGAAATAGCAAATTTTCACTTTTCCCATTATAAGTCTATGGAAACTGAAAGTAGCCAAAGCAACCAGAGTTCTTATCTGACTGGAACAAAAAACATTTTTTGTAGAGGCTAATGCCAGGAACATGACTGTATGCAAAGTATCAGCTTCATAAAGCAAACAGTTTCTGAGAAGAAGATTTTTAAATATTTTTTTCAAAGATTTGCCCTTTTTGGGGCCCCAGCAACCAATCAAAATAAGCGATCAGGATGAAGGTCATCTGAAACGTAGTGCATTACTCAATAAACATTTCTCTAAAAATAAAATTCGAATATCTCCAATGAGACTGCAGAAATAGCAAATTTTCACTTTTCCCATTATAAGTCTATGGAAACTGAAAGTTGCCATAGCAACCAGAGTTCTTATCTGACTGGAACAAAAAACAACTTTTTTGTAGAGGCTAATGCCAGGAACATGTATGCAAAGTATCAGCTTCATAAAGCAAACAGTTTCTGAGGAGAAGATTTTTAAAGATTTTTTTCGAAAATTTGTCCTTTTTGGGGCCCCAGCAACCAATCAAAATAAGCGATCAGGATGAAGGTCATCTGAAACATAGAGCACTACTCAATAAACATTTCTCTAAAAATAAAACTCAAATATCTCCAATGAGAAAGCAAAAAATTGCAAGTAGTAGGAGAGCATTTTTCTCAAATTTTACAAGTTCACTTTAAACTTCGTAATTATCTTTTTCAAAAGTATTTCTTGTTTTATATACATGTAAGGTTGGTAATTCATCATAAAATAATTCCTTAAGGATGTTCGCTGCTAACATTTGACATTTCGGAACTTCCGGTTTTTCTTTTCTTAAATATCTCGTAAACGGTTGCAGATATTTTCCTAATATTTTATATTTGGATACATATCAATTGATGATATGCATTGAATGAGCCATGAAAATTGTCAATCTATGAAACTTCATTTTTTCACCCCATTTTATGCAACTTTTCAGAGAATTTTAGTTATCATTGAAATTTAGGGGGTAGGGTAGAATAAACTTGAATATTGCAAATCTTCAAATTAATTACACTAGTTCGTTGTTTATTTTAGCAGCAGTATATGTGTACATGATCTTCTAAGTCATTCTTTGTGTCTTTGGTGTGCTGGTTTTAAAATTTTAGGTGGTTTTATGAAATGGGTTTTTAGAAACAAAAGAGCCGAAGAAAGGCTGAAAATGTCGATTTTAAGTTGTTGGTTCTCTCTTATATGCTCACTACCCTATATATTTCTTTCTTTTATTCGAACAATATTACCAAGTTCTATCTTGTGTTAAAATACAAGAAAAAGTTTGAATCTCAACAAATATGGGTTTGGCACATTTCAAAATATTGATTTTTTCCGACTTTTCAAGTATGGGGGTAGGGTTGGAAAATGAATCGTAAAATTTTGTCATCCACTCCAAGTTACAAATTTTTCTATGCTTTTGGTCAAAAATAGTCTGCGTTACGTAAATACTATGACTTTTGAAAGCATTCTGGGTGTGTTTTTGTTCAAGACAGGTATGTTTCAAAGAATTAAAAATTCAATTAATTTTACGAAATTTAAAACATGGTGCTCAGAGGTCGTGGGTTCGGCGCAATACGGTTGTAACTCAATTTTTCAAAATTTTTCAGGAGAGACAAAAAACTTTGCTGTTTTGCACTTAAAGATTGCAATGTATTGAAATTTAGCTATTAGATGTTAAATTGCAATTAAATTAATGGCAAAACATATTTTTGTATAGATTTTGATTTTAAAAGGAGATATTTGTAAATGTTTGAGATACAACCTTTTACCCTCCGAAATGCAACATTTTCCAGTGCTATATTTTGGCGCAATATGGTTGTAACTCAAGTTACAACCATATTGCGCTGCAAATTAGCCTAAAATCAGCATAAATTTACCCGAGTTACAACTGTTTTCTTCTTAAACATACTGCATTTTTACAGAGCTAAATTGTTGAACTAAACATTTTTCATTTACCTAATACAAAATTACCGTTTTCATTCTAATATGCGCACAGTGTGCTTTTAAACTTTTCAAAATAACTGAAAGATTAGGTAATAAAATATTGTTCTACTTAGCGCACACTATGAACGAAGACAACACATAAATATGCTGAAATAACCATGTCAAAATATCAATCATGATATCATTTAGGTGTTTTTATTGTTGTAAAATAGTTCTTGACTATTTAACCATAAGTTTAAATGAGATATTAATGCGTAGCATCATTGGTATAAATACCAATCTACTAGTCCAGAAATGTGCGCTTTTGCATGGTTTTTTGTAAATGGCCAGGGTGTGTGCTTATAAGACCATGTGCACTAATTAGAATAAATATGGTATGTCAGTAATTGTGATCTGCATAAAATTTTAATTATCTGCTTCTGTGGTACGCAAACTATAACTGTTTGGCTCTTTAAGATGCTTCAAGGAGAGAAAAAAACTGTTGCCGATGTATCTATTTCTTACCATTAGCACTTTTTACATGCATATAGCCATATGCTAAATAGGTATTACCCAGATAGGTGGATAGTAAACTGTTAGGTAAAGTAAGCCACATAGGTCGCTTGATATGCCAGTCGGTTTGGTAACCATGGCACCTGGTAGGTAGGTATACTGGTGGGTTAGTGAAACAAAATGCAAGAAGTCTGGTATGCTGGCCAATTAGGTAACCCAGATAAGTAGGTTCATATATTGGGTATAACAATATGTAATCCAGATACATGTAGATAGGTGGATACGCTGGCAAGTTAGGTAAACCAGATAAGTAACTGTTGGTACACATATTAATTTTAAAAGCAAGTAAATTGGGAAATGTTTGTGACAACATAATTGTTGCTAACATTCCTGATTTCAGAGTTCTTGCTAATAAAGAGTTACTAAAAGCTTTAAAGATTACATGTGTATTCATTTACTATTTGAAAAACCTGCTAAACAATTAAAAATGTACACTATTAAAATAGTTACATGAACATTTCCAAAGTTAAAATAATCCAGCCACATGTAGGTACGTATACTGATTGGTTAGATTAATAAACAGATAGGTAGGTTGGTATACTGGTTGGTTAGGTAAACCAGGGGTGGGTAACAAGAAGCTTCGTTAGCCCAATTTTCTTCGCTATGTCTTCGTTGGACCTTCGTTAGCTAAAATTTGGTTAACAAGAACGGTTTCGTAAATAACGAAATGTGACAAATCTTCGTTATAAAGTCTAACTTTTACGAAGGATCTGAGGCTGTCGTTAAGCATTCGGTAATGGTATATTGTCATTTAAAATGGTATTATTTCCATTTTCGGCTATGTTTTGACCGATTGTATAAATTTTTATGTCTGGTGGGATTCTTACTGACCCCACCTCTGATAATATCGAATTTCTGAAAAAAAAAAAAAAAAAAAAAAAAAAAAAAAAAAAAAAAAAAAAAAAAAAAAAAAAAACGTTTTTGTTTTTCCCTCAAAAAAAAAAAAAAAAAAAAAAATTTTTTTTTTCCTCCATCTTCGAACTGTCCAACATGTCGACATTACCACAAAACAGGTAAGCATAATTCTGATTTTTTTTCCCAAGAAACCGTGCACCCTCATTTTAGACAAAATCGACTGGCTGTAATGAAGAGGGAGCGTCGAGTTTTGCATTGAAATGTTCAATTTGCATTTAACTTTAGAAATGAAAGAGTTGTGCGGATTAAACAATTATTTTTCAAAGTACTTTGTGACAAAATTTTGAAAATGGGATACCAATGTTAAACAAGTCATCCTGCAACCAGTTTATTCACATAAAACAGCCAGCGATTTGAACATGCTTTGTTACCTTGACCATGACGAGATCTCTACGACTGAACAAATCTAGTGGATGTTTCTGTGTGGTTCATTTGCTTTCATTTTTCATTTTTCTGTTTGTCAAAGTGGATAAGTGAAGGAAATCCAAAATAGCCCAAAACACATTTTAATATCTGGACATAGTGCAAATTAACAATGATGGAATGTTCTGTGCTTCGTTCCGTCCCTGTCATATTGTTCTTAAATATGATTGTTTGAGGTAGAATGCATGAATTATTTTTTTCGGCCATTTTGGAAAGAATAAATAAACATTTGAAGTATTGACATGGGCCTCTTTCTTCAAAGCATCTAGGACATATTTTTGTCCTTAACGTGTCGTACAGACATTGTTTGAGATACGAGTTAGAGTTAAAAAGAGTACAAAGAAATAAGTATTACAGCGAGACGAAGGCGAGTTGTATTTACTTATTTCTTTCTACAAGTATCTTTTAACTAAATCCCCAGTCATTTGTATCAACGGCCCCTCCACGGCATGAGTATAGCGGGGCTTTGATTTTAATTTTTAAAGCCCTACTGAAAGTAGGGATTTGTGGTAAAATCAATGCTAGAAGCTCCGGATCCCCTGAGGCTGACAAAATCAATGTGAAATAATAGCCGGGAGTTGTTCTAATGAAACTGAATCATGACAGGGGGAATTGAATTTATGCATGTAAATGTCCAGGTACTTTTGCAAATTAAATAAGGACCATAAATGTTAACAATACAATGCGTACAATTAACATTAAATGTTAATTAATGTGACCATGTATAGATGGGACATTAATACTCCCGCACATCCCCTATACTGCCGTCAAAACCTGGGACTTTAGCCCCGCTGTGTCCCCGTTATCCCTGACCCTAGAGAAACCGGGATGAAAATGACTGATGCATAACTTGTAGTATATGGCAGAACAATCCGTACTGTAGTTTTTGAAATTGGGACGTACACTACAACCATTCGGTGGACGATTCATTTGCATGTATTTACTTATTTTTATTTATTTTTAAATGATTTCAAGCCCTAAAATCGAAGCATATTGTTCATGTCAAATTCGTAATAAAAAGAGCGTACGATAGCTACTTGGTAGTAGGCTTTAAAGTACATGTAAATTAAGCGTGACCCTTTTTATCCTCTCTCTCTCTCTCTCTCTCTCTCTCTCTCTCTCTAGGTTGTACGTACGGAATTCGTACGAGCTAGACCGAGACCAATTCAAGATGTTCAAAAACAGCGCTAGAGTCCAACTGTCTCAAGTCTGTTATAGACCAAGACCCCCACTTCTTAACGCAGCCAATAGATTTCAAGTTTTGAAGCACCGCAAAAAAATAAATAAATAAATGAATAATAATAGAAAATAATAATGATAATAATGAAAAAAAAAAAAAAAAAAATACATTCAACACCTCTTAAAATCTAAAATATGTTATTGTTTGTAATCTTATTTCATTGTATCTTATTTATTTATCTATTTATTTGTGTTTTAATTGTCATTTTCTCCACATTATGTGAGCTTTTGATTAGTGTGTGTAATGAGATTTTTGTTCTACACAGCAACTACACATCTTCGTTATTAACTAACGAAACAGAAACTAGCGAAGGGTTTACGAATCGATATTGTTACCGGATTTTCGTATTCGTAAAGTCTTCGCTATTCATTCGTTGCTGCTTTCGTAAAGCCTTCGCTATGTATAACTAACGAAAATATTCTTGTTACCCACCCCAGATACGTAGGTTGGTGTACTGGTTGGTTAGATGAACCATTCTGTTGATAGGTATACTGGTCTGTTCAGTGACCACAAGATGTAGATATTGGTATACTGGTTAATTAGGTAAACCAGATAGGTAGTTGGTACATGTATATGGATCTGTTAGGTAAACCAGATAGGTAGGTTGGTTAACTGGTCAGTTACATTAACCGGATAGGTAGGTTGGTATACTGGTTGGTTAGATTAACCGGATAGGTGAGGCTGGTATACTGGTTGGTCAGATTGATCATACAGGTAGATTGGTATACTGGTCAGTTAAGTGCACACCAACATGTAGGTTGGTATATGGATCAGTTAGGTAGGCCAGATAGGTTTACTTGTCGGTTAGATTAACCAGATAGGTAGGATGGTATACTTACTATACTAGTCAGTTAAATTAACCATATCAGTAGGTTGGTATACTGGTTGGTTAGATTAATCATATAGGTAGATTGGTATACTGGTCTTTTAGGTGACCCCAAAGATGTAGGTTGGTATACAGATCTGTTTTGTAAACCAGGTAGCTAGGTTGGTATACTGGTTGGTTAGATTAACCAGATAGGTAGGTTGGTATACTGGTTGGTTAGATTAACTATATAATGGTATACACTGTACTGGTTGGTTAGATGAACCAGATAGGTAGTAGGTTGGTATACTGACCAGATAGGTAGGCTGGTCGGTTAGGTAAACCAGATAGGTAGGTTGATATACTGGTTGGTTAGATTAACCAGATAGGTAGGATGGTATACTAGTCAGTTAGATTAACCAGATAGATAAGCTGGTATTTGGGTCGGTTAGATAAACCAGATAGGTAGGTTGGTTTACTGGTTGGTTAGATTAACCAGATAACTAGGTTGGTATATTGGTAAGTTGGTCAATTACATAAACCAGATAGGTAGGTAAGTATACTGGTTTGATAGGTAACCAAGATAGGCTGATAGGTAACCAAGATAGGTTGATATACTTGTCAGTTAGGTAGGTTAGTATGATGGTTGGTAAGGTGTCCCAGGCAGGTGCATGAAGGATGGTATATTGGATAGATTGGTAACCCAGATAGGGGGGAGGGGGGGGTATAGTTATGTTGGTTAGTTAAGTGACCCCAGATAGATAGGATGGTATGCTGGCTTCAACTATTTAACCATGACTCTCGTGCCCTACGGTACTACTACCTGCATTTATTTTGGTGGTTTAAGCCTACTTATCTTGGTTTTACTAGAGACATGCTTGCATTCCTGTCTTTCTGGAAAAAACACAATGTGCATGCCATCCTACCTTTCTGTGTGACCATATAGATCAACTTACCCTTTCAACTTCTTGATACCCTACATGAATCTCTCAAATGCTTACCAAAGAGAATTCAATTTGTACCCAAAAAAGCTTAACCACTCACCTATCTGGACTACCCCAAAATTAGAATGGTAAAGGATAAGTAACTGACAACCTAAACAAGCCATCATTATGAGGGATAATTTAACTAACCAGCAATCATACCAGCCTACCGAGCTGAGTAACCCTATTTGGTTCAACTTACCAATTATGATATTAACATGTCTACTGAGATGATGTACCAGCCATCATACAGGGCTAATTATCTGGCTTGACCAATTGAATATCATACAACCATATCTATGTATTATGTATGGGTCAACTAACTGGCCGACATACCCTCTTACCTATCAGCCTGGGTAAATTACTGTCCATCGTGACAGCCCAGCTATCTCATCTAACTAACCAGTCATCATAAAAACTGACCAATTCAGGCTAACTATTCAACCAACACGACAGCCTACCTATCCTGGATAACTTGCCTACATATCTGGGCTAACTAACCAACCATCATAGCTGCACCTGTAATAGCATACTATCTGGCCATCATAACAGCCTTTCTATGCAGGATAACTATCTGGCCATAATAACAGACTGCCTACACAGTGTAACTATCAGGCCATCATAACAGCGTATCTGTCTTGGCTAACTATCCAGCCATCTGTTATAACAGCCTGCCTATACAATGTAACAAACCGGTAGCCTGCTTACTGTTAATCATAGCCTACCTATCCCTGCTCACTAACCAGCCATCATGACAGCCTACTTATCTGGACTTACTTTACGGCCATCATGGCAGCCTACCTATCCCAGGCTAATTAACCAGCCATCATTACAGCCTCCTAATCCAGAGCTAACTATCCAGCCATCATGACAGACTATCTATCTGCTCTAACAGCCATCAAGATAGCATATCTAGACTTACTAACAAACGATCATGACAGCTACCTACCTGGACTTACTACACCGTCATCATGACAGCATAGGCTACCTATCCAGACTAACTGCCATCATAACAGCCTACCTATCCAGGCTAATTAAATGACCACCTTACAGCTTACCTATCCAGGCTAACTAAGCAACCATCATAACAGTCCACCTATCCAGGCTAACTTACCGACCATCGTCACAGCCTACCTATCCAGGCTAACTAACCGACCATCATAACAGCTTACCTATCCAGACTAACTGGCCATCATAACAGCCTACCTATCCAGGCTAATTAAACGACCACCTTACAGCTTACCTATCCAGGTTAACTAACTGACCGTCATAACAGCCTACCTATCCAGGCTAAATAATCGACCATCATAACAGCTTACCTATCCAGACTAACTGCCATCATAACAGCCTACCTATCCAGGCTAATTAAACAACCACCTTACAGCTTACCTATCCAGGCTAACTAACTGACCATCGTAACAGCCTACCTATCCAGGCTAACTAACGGACCATCATAACAGCTTACCTATCCAGGCTAACTGACCATCGTAACAACCCATCCATGCCAATTTAGCCGACAATCGTAACAATCTCCTACAGGCCATCATACCAGCCTATTCATCCATGGCTAACCATCCTGCCATCATGATATACTGCCTATCTAGGCTAGCCAACCAGCCATAAAGACAGCCTACCTATCTAGGCTCACTAATTGGGCATCATGGCAGGCTAACTACCTCTCACAAGGGATAGATGCGTATAGTACAAAAAGTTTGAAATTGCAAAATAATATCCAAAAATCATTACTTTTAGAATTTTCTAAGCATCTAATTTTAAAAGCAATTTAGAATGTAGATTATCAAAGTCACAGATCTATATTTAAGGTCAATATCAAAGAGAAATTAAGGGTTGAAACTTCAGTTACAACTGTATTGCACTGAGAAAAATGTCAAGAAGTAGTACGTATTTCAGCGCAATAGGGTTGTAACTTGAGTTACAACCCTATTGCGCCGAACATTAGTGCCTCTTGCAGTTACAACCTTTGGAACAATATTGGTTTCCATGGAAACAAGTGTCATTTGTGAACTTATGCTTTTCACCAGGTTATGTATTTATGAATGATAAATTCATTGATGCAAAAACATGAGTTTTGAAAAAAATTGCAGTTACGACCGTATTGCGCCGAACCCACGAGGTCTCATTCAGAGGCCCATACCTTGAAAAAATGCACACTACCCTATATTTATTTTGCTTTCAAATGTCTTGTGTTGTATTTTGGAATCAAGAAAGTGTGGTTAGAAAAAAAGTTTGAATACTTTTTCATTGGCAGCGAACATCCTTAAACATCAAAAGTCACATTTCTTTGTATTTTATATTTATTATTATATATTTTCTTGAGCAATTTTATGCTTATCTAAAGTTAATGATGTTTTCTTATATTTTCTAAGGATTAAATAGTAAGGTTCCAAAACGTTTTTCCTGGAATTAACTTTAAATAGTCTTTCAGTGCATTTTTGGCACTTATATTTTGTTAGTTTTAGTGCATATTTAGAATGACCATATTTGACCATATTTGGCAATCTCTAGGTTGTCTTCTCTGGTCAAGTCAAAGGGTATGATCAAGGTGAGTTAACTCTTTGTAGTCTGAACTCTTTATAGTTCAGAATTACTTTTCCTATCTTTTTTTATTATTAACTGGTGTCAAGATTCTCATAATCTTGAATGTATTCAATTTTGCTAATTGTCTACGCGCCAGCGCGTAGACTACTTTGACCTACTTACAAGACAACTCATACACCTCTCTACAACTGCAACTGCACGTTTGAGTCTAGTAGCTTGACCATGGTGTTAGTAGGATTCCGGGTCGTTTCGCCAAGGACCGTGTAAACATGCAAACCTCCCTTTGGTTGGTAACATTTGTACCTATGGTGCAGTAGGTACCAAAAATGGGGCAAATTGTCATATATGTGGAACTGGTGCATGATTGCATTCTACATGTATCTAAGCAACAACGGAATGAAATGAACCGACGGTATTGTGACGCTATATGGTCACTATATGAAAGCTTTGACCGCGCCCCACCTGCCGTGTAGCCAATTACATTCTATCCAAGCGACAACGGAATGAAATGAACCGACTGTATTGTGACGGTCGATTGTCAGGTATGAATGCTTTTACTGTGCAGCGTTTTATTTCCGTTCAGTCACATGAACCACGATGAAATGGGAGTACGATCAGATTCTTTGACATTCTAGTTTATATATGCGAAGCGTAGACCAAGCTTTTTGTTAAAGCTTATACTTGTTTTTCATAAATTTTGAGTCTTTAGGTTAAACAGCTGGTTCTCTGCCCTTCATCACTACTAGGAAACTTATGTAATTTTTTTTCATACACAACGCCAATCTTCATTGAAATTATTTTGAATATACACAGTTGAAACTCATTGTTCTTTGTCAATTTTATCATTCTATGAAAGACATCCTGAACTTCTAGTTTTTGATGTACGATCACGGAGGGTTGGCTGCTAGCTGCCTATACCCTCAGACATGAGCCACTGACCATCAGCGTCCATCTAAATCCGCAACCGAGCCCAGTCTGCTACACATTATCTCAAATTGCTATCCTGTCAAAGTTGGCCTCTCAGCCCATCTTAACCCAAATATGAACAGATTCACCCATCATTATCAGAATGGAGAGTCCACTTTCATTTTTAAGGGTGTAAGGCATGATTTTGAAATTTTAATTTAATTTTGATGAAAATCCTTAAAGCATACTGAATAGCCCCAGATGGGATGCCACATACTCTAGGGGCTATGCTGTTTGCCAATGTCCCATTAAAGGACGCCAAGCTTATATGCTTATAGTTCCAAAAGCACCACGTATATTATTATTAAGCGCACATGCTCCAAGGGATTGTCTAAACAAGCAGTTGATAAGCGCACACTGGATGCGGGCAAACAAGTATTTTGCTAAAATTTCTTTTAATTGATCTTTTTTGCAAAGATAAAGTATAATTAAGTTGCATTATCATGCAAATTCAGGACATACAGTTTCAGCTCATTATAATGCGGTTTTTCAATATGATGGCCTTGTTATGGCTCCCTATATGTCTATTGTAAGCAACCTCATAATAACATGTTTCACTTATAACACGGTCTGTTTCTGTGGACCGAAAGAATAGCGTTATAATGAGGGTTACATGTACTTAATACTTCAGCAGCATGTGACGCTTTCAATTTTAGTGTGGGCTAATATGAAGAAATTTTTCATAGCATTATATGGCAGCTTTTAAATAAACTTATTTAGCACTGTGCCCTAAATAGAAAGAACTTGGTATACTCGTATTATGTGAATTTCTCTTATTTTGATGTTGAAGGTTACATGGTCTGCATGACTTGCAACAATAAAACTACATATTTTGCAAGAAATTAATAGTCCTTTATAAGACATAATGGCAATATTGGACTTGTTTATGCCTCATTCTTGGAAACTTAATAGCCAACAACACATAAAGATGCACTCTATATGCATATTATATTTCATTCAGGGTAACATCAATTATATTCAAAGAAAACGTTATTTTAGAAATGTGAACATGGAAATAAAATCACAGATTATGAGGTGTAAAATCTTTCAGAGTCAATTTCAATGGATTTTGTAAGGAAGTGGCTACTGACAGCCGGCTGTCAATAGCGAAAGTTGGCTACTGACAGTAGCGAACTTTCTCTACTGACAGCTGTCAGTAGCGATCGCCATTTTGTAATGGCATGGTGGCCATCTTGATCAGATAGACCATTGATAAACTAGATATTTCCATCCCCTTCCAATGTATGCAAGACCTGAGCCAAGCTCTTCAAAGTGGTTGTTTAGAAAAGATCTTAAAACTAGAAAAAGTGCCTTGAGAGGCACGTATACCCCCGGCTGGTAGCTCCCTCCAACGCCCCCATCCCTTAGCCCACCGCCCTCCAATCCAAACATGCCCACTGAACCTCAATTCCTGATGAAAGAGAGCGCCCTCAACAAGTACATCTTATAAATTTGTATTTGCAAAAAGCACTGTCTAAAACCATGGGAAGGGGGGGGGGGGGGGAGTGTAGTAGAATGACAGATCTATTTTAGAACAGTATACAGAGCTGACTTGTATACTCAATCTAGGACTTGATCGTGGACATTGAGGGTCAGGTCCTCGGTCCTAGATGTAAAGTAGAATGTCATTCTTCAATAATATTAAAAAAAAAAAAAACAACAACAAAAAAAAAACATGTCCTAGATCTTGACCTCTAGCCCCACCCTGGGCACGGACCCTAGAGTCTAATGTCATTAGGAACAAGGCAAACCTTATAGAGTCCCTTTGGTGCATATACGAATCATTTCTAAACATGGTAGTAAAGAAAAGTAGAGAAAATACAATTTTTAAAGAAGTTCTAGATTTTGACCTCTAGCCCTGAACCCCCCCCCCCACACACACACATACATGGACCCTAGTGTCTGAACCTTACATGGTACCTATGGTCTAAGTATGAATAATGCTTTCTGACAAGACTTTGTGGATGTCAAGAAAATAGACTTGCAGAAAATTTATCATGGTATTTATCACATTATAAATAAGTCCTAGATTTTGACCTCTAGCCCCACCCCTGGAGATGGTACCAAGCATGGAATATGAAAGCAAACCCTATAGGGTATCTAGGAACTAAATAAGAATACATCCCTATGATTGTTTGTTAAGATATAGACTTAGATAAGAAATATTAAAATTGTAAATAGCATATTTTACAGGTGACCTAGATTTTGACCTCCAGCCCTACCCCCGGGCATGGGCCCTGGTGTCCGAACTCATGGAAACAAAGCAAATCCTATAGGGTGCCTATGGTCCAAATATGAATGGTTTCTGACCATTGGTTCAGGAGATATACACCTCTAGAGAAACTTTAACCAAAACTTTGTCGCAAATTAAAGGTGACCTAGATTTTGACCTCCAGCCCTACCCCCGGGCATGGGCCCTGGGGTCCGAACTCATGGAAACAAAGCAAACCCTATAGGGTACCTATGGTCCAAATATGAATGGTTTCTGACCATTGGTTCAGGAGATATACACCTCTAGAGAAACTTTAACCAAAACTTTGTCGCAAATTAAAGGTGACCTAGATTTTGACCTCCAGCCCTACCCCCGGGCATGGGCCCTGGGGTCCGAACTCATGGAAACAAAGCAAACCCTATAGGGTACCTATGGTCCAAATATGAATGGTTTCTGACCATTGGTTCAGGAGATATACACCTCTAGAGAAACTTTAACCAAAACTTTGACGTAAATTCCACGAACGTTCCGGAATTACGAACGAAGAAACGAACTAACTAACTAACTAACATACGAACGGACGAACGGACGAACGGAAAAGCGAAAGCTATATACCCGTCGGCATAAATGCCGGGGGTATAATGATATGGCAGATGGACCTATGCTAGAGCCCTATATTATAAGAAGCCTATGTGGTGAAGTGGTAAAGCCACTTGCCTTGCAAACCAGTGGTCGTGGCTTCTCCATGATAGTCTTTCGGATGAGACTAAACCGAGGTCCCGCCTCCATAATATGACCTTAGCTGTTGAGTGGGACGTTAAACCCCAAATCAACCAACCTATATTATAAGCTCACCTAATCTGCGTAGTTCTAGTGAGCTTAATGATGTAAACTCAGGTGAGCTATAAGTGACCTATAGAAACAAAGTGCCGTAAATATTCTATTAAACGCCCGGGCGTTTATTATACATGATGCCAATTCTGTAGAAGGGGATATCGATGGGCATCCATTGGAGGCTACACTGTTGGGCAACATTCAAGCATTTGTGGTCCTTGGTCTATCCCAGACAAGACTTTTGTTTATAATTGCCATTTATACGGACTACAAAAGAAAACTAGAAAATGTGTTTATGAAGCACTATGCCCCCAACTTCAAGACGTGACAATGTCTGAAAATTGAAAAGTTCAAATTGCAAAAAAGTGAAAAAAATTAATCTGAGGAGTATATCCCAACAATATGCATATCTTCAAAGCATGGTCACAATGTCTGTAAAGTGTTAAAAGTATCGGTATTAAACTGTAGGAGTTGCGCACACAAGGAACCCTCTATCCATTCACTGAAATGCCAAAAAAAATGACTAAGTTCAAATTGTGAAAAAAAAGTGGGCGTTAATTAAAGGTTCCTGAAATTCCAAAACTCACAGATACCAGAGGACCAATGGTCCTGTAAATGCTCACCTGAGATCAGCTGCATATACCAATAAACATGTTTGAATATTATGGTATTTAACTCCAGTGCAGGGGCAGATAAGCCCTTGGGCCATTTTCTTTTTTCAGAATCTTCAATATTCTGTCCATTTGCCAATTTCCTGTTGGCTTTTTCCTTCAAATGACATTTTAACAGTTTTCCCAATTCAGATGCACAGGCAACCCATGTTGACCTTGCCATAAACTTGGTCAAGGTCATCACAGGGTCATGATTTATATATACATTGGAGTACTTTAGCCATCGATGCCTCACGCCAAGTTTCCTTGAAATCAGTCTATTGGTTTCAGAGAAGATGATTTTTGATGGGTTTTTACCATATATGGGCATGGCGGCCATCTTGGTCATGTGACCTAGATTATTTATATATACATTGATTCCCCCATTCTATAGATGCTTCACTTAAAATTTGGCTTTGTTTGGCCAAGCGGTTTCAGAGGAGAAGACGTTTGAATATTATGGAAATATACATGTATATTGCCCCGGGGTAGGGGCACATGAGCCCCTGGGGTCCAATTTTTTTCAGAATCATTAATATCCAGTCCTACTGCCCATTTCCTGCAAGACTTTCACTTTAAATGACATTTTAAAAGCTTTCCCCATTCAAATGCATTGGTGACCTATGTTGACCTTCCCGTAAAATAGGTCAAGGTCATCACAGGGTCATGATTTATATACACATCAGTGATGTAGATAATTATTTTTAACAATGCGTACTGTACGCATCAAAATAAATGTACAGTGTGTACCGACAATACAGCTGTGTACACGTTTTCTGAGGATTCTTATTCTAACCTCTCATTAGGTATATGTACACCTGTGGGTAAGACCATTTATTTAAAATTAAAAATGCAAGTTAACTTGTTGATAATCCTGTTATCACATGTTATTCTATCATTTAGGCATGTAAAACCATACTTTGGTCCCCTGCATAGATAATAAGAGAAAAAATGAGGAAAACGTGATAAACTGGGATGGCTGTAGAACATGGAAAACATCAAGTTTTAACTGAAAATGATGACCAGAAATCGATGAAAAATGCCTATTCAATAAACCAAAGTGACACACTACCATTACACTTCATGAATAAACCTTTTGTAAACAATTTGTTTGGCCGAGGCACTGAATTGAGAGTACGTATATGGTATAACTCTGAACATATATATTACATATTGCATGATGTGTAACATGGAACGATCAAAAGCTGCATTAACATCATTATTGTAACTACTTTTTTGATTGTTGACAGACAAATCTAGTTGAATTATTGTCGTTTTGTGACAATTTTAAAGGTTGTTTTTTTTTTAATCTGAGTACGCATAAAACCGTAAAGTGTTTGCGTACCGACAATTTTCACTGCGTACATGGCACGCACAGGTCTGAATTTCTAATGTGTACAGAGCGAAAAATCATGCGTACATACGCAGTACACATCGCCAAGTTTCGTTGAAATCGGTCAACCGGTTCTGGAGAAGAAGATTTTTGAACGGTTTTTACCATATATGGGCATGGCGGCCATCTTGGTCATGTGACCTGGATTTTTTATATACATATTTGTTACCCCTTCCTATTGATGCTTCACATAAAATTTCGCTTTGATTGGCCAAGCGGTTTCAGAGGAGAAGATGTTTGAATATTATGGAGATATACATGTATATTGCCCCGGGGTGGGGGCGGATGAGCCCCTGGTGCCCAATTTTTTTCAGAATCATTAATATTCAGTCCTACTGCTCATTTTCTGCAAGATTTTTCCTTTAAATGACAATTTAACAATTTTTCCCATTCAAATGCATTCGCGACCTATGTTGACCTTGCCGTAAAATAGGTCAAGGTCATCATAGGGTCATGATTTATATATACATTGTAGTGCTTGAGCCATTGATGCTTCATGCCAAGTTTGGTTGAAAACAGTCCAGTGGTTCCGGATAAGAAGATTTTTGAAGGGTTTTTACCATATATGGGCATGGCGGCCATCTTGGTCATGTGACCTGGATTATTTATATACACATTGGTTCCCCCTTCCCATAGATGCTTCATGTAAAATTTGGCTTTGATTGGCCAAGCGTTTTCAGAGGAGAAGATCTTTGAAAATGGTGGACGACGGACGGACAACGGACGACGGACGGACGGACGACGGAGCATGGGTATACTATAAGCTCACCTTGTGAGCCTGACGGCTCAGGTGAGCTAAAAATGGCCATTTGGGGCATCCAAATCAGGAGATGGGCGTTTATTAGAATGTGGGCGTATAATAGAATTTTTTACGATAAGCTATATTCTTGGCAAAGTCAAACCTTTTAAATGATGACAATTTATAGCTTAAATGATATTTTCATGTTAATAAATGTCATGAAAAGATTTGTTTAAAACAGTTTTCCACAGGTATTATTGTCAAATTATTAACTTCTTTCACTTTTAGCTTTTATTATTCTCATTTTTCTCTTATATTTATTCAGATCTTGGGTAATTAGAGAAGAAAATTTCTCCTACTTCAGTGGATGTTAAAATACCGAACTTGATTTTATTGTAAAAGCTTTTATTATACATTCTTAAAGTTTGATGAAATAGGAGATATGGCAGATCTTTAGAGATAGCAATGTTCTAGAAAGAATAAGTCCTAATATATGAGGTACATGTAAGCTGATAATACCCATATACTCTTAAGTGTACTAGATCAGGGTCTGCACAGCTTCACTAGATAGCTATTAAGTAGATCTAAGTGCAGGCTGATCTATGTTTTTTAGTTATTTCATGTATGGAAGAAAAAAAAAACAACAACAATTTTTCTCACTTTTAAACAAGGCTGTAATCATATACATGACAAGATATGAGCCTCCTCGCGAGAAAACCAACAATCTGCATAGGCGAAAACAAAGGCGCAGATCAGCTTCGCGGTAACCGCGAAGCTGATCAGCGCCTTTGTTTTCGCTACTCGGATAGTACAATTCCTCTTCTACTTAAATCCGAAATTTCAAGCTTCTAGCTATTTTCTGTGCTTGTACAGGCCGGTTTGTGTCAGACCTGTTCGGAAACCACATTGTTGGTTTTCCCACGTGGTGGCTCATATTTTTTGTAGTTGAACCACAGCATGTGACAACTGCGTAAATCATTTCTTTCCATATAGCATGGTACATGATGCATAATTTTTGCACATCAGCTGATTTTGCTTGACTGAAAATGCAGTGTGTTCCAACAGTGAAGCTGGGATAAGACTGTGCTCAGTTTAAACGAATCTCAACCCCTTAGTTGGTCATCCATGAAAGGAAAATTAGACCAGTAACTCACAAGTTGGCTTGTAGCTGTTATTAAGAAAATACCAGACAGCTTTATGACCTATATCATGAAATAACATATCAAATATAAAATTAAACCGCAAATAAATGTTTAAGATAAAATCTTTCTGTACTGCTGTTCATGACTTATTAAGCAAATAAAGAATTCCCCCTCCCAATGGACACCTTACCCCACCCCCACTTCATAAACAGTCTTCCTTCACTGAATTTGACTGAAAAAGTGTCAATTGGGACACTTAACTGGAAAATCATGTATGAAATGCATTTATGATGCGGCAAAGTTCAAATTACTGTGGCGAACATTCAGAGCTTATTTTATGGTACATTATTTATCATATTCAGGGTATATTTTGGTCATAAACCTGTACTTGCCTTAAAATTGTTCAATATTCAATTGATTAAAGTCATTTTACAATTTTCTAAGGATGACTGGGTCTTTTCATGATTATAGCATAATTTAGCATAAACCTTTGTAATGTATCAGTTTGAATATTTTCAAAGCTTTTATTTAGATGAATAGATAAAAATTGAAAGTAAAAATTTAAAACTTAAATTACTGTGTTAAATTCATGAACAGTTTACAAATCTGGTAGCCTTCACATGATTAACGTTTGTTTGAGTTAAACGCAGGTGGCGGGCTAAGGCGATTGACTTCAAAATCTGTTTGCCGAGTCTTTATTTGTAATTGAAGACATCATTTGTGTGTAAATTGAATATTGAATTAAACAGCAAGAAAGAAACATTAAATTGTGCCAACTTGCGTGAAGATCTGCTTTATGCAATTCCAACAAATGAAAGATCAGCCTGTTTGTCGGCCCTGTCTGTTAAATGCATTTGTTGCTTATTATTTACATGTGAAAGTTTTCTGGGTAGTCTCTGAAGCTGCTTTGTTGTTTTTTGTCTTCGCTAGTCGGAAAAACCCAAAAAGTTTTTTCCTGGTGTAGCTCATGCTGCTCGATGGTTGTCAACTCGTGTAGTGTGTTTACGAGGCCTGGAAACACAACAGCGAAACAAAAAAGGACAGAGGTTACAAATCTAACGATGGCGTGAAATAAAATTCTTTGTGTTCCGTAGCCCTTTTGAATTGATGGGTATCAAATTAAACAAGTTTCACCGCAATTACACCCGTCAGAGGCAGATCATATCGTTAGAAAGATGAAATTGGGGGAAATTAATACGCGAAAAACATCCCTTTGTTACCTAACATTATTTAAAGAATAAAAGTTGTGTAAAATTTGAAACGAAAACTAGTAATAGGCACTACATATTACTTTAACCAAGCGTGAGACATTTTTAATGTCTTACTCTAAATAAAATTTCACAAACGTTTCAGATGTCTTATTAATGTGGGGTCGCCTCAACAGACAGTACTTTATATTATATAAAGTACCAGTAGCAGAAATTTTGACACTTTTGTTATATGCGTTATTACAAATTTGTGATATTTGAATTCCCAAACAGACAATCCTTGACAGAAACAAGCTGAAAAGTGCCATCCAAAACATATATGTGCCTCATTATGAGAAAACCGGATTTTTGCCTATGCGAAAACAAAGGCACAGATCAGCTGTGCAGTAACTGCGAAGCTGATCAGCGCCTTTGTTTTCGCTACTCGGATAGTTCAATTCCCCTTCTTCCTAAATCTGAAATTTCAAGGTTCTAGCCATCTTCTATAGCTGCACAGGCCGGTTCATGTCGGACCTGGTCGGAAATCCCGAAGACCGGTTTTCTCCCGTCGTGGCTCAAACTTCATCAGTCAGATTATACATTATGGAGGAACTCAGAATATAACTTTCTAGCTGAAATGAAACTGGCTATATTTCTGAGATCACAAATGAAGCTGATCTGCGCCTTTGTTTTGGCCTATGCAGATTGTTGGTTTTCCCATGCGGTGGCTCAAATGTTAGCCCTGGCAGTTCTGATGACCGCAGGCTGGTCTTTTGATTTCAGAATTAGGGAATTTTTCTTAAGGACACAAGTGGCAATCATCAGACTGTCATCACTCAGTAATTGTGCAGCTGATCTGTGCCTTTGTCTTCATTTTTACCATGATTTTGATTTGTGCAGGGAGTATGAATAGCTAAAAACCGACTAACAAACTTAACTGAAGTCCAGACTTGTCAGTGTCTTCAACACTTCATTTTGTTGGTTTTATCACATGGTTTTCAATCTTATCCTCATTGATGAAAGGGAAACAACCCAAACTTGCTAGTGTTCTTGAACTGTTTTCAAATGACAAGAAAAAAATGTAATACAAATTGTAGTCAAGGGGAAATAAGTAAAGCTTTAGGACTGACATGTGGTGTGAATGCTCCTCCGAGCACTGCCAAATTGTATCATTTTTTATGCATCTTTATTTGTTAAGAAGGAATGGCAGACAATCACAAGGGAAAAAACAACAACAAAATTTGTGACTAGAAATCATAAATTTGATTAATTTTTAAAGGGCAGAAGCACTCAACAAGATTGGTATCATTGCAAAAAGTCTGCAAATTGTTGCAGAAACATATCTTACAAATTGTATTATCTGTCAGCGACTGAACAGTAGTTTGGTGCAGAGCCATAGATACTGATATTGAGAGGACATTTTGAAAGGAAAACGCTGTCATAGATCTGTCTGTGTCTCCTAGATGAGTGGTGCCATGAGTAAACCTAGGTTTAACATATGCGAAAACAAAGTCATAGATCTGATCAGCATCTTTGCTTTCACTTCATACATAGAAAGATCCCTCAACTGTCTGCATCCAAAGTTTCATATACCATCTACAGTTGTTCTGTCTGGTTTGTGACTGTGACAACCTTGTCGGAAACCCCAAAGACATGTTTTCTCATGATGTGGCTCATACAGAACACAGCTCAATTAAGATACAATGCTATAGTCTGTGGCAATCTTCCCATAAAAATTGTCTATATTGATATTAGGACAGTTCTTGGCGCAATCAGGGAATAATCTGATCTGTTTTTATGTTGCCACGGTAACTGGACGCAGCAACGAGTCGTATTTGAGAACAGTAGCATAGATATCTTAATGAGTCAAGCTTAACAATTTTCAAAAAGTACCAAGTCAATAAGTGTTTGAGTTACATGTGATGCAATGCACGGGCTAATGATATAATACTCCAAATATGGTAAAATTACAGCAAATCTTCACTGTTTAAACCATTTTTTGTGAGCAGACTTCGATCAGATGCTGCAGCAAGAGAATTCTGATCTCACCTGACACTTTGTCCTCATGATGCCTAAAGGGGGGGCATGGAGGGGGGGGGGGCAGGGGCAGGGGAGATATGACTTAATACTGCCACATGTTATGTTACATCTTGTATCATATATCATGTCTGAGAATGTTATCAAAGTCTTATCAGAAAATGTTTAAAATGTCATCATTTGAGCTTATTTGAATACCATTACAACCCATAATGTCATCATTTACTTTTTTTTTTCAACCCAAACCTAAAAGGTGATGTAAAAGACGTAAAAGGGTAAAACCTGTCTTAAGCCTGTTTTAAAACATGACAATGCCTTAGGTTTGCAGCTAATGAAGCCTTCCAGATTATACAGTACTTCCATCATGACAGAGAATAGCGAGTAAATGTGACTAAATGAAAGTGCAATGTGACTGGCACCTTTGATGGTTAAGTCAAGTTTTCTCATTAAATATAGGTTACAGGCTCAATTAAATTTGCTTGCATTTTAACACATTATATTTATTAAACATTTCAAATATACATATATCAAAACATCATCACAATACAGAAGCTTTTGAACATAAAATTGAATTTCATGCACGGTTAATTGTGGTAAAGAATGTCTGTCTGAAGACACCTACTCCATAAATCAAACAAATATTTTATAACATAAAGACATAATATTACTTGGCTTTAAAAAAAAACAAAACAAAAAAACTACAAGTATGATTAGTATCAATATCTGATCTTACCCTGCCCTGTTTATACAAATCTTCTTTCAATGGCACTGACCAGCTTTCCAAACTCAAGAATATTTGTGAAAATACAGCTATGAAGAGCAAATGCAATGCAGTTTATTAGTTTAGTAAGAGCAAATGCGTTAAAGATTTATACTGCAACATCTATGAAGTACTTGCATTGCCTTGTAGATTTTACACTGCCCAAGATATGCATTGCAATTTTATACTGCAACAGCTTAGTATGAAGAACAAATACATTGCAGTTTTGTAATACAGTAGCAATGAAGAACAAATTCATTGAAGTTTTATACTGTAGTAGTTATGAAGAACAAATACATTGAAGTTTTATACTGTAGTGGTTATGAAGAACAAATACATTGAAGTTTTATACTGTAGTAGTTATGAAGAACAAATACATTTTAGTTTTATACTGCAGTAGCTATGAAGAACAAATGTGTTGTAGTTTTATACTGCAGTAGCTATGAAGAACAAATGCACTGTAGTTTTATACTGCAGTAGCTATGAAGAACAAACGCACTGTAGTTTTATACTGCAGTATGCAGTAGCTATGTAGAACAAATGCATTGTAGTTTTATACTGCAGTAGCTATGAAGAACAAGTGTGTTGTAGTTTTATACTGCAGTAGCTATGAAGAACAAATACATTGCAGTGTTATACTGCAGGAGCTATGAAGAACAAAATGCATTGTAGTTAGCTATGAAGAACAAACATGTTTTAGTTTTATACTGCACTAGCTATAAAGAACAAATGCATTGCCGTTTTATATTGCAGGAGCTATGAAGAACAAATGTGTTGTAGTTTTATAATTTAGTAGCTATGTAGAACAAATGCATTGTATTTTTTAACTGCAGTAGCTATGCATTGTAGTTTTATACTGCAGTAGCGTTGAAGAACAAGTGTGTTGTAGTATTATACTTCAGTACCTATGAAGAACAAAATGCACTGTATTCTTATTCTGTAGTAGCTATGCGGAGCAAATGTATTGTAGAGCAAATACTGCAGTAGCTATGCAGAACACATTCATTACAGTTTTATACTGCAGCAACTGGTAATGTGAAGAATAAATGCATTGTAGTTTGTCACTGCAGTAACTGTTAACCATGAATACTAAATGCATTGCACTTTTTTTATTGCAGTAGCAATGAAGAATAAATGCATTTTAATTTATACTGCATTAGCTATGAACAAATGCATTTTAGTTTTATAATACAGTAGCTATGTAGAACAAATGCATTGCAGTTTTATAATGCAGAAGCTATGCATTATAGTTTTATACTGCAGTAGCTATGAAGAACAAAATGCATTGTATTTAATACTGCAGTAGCTATGAAGAAAGAATGCACTGTAGTTTTATACTGCAGTAGCTATGAAGAACAGACATGTTGTAGTTGCAGGTGCTATGAAGATCAAATGCATTGTAGTTTTATACTTAAGTAGTTATGAAGAACAAATGCACTGTAGTTTTATACTGCAGTAGTTATGAAGAACAAAATGCATTGTAGCTTTATACTGCAGTAGCTATGAAGAACAAATGCACTGTAGTTTTATACTGCAGTAGCTATGGAGAACAAATGCACTGTAGTTTTATACTGCAGTAGCTATGAAAAGCAAATGCATTTTAGTTTTATACTGCAGTAGCTATGAAAAGTACATGCATTGTAGTTTTGAACTGCAGTAGCTATGCATTCTAATTTATACTGTTGTAGCTATGCAGAACAAATACAATGCAGTTTTATACTACAGTAGCTATGAAGAGCAAATGCATTGTAGAGCAAATCCTGCAGTAGCTATGCAGAACACATTCATTACAGTTTTATACTGCAGTAACTGGTAACTGTGAAGAATAAATGCATTGTAGTTTGTCACTGCAGTAACTGTTAACCATGAATACTAAATGCATTGCAGTTTTATATTGCAGTAGCAATGAAGAATAAATGCATTTAATTTATACTGCATTAGCTATGAACAAATGCATTTTAGTTTTATAATACAGTAGCTATGCAGAAAAAATGCATTGCAGTTTTATAATGCAGAAGCTATGCATTGTAGTTTTATACTGCAGTAGCTATGAAGAACAAGTGTGTTGTAGTATTATACTTCAGTACCTATGAAGAACAAAAAGCACTGTAGTTTTATTCTGTAGTAGCTATGAAGAACAAAAACATTGCAATTTATTCTGCAGTAGCTATGAAGAATATGCTGTATACTGCAGTAGCTATGAAGAACAAAATGCATTGTATTTAATACTGCAGTAGCTATGAAGATCGAATGCACTGTAGTTTTATACTGCAGTAGCTATAAAGAACAAACATGTTGTAGTTTAATGCTGCAGTTGCTATGAAGATCAAATGCATTGTAGTTTTACACTTAAGTAGTAATGAAGACCAAATACATTGTAGTTTTATACTGCAGTAGTTATGAAGAGCAAAATGCATTGTAGTTTTATACTGCAGTAGCTATGAAGAACAAATGCACTGTAGTTTTATACTGCAGTAGCTATGAAAAGCAAATGCATTTTAGTTTTATACTGCAATAGCTATGAAAAATACATGCATTGTAGTTTTGAACTGCAGTAGCTATGCATTCTAATTTATACTACAGTAGCTATGCAGAACAAATGTAATGCAAGTTTATACTACAGAAGCTTTGAAGAGCAAATGCATTGTAGAGCAAATCCTGCAGTAGCTATGCAGAACACATGAATACAGTTATATACTGCAGTAACTGGTACTGTGAAGAATAAATACATTGCAGTTTTATACTGCAGTAACTATGAAGAACAAATGCATTACAGTTTTATACTGCAGTAACTGGTAATGTGAAGAATAAACACGGCTAACAAACCTTTAAATGCGTAACCGCGGTTAGGAAAAGAGATCCGATTCATGTCCTTCCGGTTTCGCATCAGATGACCAACAAAAGGTAAACAAACTTTTGCAGCTCGTGTTTCCGTCTAAAATATTTCGATTCAAAGACAAATATTATAATTCTCTCAATGCTATTATATTAGTTAGACATTGCTATATTTTTGGACCCCAAAGGATTTCCAGAAAATTTTCCTTATAATCATGATTTTTATTCCCTACCCCAAAACACGTTAGGATTGCATTGTACACGACGAAAATGTGGGTCAGTCGCAGGGATATTTTTAGATTTCCGCTCATTACGTCCATATTAACGGAAAGCAATACAGTGCGCAGATGATTTTAACATTGTGTGAGGTCTGGTGACAGTTTCGTTGCCTCTGGCCAATGCATTCTATGCATATGTGGTTAAAAGCTGTGTCAACATTTCGGTTACGAATTTAATCAATAGAATGATAGCAATATAGTCACTATAGAACACATGTATTAAAGTTTTTGTTTTTGTTAATTGTTTTACGCTGAAGATTATTGTCATATTCTCTTGTCCTTTCTTAATAGTTGCTTACTCAAATTCGGTGTGTTTGTGATATTTGCAGTGAAAATGTTTGATATAAAATAATACAAACTGTCTATGAAATACATGTAATACAATAGTTCATATGCATGATATTCCTGTTCATGAAGACGATTTTACAGCATTCTGTATACTTTAATTGTTTTTTCTTGGTTTTATGTCTTTCAAAACGCTTTACAGGGAAATAAATACCATAACTTGAACAGGTTGAGGTTTTCAAACGTATCTTGAAATATATCCATCATATTTTAATGATTAAATGCGTACCCATCTTTTCCTTCCCTTCAAATCGATAATGACGGGCACTAACACAATGAAATACTGGCACAGACATCAGATGCAATTTAGTTAATACATATGTGTAAATTTGTTGTGGAACAATCACTAAAATTTGATATTTACCAGCAAATTGTCCAATTTTTAGTTGTATTTCGCCGACTTTGGCCTTGTTGGAACACCAGGTTCGAAGAAGGCAATAAATAACTCAAAGACCATCAAATTATTTTGCGAGCTACTTTGGTGCTGAGTTACAATAGTAAATAAGTGACAAAATAGCATTCATAGATAATCGATATATTTCTGTACTAAAATATAATCATCAATCGATCCTAGTAGTGTATGTTTTGTTTACCTTTTCTTGGTCTTCATATGCAGATTCGGAAGGGCGTGAATCGGATTTTCTTTCTTAACCGGAGGTTACGCATTTAAAGGTTTGTTAGCCGTGAATAAATGCATTGTAGTTTGTCACTGCCATAACTGTTAACCATGAAGACTAAATGCATTGCAGTTTTATATTGCAGTAGCAATGAAGAGCAAATGCACTGAAGTTTTATACTGCAGTATCTATGCATTGCAGTTTCATATTGAAAAAGCCATGAAAAAAAAACAACAAATGCACTGCAGATTTATACTGCAGTAACTGGTTACTGTGAAAAAATATATGCACTGGAAGTTTTATACTGCAGTAGCTATAAAAATAAATGCATTTTAGTTTTAATCTGCATAAGCTATGAATAAACACATTTTAGTTTTCTTTCACTGCAGTAGCTTTGAAGAGCAAATGCATTGCAGTTTTATACTGCAGTAGCTATGACGAACAAATGCATTGCAGTTTAAAATAGTTGTAGTTAACAAGAACAAATCCACTGCATTTCATACTGCAGTAGTTGTGTATAACAAAGGCATTGTGGTTTTATATGCAGTTGCCATGAAGAACAAATGTACTGCAGTTGTATATTGTAGTAGCTATGAAGAATAAATGCATTTTAGTTATACTGCATTAGCTATGAACAAATGCATTATACTTTTATAATGCAGTGGCTATGTAGAACAAATGCATTGCAGTTTTATAATGAAGAAGCTATGCATTGTAGTTTTATACTGCAGTAGCTATGAAGAACAAGTGTGTTGTAGTATTATACTTTAGTACCTATGAAGAACAAAATGCACTGTAGTTTTATTCTGTAGTAGCTATGAAGAACAAAAACATTGCAGTTTATACTGCAGTAGCTATGAAGAATATGCTGTATGCTGCAGGAGCTATGAAGAACAAAATCAAATGCATTGTAGCTTAATACTGCAGTAGCTATGAAGATCGAATGCACTGTAGTTTTATACTGCAGTAGCTATGAAGAACAAACATGTTGTATTTTAATGTTGCAGTTGCTATGAAGATCAAAGGCATTGTAGTTTTATACTTAAGTAGTTATGAAGAACAAAATGCATTGTAGTTTTATACTGCAGTAGTTATGAAGAACAAAATGCATTGTAGTTTTATACTGCAGTAGCTATGAAGAACAAGTGCACTACAGGTTTATACTGCAGTAGCTATGGAGAACAAATGCACTGTAGTTTTATACTGCAGTAGCTATGAAAAGCAAATGCACTTTAGTTTAGAACAAGTGCATTGTAGTTTTATACTGCAGTAGTTATGAAGAACAAATGCACTGTAATTTTATGCTTAAGTAGTTATGAAGAACAAGTGCATTGTAGTTTTATACTGCAGTAGCTATGAAGAACAAAATGCAGTGTAGTTTTATACTGCAGTAGCTATGAAGAACAAGTGCATTGTAGTTTTATACTGCAGTAGCTATGAAGAACAAGTGTGTTGTAGTTTTATACTGCAGTAGTTATGAAGATCAAATGCATTGTAGTTTTATACTTAAGTAGTTATGAAGAACAAGTGCATTGTAGTTTTATACTGCAGTAGTTATGAAGAACAAATGCACTGTAGTTTTATACTTAAGTAGTTATGAAGAACAAGTGCATTGTAGTTTTATACTGCAGTAGTTATGAAGAACAAAATGCAGTGTAGTTTTATACTGCAGTAGCTATGAAGAACAAATGCACTGTAGTTTAATACTGCTGTAGCTATGAAAAGCAAATGCACTTTAGTTTTACATTGCAGTAGCTATGAAAAGTACATGCATTGTAGTTTTGAACTGCAGTAGCTATGCATTGCAATTTATACTGCAGTAGCTATGCAGAACACATGCATTACAGTTTTATACTGCAGTAACTTGTATCTGTAAAGAATAAATGCATTGCAGTTTTATACTGCAGTAATTATGAAGAGCAAATACTGCAGTACCTAAGCAGAACACATGCATTACAGTTTTATATTGCAGTAACTGGTAATGTGAAGAATAAATGCATTGTAGTTTGTCACTGCAATAACTGTTAACCATGAAGAACAAATGAATTGCAGTTTTATATTGCAGTAGCAATGAAGAATAAATGCATTTTAGTTTATACTGCATTAGCTATGAACAAATGCATTTTAGTTTTATAATGCAGTAGCTATGTAGAACAAATGCATTGCAGTTTTATAATGCAGTAACCATGCATTGTAGTATTATACTGCAGTAGCTATGAAGAACAAGTGTGTTGAAGTATTATACTTCAGTACAATACAAGAACAAAATGCAGTTTAGTTTTATTCTGTAGTTCTGCATTGTAGTTTTGAACTGCAGTAGCCATGCATTGTAATTTATACTGCAGTAGCTATGCAGAGCAAATGCATTGTAGAGCAAATACTGCAGTAGCTATGCAGAACACATGCATTCCAGTTTTATACTGCAGTAACTGGTAACATCGAAGAATAAATGCATTTCAGTTTTATACTGCAGTAACTATGAAGAACAAATGCATTACAGTTTTATACTGCAGTAACTGGTAATGTGAAGAATAAATGCATTTTAGTTTGTCACTGCCGTAACGGTTAACCATGAAGACTAAATGCATTGCAGTTTCATATTGCAGTAGCAATGAAGAGCAAATGCATTGAAGTTTTATACTGCAGTAGCTATGCATTGCAATTTCATATTGAAACAACCATGAAAAAAACAAATGCATTGCAGATTTATACTGCAGTAACTGGTAACTGTGAAAAAATAAATGCATTGAAGTTTTATACTGCAGTAGCTATGAAAATAAATGCATTTTAGTTTCATTCTGCATTAGGTTTGAATAAATGCATTTTAATTTTTTTCACTGCAGTAGCTATGAAGAGCAAATGCATTGCAGTTTTATACTGCAGTAGCTATGAAGAACAAATGCATTGCAGTTAAAACTGTTGTAGTGAACAAGAACAAATTCATTGCATTTCATACTGCAGTAGTTGTGTATAACTGATGCATTGTGGTTTTATATCCAGTTACCATGAAGAACAAGTGTATTGCAGTTGTATATTGCAGTAGCTTTGAAGAATGAATGCATTTTAGCTTATACTGCATTAGCTATGAACAAATGCATTTTAGTTATAAAATGCAGCAGCTATGTAGAACAAATGCATCACAGTTTTATAATGCAGTAGCTTTGTAGAACAAATGCATTGCAGTTTTATAATGCAGAAGCTATGTATCTAGAACAAATGCATTGAAGTTTTATAATGCTGTAGCTATGAATAAATACATTGCAGTTTTATATCACAGTAGCTATGAAGAACAAATAAGTTGTACTTTTATAAAGCAGTAGCTATGTAGAACAAATGCCTAGCAGTTTTTATAATGCAGTAGCTATATAGAATAAATACATTACAGTTTTATACTGGAGTAGCTATGAAAGCAGATACACTGCTGTTTTATACTGGAGTAGCTATGAAGAGCAAATACATTGCTGTTTAATATTGCAGTAGCTATGAATAACAAATGCATTTCTGTTTTATACTGCACTAGCTATTAAGTGCAAATACATTGCCGTTTTATACTGGAGTAGCGATGAAGAACAAAGGCATTGTTGTTTAATATTGCAGTAGCTATGGAGAACAATTGCATTGCAGTTCAATTCTGCAGAAACTATGAATAGCAAAAGTAAATGCATTACAGTTTTATAATGCAGTAGCCATGAAGAACAAATGCATAGCAGTTAACTTCTGCAGTAGCTATAAAGAACAAATGCATTGGTGTTTAATATTGCAGTAGCTATAAAGAACAAATGCATAGCAGTTTAATTCTGCAGAAACCATGAATAGCAAAAGTAAATGCATTACAGTTTTATAATGCAGTAGCCATGAAGAACAAATGTATTGCAGCTTTATACTGAAGTAGCTATAAATAACAAATACATTGCAGTTTTAGACTGCAGTAGCTATGATGAACTATTACACTGCAGTTTTATACTTCAGTAGCTATGAAGAACAATTGCACTGCAGTTTTATACTGCCCAAGCAAGGTGCTTACAAAGCCTCTTGTGCTTTCCAACTATTCTACATGGTGGCTTTACCCCCTCCGACTCTTTAGAGTAACTACAGCAAACTACATGGTGTTTTAAACTATCAGGTTTTAGTCTCCTTAACTCGGTTATCATTTATACAATAACCTTTTAAAGGCTAATAAATTAGCCTGTTGTAGAAATAACAAGCTGAAGCAAATCAATAGCAACTTGAGGTTCACTTTTCTATAGTCCTGTTAACGCCTCTGTAAAAGGAAATTAATATATTGTCTCCACGAGGCATTTCCGAGCAGCAAGGAAGGGGACAAGCGTCTTCGTGACTGAGTGCTTGTATGCATTTGTTTAATCAATTCTAAGATTCCTTCCTTAATTTTGTCAACAACAGTCTAATCAGGAATTTTGTATCATTGTCGCAAAATGGATTGACATATTTTCATGTGCTGCCTAGTTCATCTTAAATACACTTAAAACAGACCAACAATACAGCGGTATTGATTTCCCGGTGTTGAATGACTGTTCACTCGCACTTCATCATTGCCCATACTGATTTAGTCAAGTCCCCGTCCTCGTAAATTGTTATTTTATATGTCGGTGGTGTTGGTGAAGAGTCGGGACATCTTGTATGCCACACAATTATTATAAAGGGCCCTCCACTTTTGGTTAAAGGCCACACGGTTAGTGTAATTGATAGCATGTCTTGCCTTGTGCACAGGAGTTTGCAGGTTTGAATTAGACTGACCCAAGACAACTGACAGTTACTGGTGAAAGGATGTGCACTGTGTACTGAACATTCACTTAATTTGCATTGGACATGTTGGCAAAGTATAGATTGGTTTGTATAAATTACTGTCTCAAAATGACCTCCAGCTGTTATATGTGGATCAAATTAAAGACAATAAATTGTTTAAAAAATCTTAATTTTTAAAAGCGATGGCATTTATATTTTTATAAAGACATTTCATGTGTACATTGAGTTTTAAACATTTTTGAACTGAGAGAAAAAATGCAATCTTGACCTTAAGACCCAGACTAGGTGGCTTACAGTTACTTTAATAAATACCTTGAAAGACATAAAATCTACTCTTTGAAGGTAATGCACAAAAGTGCATGAAGCCATTTTGGGAATAATTTACCAATAGACAAAATAACCATTAACTTAAAAGAAAAAATACTTTGCAAGCATATATCACATTTTGATCTAAAATTTCTTTTGTGTTGCAAACTTTATGTCGACCCAATGACTTGTTTGCAAGAAATTAAAAGTTATCATTTTGACCTAATGACTCCGAGTGCGTCATTCCTATTATTCAATTGTTAAATTTTCAAATTCTTCCTTCTAACAGGGTACTGTAGCCCAGTTTTTAATCGTGGGTTATTGATAATGGAAAGTTCTTGTACTCTTGTTGCTACTCCATAAACTTAAATGAGCCGCCACATCAGAAAACCAACAATTTGGGTTTACAACCAGGTCTGATACAAACCAACCTGTACCGTCACAGAAGCAGGCAAGATGCTTGAAAGTTTGGAATCAAATAGAAAGAGAATTGTACTATCTGTGCAGCAAAAACAAAGGCGCTGATCAGCTTCGCAGTTACTGCGAAGCTGATCTGCCCCTTAGTTTTCGCCTAGGCAAAAATCCGGTTTTCTCATGACGCGGATTAAATCTTATCTACATATTAGACCATTAAACAAACATTAATATCAAAGTTATATTTATAATAGTTATGATCATACACTTAGTACTGACTTAGAGATTATCAGTTGTTAGAGCAATTATAACACATCAGAGTGTACAAACTATGTATCATCTTAACAGATAGCCAGGAATCTCAGCCGTATCAAGGCATTTTCAGATATGCTAATAAAATGAGACGAATCTAACACTTGAACTATACCCAGCAGGCACATGATGTCATAATGACGTCAGATCGACGTCGATGACGTCGCATCGACATTGATATGACGTCATTATGACATCATGTGCCAGCTGGGATAGTATGAAACTTTGAAAATGGGTTGGTGTGGGGTTTTACATCAGAGATTAGCAAAGGGCATAATGGAGGGAGGACCTCAAAAGAAAATCAAATCAAATCCATGACTCCAGGTTTACCAGATGAAAGGCTTAAATTATCAGTGCACAATGGGAGTTTTTCAAAAAGGGTTGTCCCATGACAGTACAGTGGCTGAATGACAATAAGCAGCATATTCTAAATGATTGGCTTTGAAAAAAGAGAGTTGCATCATGAAAACATATCCGTGTAATGTATACCCCCTTGAACCCCACTTTTATATAGCAAAACTGGGGTATGCAGGGGTATACCTATTTTTCTTATTTTTGCTCCAAAACATAGATTGTGGGTACTCATTAGAACTGCCTCACCAAGGTGGTTCTAATGAGCACCCACAATCTATACTGAACAAAAAAAGAAACGCAACAGGCCACCGAGGATTTTTGAGTTTAAGGGTAAAATGTTGATAATTTCAGGTATGTTGCTCTTTGATTCCCATTTATGGGATATTAGGGTATATCATACAAAAAACTGATTTTCATTTCGATAAAAATTGAATGAGAAATTTGTGTCGTCTTAAATAATGCAAATTGTGACAGATCTGCTCTGCGCATGCGCACACTTTTGAAACTCCAAATCACCAAGAAACAATGTCAGCTGCTCCCTAATTAAAATTCAAGAAAAAGAAATAAAGTTCAAGGATACACAAGCTCGTAATTAAAACCATCAAAATCCCTATATGTTTAATTGAAAGGGGGATAATTTCCATTTTATTCATTTTATTTCTTTAACGTGTGAGTTATCTGCTGAGTGGTACATTGTGATTTTGAATGCGGGCTTAGAGCGGATTTAAATTGTACCATTATTTTAATATTCGCGCATGCGCACTGTGTGGTTTTCCACTTTCAGCATGCCCATGGTCGGCATCGAATAACTCCGTAAATACGCATCAAAATGAAAATCGGTTTCTTGCATTCGGAAGCCTGATATCTAATGCAGAAGTAGAAAATGCAATGATTTCTGATTGTATCACAGTTTGCTCAAAATTTAGTGAAATACAATTGTTGCGTTTCTTTTTTTGTTCAGTATATGTTCTGAGAAAACGTAAGAAAAATATCAAATTTCAATTTTTAAAGCTCAAAGAACATTTGTTTATTGCATGGGCAAGTTTTCGTAATGGACAGACCAGTAGCTTGTCTAGGAGAAGAACTCTATATGTACTTGTGCTTAAATTCTCTTCCTATGATTTGTATTTGTCATTATGTTTGTATGTTGTATTGAATATCAAATAAATATGTTTAAACCAGTAGCTTGCCTATACTTTATGCACAGGCAGCTCAAACAACACAAACTGGTTAAGTGCTAAGAGTCCTCAAAAAATAGCAATATTTACATTTTTATTGCAATCGCCCTAGATGAAAGTATCTTTCTTGATGTTCTTCATTTCCCAATGAAAAACATTAAAAGTCACGTGGTCTAGAGGCCACACCTATGGGCGGGCTGACGTCAAAACTCATCCAGTGACGTTGTTTGTTTACTCGTGTTGACGTGACATTGGCCGCGTATCGCCATGACGTTAGGCGCGAAAATTTGACGTTTTGGCTGTTCTAAAATTACGTTAAGTCGGATTTAATGTCAAATAACATGAAAATGAACGGTGATATGCGCAATTAAAAATCTGATACTTGACTGATAATATAAAATGTAAATATAAGTATTGAAATTCAGATTTTAGCTTTCACTGGATGATGAAAAACATTAGCTGATTTAATGTCTCCGAGAAGCCCTTCGGGCTTCACAGACATTAAAACAGCCTAATGTTTTTCATCATCCAGTGAAAGCTAAAAATCTGAATTTCAATCCTTAAATAATGACTTATATAGCAACAGTCAAAGTCTATAATGTTTGCTTCTTCACCTGCAGAATTTGAGTGATTTCTTTGGTAGAACAAGTCTGTAGCTTTTCTGGATGTCACCAGCAGAGTTACTGGTTAAAAGGTTGGTTGGTTTCATATGCAGACGTGACCTTGGTTTAAAGACTCATCGGAAGACTGGAGATGCCTATGTTCAAACCTACCATGTCTGATGTACAAGGTGAGAGGCTTAACCACTATACAAGGAAAGATTAAAAATGAGCCTCCACATGGGAAAACCAACAATCTGCATAGGCGAGAACAAAAGCACAGATCAGCTTCGCAGTAACTGCAGTGCCTTTGTTTTCGCTACATGGATAGTAGGATTCCTCTTCTTTCTAAATCCAAAATTTCCAGCCTCTAGCCATCTTCTGTGACAGTACAGACCAGTCTGTATTGGACCTGTTCTGAAACCAGGTCCATGAGGTGGCTCAAATGTTATTGGATGATGTCTGAACAAACAATATCACAAACCATTTACATCTTGCTTGTCTGCTGTTCATCCACTGTTTCCTTGGAATAGACTGTTAACTCTGCAAGCGCTTATGATATCCTGTAGGACTGAACTTCTGTAAATATGAGCAATACTATGAGCTTGGGTCTAAATCAAATGGTAGTACCTGTGCTGTTGTCCATGTTATTTGTATACTGTAACATGCAATACCTGGTATTGGTTCAAGTATATTTTACAGCTGTCAGTAGGGTTTTGCATGTGATGATATTAATGTCCAAGACGACAGGTAGTACCATTTGATTTAGCCCCATTATGACAACAGATTTGTGCATATGAAAATAAAACAAATATGAAGAAAGCCGGTCAACATCTTTATGTACCTCTACTGTAAAATGTCTTATTTCCTTTCTGTATGTTATCTGTTGATTATGTCTGCCTTTCTGTTGTACTTGCGCTCTTTGTTTTTTGGATGATGCTAGCTGGATGGCTACCTTGCTGGGAAAGGGCTAGGCCTGTTGCCCTTCTGTTGTGCTGTACATTACGAAAACACGCCCATGCAATATACAGAGATTTTTTTCATCTATAAAAATTTCACCAGAAAATTTTTGGTATTTTTAATATATTAGCTAAAAACATACATTGTGGGTACACGTTAGAACCGCCTCGCCAAGGCGGTTCTAACGAGTACCCACAATGTATGTTTTGGAGCAAAAATAAGAAAAATAGGTATACCCCTGCATACCCCAGTTTTGCTATATAAAAGTGGGGTTCAAGGGGGTAAACATTACACGGACACGTTTTCCTAATGTTTTGTTATGTCTTGTGTTGTGTTCTGGATGGTGTCCAGGTTGGTATTTAAAATTTAGTCAAATCAATTCCTGAACTTTCCAATCTTACTCTACATGTATAAACTACTCGGGAAGAGATGGATCAACTCTTGATAACTTGCACTGCATTTGGGGCCGAAGAATATGACGGAATGCCTCTATATACACAAATGAACTAAGCATTACAAATAAAGTGAAGAATGCATGTTTACTTTCAACAATATTTCAATAAGGCTATTTAATGGTCTGTACAAATCAATTGTAAACATTTAACCTTTTGACTTCCCAAGAAGACACTATAGCTCTATCAATCAAACTGTGTCAACTACATAGTTTAACCCATATTTGACAAATGGATTTTCCCATCATTATCAATTGGGCGAGTCCACTTTCATTTTTAGGGGTGTTAGGAGTGATTTTTAATTTTTATCTCATTTTTTGATGAAATTCCTCCAATCAAACAGAATAGCCCCAGATGTGACGCCGCGTTGGGCTATGCTGTTTGCCTATGTCCCATAAAAGGGACGCCAGGCTTAAATGAGTTAAAGTACCATAATAATCTTATAAAGTGTGTTTCTTTCATTTCAGAGTCAATAAGAAGGGGGTCAGTTAGCTTACCTATCCTGTGACTTGAGTAGTTGATAATGATACAGATTCTAACTAATTCTCCATGTTCTATAATAGTCCTATGGGTGTTGATAAGAATCATCTCATCAAAGCAGTTGCACGAACACCTACAAAGCATTTGATTTTAAATCAAGGCAATCATTTTCCAGAAATGTGTTGGAATTGTTTGATGTTTCACATTCCTTAACATGAATTTCAAAGTATCAGACCATCTCCAGTACCTGTACAGCCTAGTTTGTGTCTGACCTGTAGGGAAAACTCTGAGACATTTTCTCATGATTTGCATCTCATTTCCCGAATTTCATTGTTGGTACCGGTCAAAGGGAGGCAACTATTGCATGTCTCCTACCTGTCACTGTCTAATGTCAACTTCCATCAACCCTTGTTCTCTTGTTTGGCCAACTGTCAATTTCATTCAAAATAACAGCTAATACTGGTCAAAGGGAGGCAACAAGTCTCCTAACTGTAATTTGTCAACTCGGAACAATTTACTGTTGCAGCAGTAGATCCAATAACCCTTGAGCACTGTCACTTCAGAGATTATCTGAAATTGAGAAACCATTTAAAACGTTTTAGTATCTGGATAGCAATAAAAAGAGTTGTTCTTAATAATCTAACCTTCTTGGACTTAAAACAGAAAACAAATGGTCAAATATACCCTAAAAGTCTTAAATTATCTGACAGCTACTAATCCACTAACTACTGATGTATTCTCTACAAACTTTAAACAGTTGGCATGGGAAGTGCTTTTTTGAGTTCATTTCATTTACATTACGAAAACATGCACATGCAAAATACAGAGATTTTTGAAGTTGTAAAAAATGAAAATTTTCAGTAGAATTTTTTTCAATATTTTTCTTATCTTTGCTCAAAACATAGATTGTGGGTACATGTTAGAACCGCCTCGCCAAGGCAGTTCTAACGAGCACCCACAATCTATGTTTTGCAGCAAAAATAAGAAAAATAGGTATACCCCTGCATACCCCAGTTTTGCTAATTATAAAAGTGGGGTTTGAGGGGGTACACATTTCACGGACATGTTTTCCTGATGTGCTTTATTGTACCAGTCAACAGCTTTAGTCATGTTGAGACACTGCCTCCACTTTAAAGATTTCGACTGTAAGACTCTATGCCCAACTGGGTAAAGCCTCTTCTATGGCGTATATGTATGACAATCATCAATTGGCCTAAAAGGTCCTATGTTAGCTGGCAATAAATTAAGACCAAAATATGATGTAGACACTGGATAATTATTTGAGCAGCGGCAAATAAAAAATAACTCTTAAAGAAATGATATATTGGCCACTAGGAAGCCAATACCATCACACCTTACTAGTGGAAAATCCTTCCTGGTTTGTGCATAGCAAATTTACTGAGACAGACATCATCCTCCCACATGTTCAGAAATCATTGTTGTGCAGGCTTGCTTAAATCTTTTTGTTTGTGACAAATCAGACTTTCCCTGTTTTATGTCTCAACTGAACCACCGCATGGGAAAACCAATAATCTGCATAGACGAAAAGAAAGGCGCTGATCAGCTTCACAGTTACTGGATAGTACAATTCCTCTACTTTCTAAATCCAGAATTTCCAGCCTCTAGCCGTCTTCTGTGCTTGTACAGCCTGGTTTGTGTGGGACCTGTTCGGAAACCACATTGTTGGTTTTCCCACGAGGCGGCTCTATTATCACTGTATGAGAGAATTGTGCTAGAATTTCATCCCCAAAACAGCTCCACAGGGACAGAAAATCAATGGTACATATAAATTCAATTATCTATTATTTAAGGCAAATCAAGTTGATCCGGATCAGCCATCATGAAAACGTCTGATCCAGTTTCGCACTGTCTCCAAATTTTGTTTTCCAAGATGCTCCCTGATAATGGACAAAAAACAACAGCTCCTTGGGGTATGAAAATCAATGGTATATACAAGATCAATTGAGCCACATCATAAGAAAGCTTGTCTTTAGGGTTTCCAACAAGGTCCAACACACATTGGTCTGTACAGTCATAGAAGGGTAGAAGCTTGAAATTTAAGATTAAAAAACGAAGTAGAATTGTACTATCGGAGTAGCAAAAACAAAGACGCTGATCAGCTGTGCAGTTACTGCACAGCTGATCTGCATCTTTGTTTTCACATACGTAAAACAACTTTTTTTTTTTTCATGACGAGATCAATTATTTCAGTAATATATCAACAGATTGTCAGAAACCAGGATTCTTATTTCAGCATGATCTGTATTGTGACAGTGTAAACAGATCATATCCTAATTGCTGTAGATGTTCTAATACATATCAGGGCAATATACCGTTAAACTCCCCGCGGGGGCCTTTTGTTTTGGGGCTCAATTTATGTTTTGAAAAATGACTTTTACAAGATGGAAGAACATAATCATGATCACTCAGACGCTTGCAAATTTCCTGCGCATGCGTCGCGCATGAATTTATGTAAATTTCTTGGTCAAAAAAAGAAATATCAGATATGGAAACAGACAGCTCAAAAGTCCACAAAAGCATAATTTTAACCAAATATTACGATATAAGTTCAAATTTATTTATATCAAAACAGTTGTCTTTCCTGTAATACCGATAAACTCCCCGGGGAGGATAACGGTACTATATATATACTACCGTCATCCCCCCCCCCCCCACCGCTATGCATTGTCAATGATCGAGATTACGTTTAAGACACTTCCCCCAAAAGCTTTCCGAGCCCCGTTTTCTCTGAAATTACTGCCCCCCAAGAAAACCCTCTTCCCGGGGAATCTTCCCCTTGCCATGCATATTAAGTTTCTCTTTGAAAGAAATCGTCGCTATATATATACTACCGTTATCCCCCCCGGGGAGGTTAACGGTACTATATATACATATACTACCGTTATCCTCCCCGGGGAGGTTAACGGTACTATATATACATATACTACCGTCATCCTCCCCGGGGAGGATAACGGTACTATATATAGTACCGTCATCCCCCCACCTCTATTTTCATAAAATGATGCATTGTCAGTGATCGAGATTACGTTTAAGACACTTCCCCCAAAAGCTTTCCGAGCCCCGTTTTCTCTGAAATTACTGCCCCCCAAGAAAACCCTCTTCCCGGGGAATCTTCCCCTTGCCATGCATATTAAGTTTCTCTTTGAAAGAAATCGTCGCTATATATATACTACCGTTATCCCCCCCGGGGAGGTTAACGGTACTATATATACATATACTACCGTTATCCTCCCCGGGGAGGTTAACGGTACTATACATATACTACCGTCATCCTCCCCGGGGAGGATAACGGTACTATATATAGTACCGTCATCCCCCCACCTCTATTTTCATAAAATGATGCATTGTCAGTGATCGAGATTACGTTTAAAACACTTCCCCCAAAAGCTTTCCGAGCCCCGTTTTCTCTGAAATTACTGCCCCCCAAGAAAACCCTCTTCCCGGGAAATCTTCCCTTTGCAAGGCATTATAAGATTGTTTTTGAAAGATTCGTCTGTATATATATACTACCGTTATCCCCCCCGGGGGGGATAACGGTAGTATATATATAGCGACAAATTCTTCTAAAACAAACTTAATATGCATGGCATTATAGGATTGTTTTTCAAAGATTCGTCTGTATATATATACTACCGTTATCCCCCCCGGGGGGGATAACGGTAGTATATATATAGCGACGAAATCTTCTAAAAGAAACTTAATATGCATGGCAAGGGGAAGATTCCCCGGGAAGAGGGTTTTCTTGGGGGGCAGTAATTTCAGAGAAAACGGGGCTCGGAAAGCTTTTGGGGGAAGTGTTTTAAACGTAATCTCGATCACTGACAATGCATCATTTTACGAAGATAGAGGTGGGGGGATGACGGTAGTATATATAGTACCGTTAACCTCCCCGGGGAGGATAACGGTAGTATATATATATATAGTACCGTTAACCTCCCCGGGGAGGATAACGGTAGTATATATATAGCGACGATTTCTTTCAAAGAGAAACTTATTATGCATGGCACTATTCCACAAAAAAGATTTATTTCTGACTTTCATTCCGTGTATGTTTTATGTTTTATGTTAAACGGAATAAATCGCACGCTTGTTATATTTTTTATATTACAAAAAGTTTAAGATTGTATACGGTTGAGGTTTATTCCGTAAGAGCGTCGGTCTTTATAGACCATTCCATAACAAATATGGTATGTTTTTCTGAGACTGTTTCTGTCTGTGTTTTGGCTACAACGGAATAAATCGCATGATTGAAATATTGTTTATAGTACATAAATTAAAATATTGTATACGGTTGAGGTTTATTCCGTAAAAGCATCGGTCTTTATAGACCATTCCATAACAAACCCCTTCTAAATACGGCACGGATATTTCAACCACGCCTTTCATTTGAACGTTTTATAGACGAATATATACATTGGAATATTTGCATATATGACTCATATATACAAGAAGTTTACTGTCCCTTGCTAAAACCAGTTTTTACTTTCCAGTTATATTCGATAATGGCTGAACGTAGAAATAACAACAGGATAATTTTTGAAATTTTATTTGTACTTAAGCGTATACAGCTCATCGTCAACGCAAACATATATCTACATGAAACAGTCGACGACAAGTTTAAATTTACGGTCACTTTTTTTTCTTTTTCTTTTCACGTGCGCGCTGTTAACAAATTGAAAAAAGCGGGAAATTAATTCTCGTATATTTACGTATTTACGGAAAAAGTCGATGGATGCAAGCGTCTCAGTAACCCTGATCAACTCAGAACCCAATGAATCATAGAGAGAATATTTTTTTCAAAAGTCAAAAACAAAAGGTCCCCGCGGGGAGTTTAACGGTATATTGCCCATATCAGCATGATCTGTATTGTGACAAAGTAAACAGATCATATTCTTATTGCTGTAGATGCTCTAACAAATGCCCATGGCTCGTTGACTCTTTCTCATTAGGTGCCATCTTCCATTTCGGAGAAGAAGGATAATGTTTATGGCACACAAAAGATGTACAGACGAGGGAGGCACTACACTGGGTATAGGGAGGCACATAAATATTAAAGCTCTCAGCTCAAGTGAAGTAGTAAACATGTTTGATTCTTGTTTTACATTCATGCTAAACACCAGAGGACCAATGGTCCTGTAAACGCTCACCTGAGACCTGAGATATATACATGTACCAATAAACTTGTTAGACTAGAATGGTACAATCCATGTATATAACCCTAGGGCAGGGTCAGAATAACTCCTGGAGTCAATGTCTTTTTCAAATCATAAAAATTCAGTCCATTTGCCAATTAACTGCAAGTTTTGTCCTTCAAATGACATATTAACAATTTTCTCCATTCAAATGCATGGGCGATCTAAGTTGACCTTGCCGTGAAATAGGTCAAGGTCATCCCAGTGTCATGATTTAAATAAATTTTGTAGACCTCCATTCCTTAATGCTTCATGCCAAGTTTCAAAATCATAGGCCTTCTGGTTCTGAAGAAGAAGATTTTTAAAACATTTTGCTATGTATAGCCATGGCAGCCATCTTGGTCATGTGACCTTGACAATTTTTATAAACTTCATTTCCTCTTCCTAAGGATGCTCCACATAAAGTTTGGCTTTGATTGGCTAAGCAGTTTCTGAGAAAAAGCTGTTTGAATATTATGGTCATCTACATGTATATAGCTCCGGGGCAGGGGCAGACAACCCCTGGGCCTAAAATATTTTCATAAGCATAAATGTTCTGTCCATTTGCTCATTCCTAGCAAGTTTTCTGCCATTACATGACATTTTCCTATTTTTGCCAATTCCAATTCATGGGCGACCTAAGTTGACCTTGCCGTAAAATAGGTCAAGGTCATCCCAGGGTCATGATTTATATACACTTTGTAGAGCTCCATTCCCAGATGCTTCATACCAAGTTTCAAAATCATAGGCCTTCTGGTTCTGAAGAAGAAGATTTTTAAACTTTTTGCTATTTATAGCCATGGCGGCCAGCTTGGTCATGTGACCTTGACCATTTATATAAACTTTCATTCCCTCTTCCTAAGGATGCTCCACAAAAAGTTTGGCTTTGATTGGCCTAGCGGTTTCAGAGAAGAAGATGTTTCAATACAAGTTTCAAAATCTTAGGCCTTCTGGTTCTGGAGAAGAAGATTTTCAAAGGTTTTTGCTATTTATAGCCATGGCCGCCATCTTGGTCATGACCTGGACCATTTATACAAACTTTCATTCACTCTTCCTAAGAATGCTCCACATAAAGTTTGGCTTTGATTGGCCAAGCGGTTTCAAAGATCTTTGAATATCACTGTAATATACATGTATATTGCCCCGGGGTGGGGACAGACAGACCCCTGGGGTCCAAATTTTTTCAGAATCATCAATCTTAAGTCCATTTGCCAATTTCCTGCAAGTTTTTCCCTAAAAATGACATTTTAACACTTTTCCCCATTCAAATGCATGAGCAACCTATGTTGACCTTGCCGTAAAATAGGCCAAGGTCATCCCAGGGTCATGATTTATATAAACTTTGCAGAGCTCTAGTTACTGATGCTTCACACCAATTTTCAAAATCATTGGCCTTCTGGTTCTGGAATAGAAGATTTTAAAAGGTTTTTTCTATTTATAGCCATGGCGGTCATCTTGGTAATGTGACCTTGAGCATTTATACAAACTTTCATTCCCTCTTCCTAAGGATGCTCCACAAAAAGTTTGGCTTTGATTGGCCTAGCGGTTTCAGAGAAGAAGATGTTTCAATACTATGGTCATATACATGTATAATAGCCCCGGGGCAGGGGCAGACAACCCCCTGGGCCCAAAATATAAACATTAAACATAAATCTTCTGTCCATTTGCTCATTTCTAGCAAGTTTTCTGCCATTTAATTACATTTTCCTATTTTTTTTTTCATTCCAATGCATGGGAGACCTAAGTTGACCTTGCCATAAAATAGGTCAAGGTCATCCCAGGGTCCTGATTTATATAAACTTTGTAGAGCTCCATTCCCAGATGCTTCACACCAAGTTTCAAAATCATAGGCCTTCTGGTTCTGAAGAAGAAATATTTATATGTTTTTGCTATTTATAGCCCTGGCGGCCATCTTGGTCATGTGACCATGACCATCTATATAAACTTTCATTTCCCCTTCCCAAGGATGCTCCACATGAAGTTTGGCTTTGATTGGCCTAGCGGTTTCAGAGAAGAAGATGTTTGAATATTATGGTCATATACATGTATATAGCCCCGGGGCAGGGGCAACCCCCCCCCCCCCCGGCTAAAATTTTCCATTTACATTAATCTTCTGTCCATTTGCCTATTCCCAGTAAGTTTTACCCATTAAATAGCATTGTACCATTTTTTTCCCATTCATATGCATTGGCAACCTAAGTTGACCTTGCCGTAAAATAGGTCAAGGTCATCCTAGGGTCATGATTTATATATACTATGATGGGCCCACGTCCCCGATGCTACATACCAAGTTTCGTGGAAATCGGCCCACTGGTTCTGGAGAAGAAGATTTTTAAAGGTTTTTGCTATTTATAGCCATGGCGCCCATCTTGGTCATGTGACCTGGACCATTTATATATACTTTCGTTCCCCCTTCCTAAGGATGCTCCACATGAAGTTTGGCTTTGATTGGCCAAGCAGTTTCAGAGGAGAAGATCTTTGAAATTGTGAACGATGGACGGACGACGGACGGACGCCGGAGCATGGGTATACTATAAGCTCACCTGTGAGCCTTCGGCTCAGGTGAGCTAACCAGAGGACCAATGGTCCTGTAAACGCTCACCTGAAACCTGAGATATATACCAATAAACTTGTTTGACTAGAATGATAATATACATATATATAACCCCAGGGCCGGGTCAGAGCAACCCCTGGAGTCAATTTCTTTTTGAAGACATATAACTTTAGTCCATTTGCCAATTTACTGTAAGTTTTGCCCTTTAAATGACATTTTAACAATTTTCCCCATTCAAATGCATGGGCGACCTAAGTTGACCTTGCCGTAAAATAGGTCAAGGTCCCCCAAGGGTCACAATTTATAAAACATTTGTAGAGCTCCATTGCCTGATGCTTCATGCCAAGTTTCAAAATCATAGGCCTTCTGGTTCTGGAGAAAAAGATTTTTAAAGGTTTTTGCTATTTATAGCCATGGCAGCCATCTTGGTCATGTGACCTTGACCATTAATATATACTTTCATTCCCACTTCCAAACAATACTCCTCACAAAGTTTGGCTTTGATTGGCCAAGCAGTTTCAGAGAAGAAGATCTTTGAATATCACTGTAATATACATGTATATTGCCCCAGGGTGGGGGCAGACAGACCCCTGGGGTCAAAATTTTTTCGGAATCATCAAAAGTAAGTCCATTTGCCCATTTCCTGCAAGGTTTTCCCTAAAAATGACATTTTAACACTTTTCCCCATTCAAATGCATGAGCGACCTATGTTGACCTTGCCGTATAATAGGTCAAGGTCATCCCAGGGTCATGATTTATATACACTTTGTAGAGCTCCAGTCACTGATGCTTCACACCAAGTTTCAAAATCATTGGCCTTCTGGTTCTGGAGAAGAAGATTTTTAAATGTTTTTTCTATTTATAGCCATGGCAGCCATCTTGGTCATGTGACCTTGACCATTTATAAAAACTTTCTTTCCCCCTTCCCAAGGATGCTCCATATGAAGTTTGGCTTTGATTGGCCGAGCGGTTTCAGGGGAGAAGATGTTTCATTATTATGGAAATATACGAGGGATTATCAAAAATTACGTGGACTTTTCCCATAACTTGACAACGGTTCTGGCAAACATAATCAAATTTCAGCTGACGATAAACTAGCTTAACTTCACTAGATTCTGAAAGTTTGGTTTATCTAAAATGTTTTATTAGCATTTGGTGATGGTTTTTCTTACCCCACCCTCCCCACCACGGAGCACGTCAGAAATGACGTGACGTTTGGCACTGCAGTATCGCATTTCTTTTGCGTTTTCTTCAAAACGGTTTTGAAGATCACAGCCAAATGTGCCATGTGTCTTAATGAATCCATAACAAAACAATTTATGCTTGCTCAAAAACTACGGTGGACCGGTTGTGCACCTACGTTGTTTTGCTTTAGCATACACGTTTGCTTTTTTCATAATGTTTGAATGTCATGCAACACAGATCAACCGGCAATATTGTACAATTCCCATTTGAAACTAATCCTAATTTCTTATTTGCCGGTAAAACTTCAAAGTCCTTCGATAAAGCATTACAAATGAAACATTGCGTGCACGTTTGAACAAAAAGGATGCAAATAAATATCGAAATTCATATCCGTCACTGAAAAAATGTTCTAACGTCTAAATCATAATGCTAAAAGTCAGCATCCTTATGCCCAATCCAAATTTATTCTCAAATCAAGGCAATACAATAAAAAATTTAATATACAGATTGGTAATTTAAACCATGCTCCAAAAGTTAAACAATCTTTAATCATACTTTAAGAAGTAAAACTGTAAAAATCAGTAGCTCTAAAAAGCAAATTTTGTGGTTTAAAATCAGTGTTTTTGGGTCGACGTCACTGACGTCATCGGAGTGCTCCATGGTGGCGAAGGTAGGTGTTTCATTTCACAATATTTTTGTAACGGATAAAGGGATTGCGATGAAATTTTGCACACTACTGCATATTACATGGGTCCATGTGGACTAAACGTTTGAGTGGAATCAAGTCATATAGTCATAAGTTATAAGAAAAGTCCACGTAATTTTTGATAATCCCACGTACATGTATATAGCCCCGGGGCAGGGGCAGACACCCCCAGGGGCTAAAATTTTCCATTAACATTAATCTTCTGTCCATTTGCCTATTCCCAGTTAGTTTTACCCATTAAATATCATTTTACCATTTTTTCCCATTCAAATGCATTGGCGACCAAAGTTGACCTTGCCGTAAAATAGGTCAAGGTCATCCTAGGGTCATGATTTATATAAACTATGATGGGCCCACATCCTCGATGCTACATACCAAGTTTCATGGAAATCGGCCCACTGGTTCTAGAGAAGAAGATTTTTAAAGGTCTTTGCTATTTATAGCCATGGCAGCCATCTTGGTCATGTGACCTGGACCATTTATATAAACTTTCGTTCCCCCTTCCTAAGGATGCTCCACAGGAAGTTTGGCTTTGATTGGCCAAGCGGTTTCAGGGGAGAAGATCTTTGAAATTGTGAACGACGGACGACGGACGGACGGACGACGGAGCATGGGTATACTATAAGCTCACCTGTGAGCCTTCAGCTCAGGTGAGCTAAAAATGTGACCATGTTGGGACAGTCAGTTATTTAACAAAATTGTTAATGGGCAAACATAAACAAGGCTGTTTACCACTATTAAGTGACCATTCTTTGGGTCATTAACATACAATTTGTATGTTTTGAATCAGCAGAAGGTAACATTTTGCTCAAAAGAGTGTGGAGAACTAGGATCAACTGAAGTGGGACATGCTATCATCCAGATAAATGGCACCCTGTTAAATATTGTATTATTGCAAATCTCAGTCTACAGTAACAAACTGGTGCTTGAGAGTGTATCAATTATATGGTTTGTTTGTTTGTTTGTTTGAATTGATGCTTAATGTCCCAGTCAACAGCTAATGGTCATGTCGGGATGCTGCCTCCATTTTATGAGACTTCTGCCCAAAATTAGGACATCATGACATCCAAAAAAGTGCTTCGAATATAACCACCAAACTAAACCAACAAGGCTTATATGTATGGATAGTTTGAAATACATAAGTTGTTCAAGAGATGTCATTGACAGGAAGCTAACATTAGACAAAGTTTGTTCATCCTAGTTATCCAATGAAAGGTCAATACTTCACGATTTCTCTGAAAATAGACATCTTATTGTCAAGATCTGGCGGCTCTAATAGTTTGAACCTAGTCAAAGCTCAATAACCTATATCAGCCAACGCATCAGAAAACGAACAATCTGCATATGCGAAAACAAAGGCGCAGATCAGCTGTGCAGTAACACAAATAGTATAATTCCTCTACTTTCTTCAACCAAAATTTCCAGCCTCTAGCCATCTTCCATGTTTGTACAGCTCGGTTTGTGTTGGACCTGTTCAAATACTAAATTGTTGGTTTTCTCAAGCGTAGGCTCATATGTAGGTCCAATTTCTATATCAGGAGTGAAATGATTTTAATATGGACATTCCAATAATATCTGGGAGAGCAAAGACACACCTGTAGCCATGACAAGTTTCATTTTTTGCTAAGAAATACATGGTTGATTTTGAAGTACAATATGTTAAAAGCAAAGTATGAGGCTTTCAAATTAAATGTATATCTTTTAATTTTTTGTAATGACAACAAATTATAAAACTTCCATAAAAGTCATAGATGCCCAAAGGACCATTTATCAGATTCTCTCACATGGTACAGAACTTTATTTATGCCTATGAAGGCCATTTGAAACATCCTTTATTAGTAAAGAATATTTTTTGAAACTTAAAAGTTTTGTAAAAACTTCTACCACATTAAACATTTATGCTCTAGTTCGATTTTGACCTCAGGTGCAACGAGTCTACTTAGTGCCACGTGAAAGGATATTTAGATTGTAACCTATTTCATACTTACAGTGCATGTAACCGAAATGTAACGGAAAACTTGTGGCATTTCGAACTGATATACCTTTCATGTGCTACTTCATGGAATCGTTGATCTTTTTGATGCACCTGAGGTCAAAATCAAGCTATAGAAATAAGATCTGCAGCTTTCACAGTTCTTCTTTTAAAAAATATAAGAAATCAAAATGTTAGCCCACGACAATCAGCAATATGATTTGTTAGCTTTTTGGATCTTTCTAACTATACAACTATACAAGGCCTGAGACATTGAGAGAAGCAGAGCATCTTTATTCATCCCAGTTGTCAAATTAAAGGTCAATTCTTTATGATGGCTCTAGGAATAGATATTGAATTGTCACTATTTTGGCATCAGTACAAAAGCACTGTGGCAACACAGACTTATATCTTAAAGAACCAGAGGACCAATGGTCCTGTAAACGCTCACCTGAGATCAGCTGCATATACCAATAAACATGTTTGAATATTATGGTATTTAACTCCAGTGCAGGGGCAGATAAGCCCTTGGGCCATTTTCTTTTTTCAGAATCTTCAATATTCTGTCCATTTGCCAATTTCCTGTTGGCTTTTTCCTTCAAATGACATTTTAACAGTTTTCCCAATTCAGATGCACAGGCAACCCATGTTGACCTTGCCATAAACTTGGTCAAGGTCATCACAGGGTCATGATTTATATATGCATGGGAGTACTTTAGCCATCGATGCTTCAAGCCAAGTTTCCTTGAAATCAGTCTATTGGTTTCAGAGAAGATTTTTGAAGGGTTTTTACCATATATGGGCATGGCGGCCATCTTTGTCATGTGATCTAGATTATTTATATACACATTGATTCCCCCATTCTATAGATGCTTCACATAAAATTTGGCTTTGATTGGCCAAGCGATTTCAGAGGAGAAGATGTTTGAATATTATGGAAATATACATGTATATTGCCGCGGGGTGGGGGCACATGAGCCCCTGGGGTCCATTTGTTTTTCAGAATCATTAATATTCAGTCCTACTTCCCATTTCCTGCAATACTTTCACTTTAAATGACATTTTGAAGTTTTCCCTATTCAAATGCATTGGTGACCTATGTTGACCTTGCCATAAACTTGGTCAAGGTCATCACAGGGTCATGATTTATATATACATTGGAGTACTTTAGCCATCGATGCCTCACGCCAAGTTTCCTTGAAATCAGTCTATTGGTTTCAGAGAAGATGATTTTTGATGGGTTTTTACCATATATGGGCATGGCGGCCATCTTGGTCATGTGACCTAGATTATTTCAATAAACATTGATTCCCCCATTCTATAGATGCTTCACTTAAAATTTGGCTTTGTTTGGCCAAGCGGTTTCAGAGGAGAAGACGTTTGAATATTATGGAAATATACATGTATATTGCCCCGGGGTGGGGGCACATGAGCCCCTGGGGTCCAATTTTTTTTCAGAAACATTAATATCCAGTCCTACTGCCCATTTCCTGCAAGACTTTCACTTTAAATGACATTTTAAAAGTTTTCCCCATTCAAATGCATTGGTGACCTATGTTGACCTTCCCGTAAAATAGGTCAAGGTCATCACAGGGTCATGATTTATATATACATTGTAGTGCTTGAGCCATCGATGCTTCTTGCCAAGTTTCGTTGAAATCGGTCAACCGGTTCTGGAGAAGAAGATTTTTGAACGGTTTTTACCATATATGGGCATGGCGGCCATCTTGGTCATGTGACCTGGATTTTTTATATACATATTTGTTACCCCTTCCTATTGATGCTTCACATAAAATTTCGCTTTGATTGGCCAAGCGGTTTCAGAGGAGAAGATGTTTGAATATTATGGAGATATACATGTATATTGCCCCGGGGTGGGGGCGGATGAGCCCCTGGTGCCCAATTTTTTTCAGAATCATTAATATTCAGTCCTACTGCTCATTTTCTGCAAGATTTTTCCTTTAAATGACAATTTAACAATTTTTCCCATTCAAATGCATTCGCGACCTATGTTGACCTTGCCGTAAAATAGGTCAAGGTCATCATAGGGTCATGATTTATATACACATTGTAGTGCTTGAACCATTAATGCTTCATGCCAAGTTTGGTTGAAATCGGTTCAGTGGTTCCGGAGAAGAAGATTTTTGAAGGGTTTTTACCATATATGGGCATGGCGGCCATCTTGGTCATGTGACCTGGATTATTTATATACACATTGATTCCCCCTTCTCATAGATGCTTCATGTAAAATTTGGCTTTGATTGGCCAAGCGGTTTCAGAGGAGAAGATCTTTGAAAATGGTGGACGACGGACGGACGACGGACGGACGGACGACGGAGCATGGGTATACTATAAGCTCACCTTGTGAGCCTGACGGCTCAGGTGAGCTAATAAGAACTGTCAGAGTTGGGTTAATAATTTTCTATTAACTCATTTAAGCCTGGCGTCCCTTTTGTGGGACATAGGCAAACAGTATAGCCCCAGATGTGACGCCGCAGAACGCAGCGTCCCATCTGGGGCTATTCTGTTTGCATACAGGAATTTCATCGAAAAATGGATTAAAAGTTTAAAATCACACCTGTGGCCCCTAAAAATGAAAGTGGACTCACCCAAATGATAATGCTGGGAGAATACATTCGTCAAATATGGGTTAAAGAACATACCACCCCATTGGGACAAGAATGAACACCCCCATTATGGGATTAGAAGCATAATATTTAATAGATCTATCTGTGAACTTTTAAGAACAATTCAAGAGAAGTTCAACAATGTTCAAGAACTGAGCATGACCTGCTCTCGTGTTCAAGAACAGTTCGGGTACATTTTACGAATTATTTAAGTACTATTGCTAAAAATATCATTACTGACAAAAGCAAAAGGAGCCCAGAACAAATGTCTACAACAAGTAGTCACACATTAGCGTACAAGCCAAACAAGTGCACAAGGCGCATGTCGGAAACTCGTTAGAAACATGTTATATACGCATTTTGTATGCTTGGTGTACGTTGATATGTGTCGCTGTAGAATGGTGCGCTTTCCAGGCGTGTTTGGGCTCAAAAGCTTTTTAAGCATGTTTAAACATTTTCTAGAAGCTGCGCGTGTCTTGGAGATATACGTTATACCTTTCCAATAAGTTCCATGCGGTACAGGTGCTTTGGATACCCTTTGAATGCAAATTGGGATACGTTTTAGGCACACCTGTGTACCCTACATGCACGTTCCGATTTTATCAGATACTGCTTCAGTAACGTGCCCAAAGTTTGATGCCAGCCTATAGCATGTGCTTAGCGTATCTGGGATTAACAAACATTATACTCCAAAATTTTCAGCGTTTTGATATTTTTTTTTTTTAAAACCAGCACATGTCTCACTAGTCACACATGAATGTGTGACTGCTAAGACGAAAATTGATTTTTAAATGTCCAAAATCTTCAGTATGTTGAGATTTTTCATATGCCCGGCACACGTTTGGGTTATATGCTAACGTGTGACTGCTCTTTAAAGGACCTTAGTAAGTCCTCAAGAAATTTCTTTACTGCCAGATGCTTCTGCTGTGATTTGTCTTTATGTTGCCTGTTTATCCTGCCTGACTGTCTGCTGTGCTCCCCATCTTTGCTTTTGGTTGATGCTAGTGGGATGGCTATCTCTTTGGGAAAGAGCTAGTCATCTTACTTTTCATATGTGTCTTTTTTTTAATTTTTGTAAAGTCTTGTGCCTTGTAAAATGTCCATGCTTTCCTGAATGGTACCTGGGTAAGGATTTTAAATTAAATTGTATCAATTCCTGGACCAGCTTCTTGTCATGAAACGGCCCAAATACCCTACCGCAATACAGACATGTTGTCCTTATCACAATGATGCTTTTCAATAGAAAATTCTATTAGCTGAAAGCTTCAAGTTGTCAGGGAGCGTAAATCAACATTCGTAAATCGTAATATTTGGAGATGCGGAAAATCACCGACGTAATTTGAGCCGCGTCATGAGAAAAACAGATTTTTGCCTAGGCGAAAACAAATACGCAGATCAGCTTTGCAGTAACTGCAATGCTGATCACCACCTTTGTTTTCACTACACATATATTACAATTCCTCTTCTTCTTAGATCCGAAATTTCAAGCTTCTAGCCTGCTTCTGTGGCTGTACAAGTCAGTTTGTGTTGGAGCTGGTCGGAAACCCCGGAGACTGGCTTTCTCATGTCGCGTCTCATTTTATTGGCTGGCAGTGTCACAAGTTTCTAATCTAAGCAAGACAAATCTGCTTCCCGATTTGATTATGAGAATATGTTTTCTAGTGGTATTGATTAAAGGTTTGAAAGGAAATTTCCTTCATGACGAAAAAGACTGTAGCCAGACAAGATCGCTTCCTGGAATTACTGGAGGAAAGCAAAAAACGGTCATTTTGAAATTGAATATGACATTTGATGTGTGATAGAAAAGCCTAGGCGAAAACAAAGGCGCAGATCAGCTTCGCAGTAACTGCGAAGCCGATCAGCGCCTTTGTTTTCACTACATGGATGGTACAATCCCTCTTCTTCTTAAAACCAGAATTTCAATATTCTAGCCTGCTTCTGTGACTGTACAGGCCGGTTTGTGTCAAACCTGGTCGGAAACCCTGAAGACCGGTTTTCTCACGACGCGGCTCATTTGATGTTTGACACGAAACTACTTAATTTCCTCCTTTGCTTTCTTTAATTCCAAGATGTAGGGAAATGTGTCTTTATAACATGCCTGCCCTGAACGCTTAATGGCTGATATTACAATTTTCAGCTTATTTAAGCTAATACCATATTTATGACCAAATCTCAACAACTAAGTTTGCAACTTCTATAGGTGGTTACCTTAATGTAGAATCTATTTGGTTATCATAGCTTGTAAACGGGTTACCATTTGAGCCACAAAACTGTTTTGACAACCACCATTACGAAAACTTGCCCATGCAATATATAGGGATTTTTTTCAGTACCAAAAATTGAAAATTTCACCAGAAAAATGTTGATATTTTTCTTATTTTTGCTCAAAACATAGACTGTGGGTACACGTTAGAAGCTAAGAACCGCAAAAATAAGACCAGAGGACCAATGGTCCTGTAAACGCTCACCTGAGATCTGCTGCATATACCCATAAACATGTTTGAATATTATCGTATTTAACTCCAGTGCAGGGGCAGATGAAGCCCTTGGGGCATTTTCTTTTTTTAGAATCTTCAATATTCTGTCCATTTGCCAATTTCCTGCTGGCCTTTCCCTTCAAATGACATTTTAACAGTTTTCCCAATTCAAATGCATAGGCAACCCATGTTGGCCTTGCCATAAACTTGGTCAAGGTCATCACAGGGTCATGATTTATATATACATTGGAGTACTTTAGCCATCGATGCTTCACGCCAAGTTTCCTTGAAATCAGTCTATTGGTTTCAGAGAAGATGATTTTTGATGGGTTTTTACCATATATGGGCATGGTGGCCATCTTTGTCATGTGACCTAGATTATTTATATATACATTGATTCCCCCACTCTATAGATGCTTCACATAAAATTTGGCTTTGATTGGCCAAGCGGTTTCAGAGGAGAAGACGTTTGAATATTATGGCAACATACATGTATATTGCCCCGGGGTGGGGGCACATGAGCCCCTGGGGTCCATTTGTTTTTCAGAATCATTAATATTCAGTCCTACTTCCCATTTCCTGCAATACTTTCACTTTAAATGACATTTTGAAGTTTTCCCTATTCAAATGCATTGGTGACCTATGTTGACCTTGCCATAAAATAGCTCAAGGTCATCACAGGGTCAGGATTTATATATACTTTGTAGTGCTTGAGCCATCAATGCTTCATGCCAAGTTTTGTTGAAATCGGTCCATCGGTTCTGGAGAAGAAGATTTTTGAAGGGTTTTTACCATGTATGGGCATGGCGGCCATCTTGGTCATGTGACCTGGATTTCTTATATACACATTGGTTCCCCCTTCCTATTGATGCTTCACATAAAATTTGGCTTTGATTGGCCAAGCGGTTTCAGAGGAGATGATGTTTGAATATTATGGTAATGTACAGGTATATTGCCCCGGGGTGGGGGCACATGAGCCCCTGGGGTCAAATTTTTTTCAGAATCATCAATATTCAGTCCTACTGCCCATTTCCTGCAAGATTTTCACTTGAAATGACATTTTAAAATTTTTCCCCATTCAAACGCATTGGCGACCTATGTTGACCTTGCCTTTAAATAGGTCAAGACCATCACAGGGTCACAATTTATATATACATTGTAGTGCTTGAGCCATCGATGCTTCATGCCAAGTTTGGTTGAAATCGGTCCACTGGTTCTGGAGAAGAAGATTTTTGAAGGGTTTTTACCATATATGGGCATGGCGGCCATCTTGGTCATGTGACCTGGATTTCTTATATATACATTGGTTCCCCCTTCCTATTGATGCTTCACATAAAATTTGGCTTTGATTGGCCAAGCGGTTTCAGAGGAGATGATATTTGAATATTATGGTAATGTACAGGTATATTGCCCCGGGGTGGGGGCACATGAGCCCCTGGGGTCAAATTTTTTTCAGAATCATCAATATTCAGTCCTACTGCCCATTTCCTGCAAGATTTTCACTTGAAATGACATTTTAAAATTTTTCCCCATTCAAACGCATTGGCGACCTATGTTGACCTTGCCGTAAAATAGGTCAAGGTCATCACAGGGTCACCATTTATATATACATTGTAGTGCTTGAGCCATCGATGCTTCATGCCAAGTTTCGTTGAAATCGGTCCACTGGTTCTGGAGAAGAAGATTTTTGAAGGGTTTTACCATATATGGGCATGGTGGCCATCTCGGTCATGTGACCTGGATTATTTATATACACATTGGTTCCCCCTTCCCATAGATGCTTCATGTAAAATTTGGCTTTGATTGGCCAAGCTGTTTCAGAGAAGAAGATCTTTGAAAATGGTGGACGACGGACGGACGGACGACGGACGGACGGACGACGGAGCATGGGTATACTATAAGCTCACCTTGTGAGCCTGACGGCTCAGGTGAGCTAAAAATAGGTATACCCCTGCATACCCCAGTTTTGCTATATAAAAGTGATGTTTAAGGGGGTATACATTTCATGGACATGTTATCCTGATGAATGGTTTACACTGTCAACTATTGATCTTCATCTAGAATGAACAAAGATTTACTGCCTCCCTCATGTTTTTCCAAAATGTGGCCTGAGAAACAATTATATTAATTTGTTTGGCCTTAGAACTTTTCTATATTTCATGCCAGTGGTGGAAGCTAGGGCACAGCATTTGTCAGATCTAGTCAAAAAGCCTGTTTCTGTTTGTGCCAGTTCCTGGCTGTTGTTTTTCAAATGATCTTTTCTTTCAAGAATATGTTTGACTTGACCATTACCAAAGAGCTCTCAAGGAGTACCCATAGGCCAACCTCTCTAAGTCTCTAAAAATACTAATAAGAATCAAAAATATAAAGACACAACTAGAGATTTCCCTTTTCTGCTATTAAGGTTTGACAGATTAAGCCAGATATATGGCATTAGATTGTGTTGATTATTTTGTCCACCAAAGCATTTTATTGATAGGATTCGTAAAGCTCTGGGTAATCAAGTGTGCTGATAAGCTGCTCTAGCTTGCCTTCAGAATCCTTTTATGGTGTTTCTAATTATTGGTTCACTTCTGAAGTTCTCAGAAACTCACTATCACAGGAATGGTGTCATAAAATGAGCCGCCTCGTGGGAAAACCAACAATGTGGTTTCCGAACAGGTCCGACACAAACCGACCTGTACAAGCACAGAAGCAGGCTAGAAGCTTGAAATTTAGGATTTAAGAAGAAGAGGAAGTGTACTATCCATGTAGCGAAAACAAAGGCGCTGATCAGCTTCGCGGTTAGCGCGAAGCTGATCTGAGCCTTTGTTTTCGCCTATGCAGATTGTTGGTTTTCCCACGAGACGGCTCAAATGCTGTTGATCATCGGCTAAGTGCCCTGTAGACAATACGGCCAAACATCAGACCATAGGACATACCTTTTTGGGATAATCAGTCCAATACAGTCACATGCTGTGGTCTTTCAGTGTGGAACTCCCCTGACACTGACTGGCATCAAATGAGCCCTGAAATTAATGTTTATTTGAAGGAAAATGTGTTGTTTTTTTTTTTTTTTCATCCAAATGTATTTAATCAAGCCTGTACTATAAGTCACTTGCCAGTATGGTTCCCCTCCACCCTAGGGGGAATTTTGTGTTCTTAAAGGAGGTGGGAGGTGGAGTGGGGGGAGAGCCAGACCTACAACCATCCCAAGGTCTAAAAGTTTTTACATACACTGGTGTTTTACTCTCTGGCATTTAATGTTATTTAGGCAATAGTCAACTAAGGATTAGCTGATAAGACTGTGCAGAATCCAAGACTGATCTTCACAAACTGCATCAGGATGTTTTATCATGCTCTGGTTACAATATACAAACAACCATTGTCTTTTGCTGCTGATCTCTAATATTTCTATATAGGCTCTGGAAATGATGGCATTAAACAGTTTAAGCCAGCTTAATTGAAAATTGATCGTCAATTATTCATGACAATGAGAATATTGTTAGTTTATGGAACTATCTCCATGAGAATCAGAAATCATAAAGCTACTTAAGAATGAATAAATGGTTGGTTGATTGATTTCAAGTTTCACATTCCACACGATCAACAACTAAGGTCATATGGAGACATACCCTGGTTTAAAGTATCATCCAAAAGAAAAAGGGTATTCTTGGACAGTTGAAAGATAGTTTCACTTTTAGTTCATTCAATTATAATAGCATACCCTTTTTGTTCTGAAAATTATTTATTCAGGACAAAAGCCACAGCATGGCATGGAGTACCAGGAAAAAATATTGTATGAGCCCAAAACATATGGACATCCATTGTATAAAATAACTAAGAGAGTGACATTAGGATAGCATGTCCATGTAATGTTTAGCCACTTAAACCGATCATTTTTATATAGTAAAACTATAACTATTTTCCTTATTTCTGATCCAAAACATAGATAGTGGGTAATCGTTGGAACCACCTCGCCGGGCATTTCTACAATCAGTGTACCCACAATCAGTGTTTTGAGCAAAAAATTTAATAATATTGAAATTATTCTGATGAAATTTTTCTCTCTGTATATTGCATAGGTATGTTATCGTGAAGCACATTCTGCACACATGCAAATATTTATCCGACTCGTTCTGCCATTTATAAGTGTTTGTCTTTACTTGTCTGAGAATCTTTAGGATCCTTCCGGTACCCACCTAACTTCCAGCGTATCACCTCCATCATTATCGCAGGACTTCCAGACATCAGTGTCTCGTACGCCATTATCTGGCACTAAAATAGTCGTCATCTGATCAGCTCCGTGGAACGCTTCCTGTTTTTCACTCTATAAACACAAAAAGTCAATTACAGCAACAGAAGATTTCTAAATTTATTCAAAGTGGGATGACAAATTGAGATTTATTTCATACTAATTAAGAATTAAACTGAGATTCTGTTAATAAGCACAGTGAACATATTCAAGAGAAAGGGGATGGGTCATACCATCTATATTTGGTAAATTGCAATTTTTGACATTAAGACAGAAGTATACTGAACAAAACTGAAAATGCTACACTTGTATTTTAACTTGAATTTCTGTCATTCATTTTATTTCATTGCAAAACTTTTCATTATACAAAAGAATGTCATTATTTGGCTATATCTTACACTTTGATTAGATTCTGTGAAAGCCAACTGAGCCGTGCTATTCCCATTTCAACAAGTATTAAAGGGTCAGGAAAATGACCATGCCATTTCTATAGATCGTAAAACCGATCTTGATAAATTGAGCGCTCGACATCGGCAGAGAATTGAGGCAACCACAACCCATATCATGCTCTCATTTAGGTGACTTTTCACGTACTACTGAATTTTTTTCTGACCCCTAACTTCTTAAAGTGGGTGTAGCACGACTTATTTTGCTTCGACAGAATAGAATCAAAGTGCCAATTTAATTATAGCCAAAGAATGAAATTCTCATGTGTGACGAAATTTTGAACCCACTGGGATTCAACTGGTGTTTTTCTTTTGCTCTGGGTTTCAATAAGTTATTCGGCACCCAGGGAGCTCCATCGTCAGGCAGCTTACTGAATCTGTTGAGTCCTTGTTTTTGATTCATCAGGGTGGTTATCATGATTTGTTTGTCCTTGATGATTCACTGACTAGTTAGAGATGCACCATGAGGACCGAACAACTAACATATGTTCTGAACCACTGCAGATGATGAGGGTCAGGTTAGGTGCCTGTAAAACCGGTTTAAGCCGCCCAGTAATTTTATATTACTGATCATTCCAAGGTGATGCTTCTGTTGTGGTCCCATTTGTTTTATGTATTGGAGTCAAATTTTTGTACTGTTTGAACCTAATGTATGTTTTAATACTTTTTTATTCAAGTTCAGGTAACTGAAAGGCCGACTTTTGGGAAATAGCTGCTCACTCGGCCTACAATATGTTTTCTAATTATAAGTGCCTAATTGTCAATTTAGTTTTTCCCACCTCGGTTTTTGGACTGGGAATTTCTTTCTGATTGCCCCTTTTCCTGATCATTGCCTACTTGTACCTTTATGCAATACGATGAAATCCAGCCCAAATATTCTTTTAAGTATTTCAGAAAATTATGTGTAGCATTTTCACTTTTGTTCAGTATATATTTTACTACATTGGCTATTTGGAGATGAATACATTTCAAAAACAGCTAAACGGAATAAACTTTTTCCACTATAAAAAAATAGACATTGGTGGCTTCATGAGTATCTATATCTAACAACATTGTGCTTTGATTCCACCACAGAAGATTGTAGTAGCTTATTGGCAGAGTGTAGGACTCTGAATCAAGAGATCCTAAGCCTTAAGGGTTCTGAAATACAAACCTCAACCTTTTCACGGGGACCCAACTGTTAATCGTGATTATTGATGCGACGTGGAATGTTAATGCATGCTAATATGAAGTTTCGTATGCGTCGGCGATATTGTTACGAATGCGACGTTCCACATCCTCTGCCCTTGAACGGTAAGTATTACATGTTTTGCTCTCGCAAAAATAAACAAAGCCGAGTTTACAAAATCGGCGTCCACTATGATCTGCAAAATTCTTCTATGTTCCCACTTGAAGTCAATTGGAATACTCACGGCACTTGTGTTTTTCAGCTAATGGTTTATAAAGTTGACCTGTAGATACAATTTTGCCACGGAAACTCATTACATTCTTAAATTCCTTTTGTTTTTCTTTGTCTTGGTCGTAAACTAAGAAGTATAACACAGTCCTGTGGGTGTCTTTATTGAAATATGTATCCAAACGGCTTTGTAAATGCACATTTATCTACTGAGCATGAAAAACAGTAAGATAAGCATGTGTTGTATGCATCGAAGACGTTGTTAAAATTTAATATGCGACACAGAAATGCATCGTGGAAGAATGAGACCGATGATTCAGTAAAATAAAATAGCAAATGTTGCGATATGGAGACAGAGATGCATTTTCTTCAATGATTATTTTTAGATACACGTTAAAGGGGCTAACCATGGCTTTTATACTGTATTATTACTTGCAGAGGCTGGAGAAAGTTGTTTGAGCCCGAGGCCGAGGGTTCAAAGTGCTCCGGAAGACACTTCTAATACTAATGCAATGAAATAACCATAGTTGATCGTTGTTTTGTATAACACACCATTCCAATGGAAAACTGCCTCGCAACCGCACTTAATACCGCATAAACCCCTTTAATTCTGTTGTCTCCCCCCACCTTTGCTTATCAGAAATGCATGGAGCCACCCATATTCAATGATCATAAATTATTTGGTCGAGCTTTAGATTCATTTAATGTAAGGAAACATATAAGCTATGTCACTGATATGTCCGAAAATGATTTGCTGTTTCGAGGCAAGAACTCAGTTGTGTCACTCAAATGTTGACGAAGTTGAATCAGAAACCCCACTCTGTGACCTCATTCAAAATAGAAGTGGTATATGCTTTGAAGCTCGCTCAACGAAGCGCATGTAGTCCAAGGAAAAAACGCCATGCAATATTTCGCTTGATAAAGGCACTCGAAATGCTTCTGCATGTACGTAAATGATTTTTGAAAGAGCACAACAAAAATGCTAATTCTTCCATGACTCATCCTCGTAGTACGTACCTTCATCTTCGATGCATACAAAAGATGCTTATCTTGCTGTTTTTCACGCTCAGTAAATAAATGGGCATTTACAAAGCCGTTTTGATACAAATTTAAATAAAGACACCCACAGGACTGTGTTATACTTCTTAGTTTAGGACCAAGACAAAGAAAAATAAAAGGAATTTAAGAATGTAATGAGTTTCCGTGGAAAAATTGTATCTACATGTCAGCTTTATAAACCATTAGCTGAAGAACACAAGTGCCGTAAGTATTCCAATTGACTTCAAGTGGGAACATAGAAGAATTTTGCAGATCATAGTGGACGCCGACTTTGCAAACTCGGCATTGTTTATTTTCACGAGAGCAAAACATGTGCTACTTACGGTCCAAGGGCAGAGGATGTGGAACGTCGCATTCGTAACGATCTCGCCGACGCATACGAAACTTCACAATAGTATGCATTAACATTCCACGTCGCATCAATAATCACGATTAACAGTTAGGTCCCCGTGCTTTTTCAATTTCTGCACAGTTCATCACCCCAACCAGATTCATTTCTGTAAACCACTATAATGCAAAAGAAGGTAAATAATACAATATAAAACTTAGATAGAATACGTATCTGCATTATTGCCCTTCTATTATATCAGATTTAGACTGTAACAAAGACAGTTAGAAAAACAGTGTGATGACCAGATCAGAATGACAGTTTGTTCAAAAGTAGACAATCTTGATGCACTGGTTTTTCTCTTGAAATTCCTTAGAAAAGATTAATTCACGCTGCTTTAAACCCCGGCAGTTGGAATACATTCAGAAGACATTATCCCTAAAGCCTAGTTTAGACGGTGTGCTTTTAAAGCCTAGTTTAGACGGTGTGCTTTTACGTGTGCTTTTGTGCATATGTGCTAAGCATACCGTCTAAATTGAGATTTTTACTGCTATGCTTTAGCACATTTAGCATAACTGTCCCAGCAGGCACCTGACGTCTGTTCGACGTCAGATATTGGTTATATTTTGGTCGCGACGTCATATAACCAATTTCCAACGTCTATCAGACGTCATTTCCTGACGTCTTTTGGACGTCTGGATTGGACGTTGTTTTGACGTCCAACTAGTTCGTCAGTTAGACCTCGTAATCAAGACGTGATTTAGACCTTGTGTTTTTCACACTTCTGACTTTTGTGGTGTGCAAATTAATGAAACTTCACTTTGGGTAAAAATCAGATCATTCGTTTCGTGTTTTTTTTTTTTTGCTTTCTTTCTTTCTTTTTTTTCTATGTTACTTCCAGCAGACATTTGACGTGCGTTGGACGTCAGATTGACGTCAGACTCCAACGTCATAATAACGTTGGAGTTAGGTTGATTTTGAAAGTTTGTTTGTTGTCAAAACTAGACGTCAATCTGACGTGCTAAAGCCAACGTCGGTTTAACGTCTGAAAGCTGACGTCAATCTGACGTCCTAAAAACGACGTTTGAATTCATGTCATATAAATAGGTTAAGGTGTATATTTTTTCGCATTTTTGAATAACAGTGGATTCAGAAGAGCAGTGATGCACTTTTGATAGTCCCTTTCACTCCTTTGATAGAGTTTTTCGGAACATACAAAATGTTCAAGATATTAATTCAGCCTGATGTTGGTACATCTTATTTAAGCAAAATTTTATTGCTTTATGGTGCTATAACCAATAAGACATTAGTAAGTCTAACGTCATATGTCGACAGAGTTAGCTGCCCTTGAACTGACATAATTTCTTGCGCAAATGTAACAACATCAAATTCAAATAATAATTTCAACATTGCCACTTTTAAAAAAGCCATATCTAGGTCTCGTATCGGAAATCACCATGCTTAATTAATTTAGAAAAAAATAATTTTTGTTAATCAAAATAAAGTATTTCACTAAATTATTAAACCTTCTATTAAGATGAAAATGAAATTTGTATATTTTAATACTTATTTCACCATTTTAAATTATTTCTTGTTCACAATAGTCTTATTATTTACACTAAGGTCTTATTTGTTTTAGCACCATATAGCAATAAAATTTGACATGAATAAGATATACCAACATCAGAGTGATCTAACATCATAAACATTTTGTATGTCCCGTATAACTCTTATCGAAGGAGTGAAAGGGAATAACTATAGTGCATCACCGCACTACTGAATCCACTTCAGGATTTCAGAATGTTAATTAAACTGCGAACAAACATTCACGATATCGGTTTTAGCACGTCAGATTGACGTCTGTTTTTGACGTCAAACAAACTTTCAAAATCAACCTAACCCCAACGTCATTATGACGTCACATTTGAGACATCAAACCAACGTTGTTTTTCTGACGTCAGAATGACGTCTGTTTTTGACGTCAGAATGACGTCTGTTTTTGACGTCAAACAAACTTTCAAAATCAACCTAAATCCAACGTCATTATGACGTCGGAGTCTGACGTCTATCTGACGTCCAACCGACGTCAAATGTCTGCTGGGTGTAAGGATAGAGCAAGTTCTATTCTGTATGCTTAGATATGTAAAAAGCACACCGTCTAAACTAGGGTTTCAGTTTGATCAGCTCTGTAAGCCCCCTTCTTTTTAACCTAGGGTGGCATATACATTCCCATTTTACCCAGGGGGTCTCTTTAAAATGTGACCCTTTCCACTGTGTCCAGTCAGAAAGTACCCTTTAGTCAATTGTAGTCAAGTGTAGTCAATTAAAACACCCCGCTGGAAGTAGCTCCAATACTTTGAATAACTCAATAATAACTATCTGACTATAGGACCATAAAGACCCAGAAATATATGGATAGATGCCACATGAACAGATGCAGCCATCTTGTCATGACCATGGACGTTCACTGAGACGTTTAATAAGAGATCCCTGCCAGTGTGTACATGTATGATCATGTATGGTCTGTTATCCAACTGCAGCAGTGTGTTACAAGGGTTTTCCTTTTGTTTTGTGTTTCTTTATTGCTGTTTGCCTCTGTAAATTAACAAAATAAAACCTGGATAACCAAATCTCACTCACCTCAGTGGCATTACCCCAAAAATTAAGTGGCAAAAAGAAGCAACTTGAATCATTTTTTGCTTCTTTTCACGTGCTCAGCATCCTTTTTGACACAAACTCCCGCCATGAGTCAAGTCATGCCAAATTTGATTGGCTGTTGCTAGAAAGCTGGTATCCGATTGGTCCAAAGTTTACACCACAGGTGAGAAGATATCCGAATACATTCTTTACACATTACACACACCCCCCTTGAGTTTGATGACAGACTTCCACAAAGAAGGAGTTTGTTTTTTAGTAAATAAAGGTAAGTGTACCCTGGGTAGTGTAGGAACACAGTCTTTAAAAAAGATAGTCTGTGTTCCTGTTAAATTTTTTGATTGTCAAGGTAGATTGAAACTGAAATCATTGCTTTCAGGTGCAACTCTTCTACAAGTTATAGCTTTCTAAAATGATTGCATTGCTGTTACTCTACTGTATTGCAGCAATCGTATTTTGGTTTTATTATTTTGTGTGGTTTATTCCCGGGGGTGGGGGGAGGGTACTCCCATATTAAAGCAGTACAGGTATCATGAGGTATGTGCAGCGGTAAAGCACCCCTTTTTTGAGTTTTATTAGCTGTGAATGCATCTACTTCATTTTGATTAGCTCTAAAAGTACCCACTTTTTCTGAATGCACCCATTTTTCCCAGCTCGATCAGCTCTAAATGTACAACTTTTACCGTTCTTTCAGCTCTGAAAGCACCCACTTTTTCAGTTTGATGAGCTCCGTAAGCCCCGGGGGGACATACATTGTACATACCCGTTTTATATGTGAGTACCCCCTCCGCGGGTATATTTTTTCTTTAGGTGCATGGCTACTATAATGATCAGCTGTAGTGAATGCCAAAAAAAAAAAAAAAAAAAAAATGGTACTAAAAACTTGAGGTTATGATATCACTCAATGTTTTGAAGAACAAGGTGCTTATCAGCTGCTGCATCAGCCTGTGACTGTTTTTAAAGTTGAAAAAGCTGTTTTTCACATTAAGGGGGATTTAGATTGTCATATTGTTATGTCCCGTTGCATCTTCATTCATTCAAGATTATCTGCCATTGTTGGAAAGTTTGGGTTGGTAGATCACATGATGTGTAGCTTCTATAAAAAGCACAGCCATTCAATCCATAGTACAATCTCTGATATACTGAGTAAGGGAGTGAACTCTGTGGCTCAGTGGTTAGAGCATTGGGTTTCTGTCTCGGGTGTCCTTTAGGTCAAATCCCATCAGGGACATGGGATTTTTTTCAATTTCTAAGTTACAAATTTCATATTCGTAAGAATATGATTTATTTTGCAGGCATTAATTTAGAGATTCAAAATTCATTTTACACATGACACAGGGCTTGTTTGATGAGTTTTGTGAAGAAATTTAATGTATTTTTGTATGGTGGGGCTGTAGTTATGATTATGCTTGAAATGTAGCTATGATTTGGAAAATTAGGCTTGAAAATGACCTTTCTGAATGATGTTTTAGTATGGTAAATTTTAGGGATGTCAACGAATATTCGAATGTTCGAATATTCGCATTTCATACGAATATTCGAATGCGATTTCTGGATTCGAATATTCACATAATTTTCTAATCTGCAATATTGTCATGAATCAGTTCAAAGGAGGACTCAAATTAAGGCCAAAGGTCGAAAAATAATACGACCAGTAATCCTACTTGTCTGTTGAGTAATTCAAGATGGTCAACATTTTGACACACCTGCAAATTGAGATTGCTCAATTAACAGTTTGACACTTTGTTGATTCAAGTGACACTTTGTTGATTCAAGAGACACTTTGTTGATTCAAGTTGAGAAGAAAGCATTGCTTGCTTTCAATAAATGTTTTTAAGGTGTGAAAGTCCTACAACTTGTGCTGTGTCATGTGAAAACTTAAGATGGCATGCTAGATCGACAACTCAATCCTTTAGGAACAACACAGTCACAACAGATGTTTCACAAAGTACATGTAGGCCACACGATTACAATAGACCCAAAGCATTCTTGGTGGCGGATATCAACGACATGCATGCAGAACTTAATCTTGGCTTGACAATAATGGTGTATCGTTGCTTTCTCAGACAGAACCCCAGAGATTTGTTATTATTAAACACCTCCAGAATGTCTAGTTTTCTATGCAAAATTTGTTGATCTCATGGTGCCATTGGTATAGCCCAGATAGGATACCATGCATATACATGTACCTCATATTTTCAATACATGTACCACCAAGTAAGTCATTGTAATGGGTCTATTGGGCATAGATGTGTATCTCATTCGAATATATTCGAATATCTTATGCGAATATTCGAATACCAATTTCGGCATTCGTTGACATCCCTAGTAAATTTTCATAATGTTTTCTTTATAAAATTCTAGTTCTTCAGACCTTTAGTCTATGAAGCAAAACTGACCATCTTGAGTCTATCTGCAGTGGTATATCATGGCTGATACTGGCATGAAGACAAGTTTTCCCCTAATTGGTCTGAAATTTAGGCTACTTTTATGATACATCATGTATATGATGACCTTGTTTAAGATGAAATTGATAATTGCTTTGTCACATTTACAATATTGTATTTCATTCATAGTCTCATTTCAATGTCTGTTTCAGCATTTTTGTCAGTGGCTACCATTATCAGTACTCCCTGAGTTGAAATGATGATTCACTAGTCCAGATTCTTCAGTGATTGAAAGGTAGGAATGTTTCTTTGTTGTATTTAATGATTACATTATTCATTGATGGAAAAACGCTATCCATTTCAGGACCTTATTGTATCTTAATTATGTTGACAAAAAGTGGACAAGAAAAAATTGCATTCCTCGCCTGACACAGTAATGTATCCAAATGAAAGTTCAGAACATATTATATATGAGCTGCCTTGTGGGAAAACCAACAATGTGGTTTCCGAACAGGACCAACACAAACCGGGCCGTACAATCACAGAAGATGGCTAGAGACTGGAAATTTTGGATTTCGAAAGTAGAGGAATTGTACTATCCGTGTAGCGAAAACAGAGGCGCTGATCAGCTTCACAGTTACTGCGAAGCTGATCTGCGCCTTTGTTTTCGCCTATGCAGATTGTTGGTTTTCCCACGCAGCGGCTCATATAATAGTATCAGCCTAGCCCATTGGAAACCTTTATTTTTGTGGTTGTCTTGTTTGCACAGGTATAGAAATGTTATATGTAGACATGTGATTTGCTTTCTTTAAACAGAACCTGAGGGGTGACTAAGCTTAATAATAACAGATTCAGGCTTGAAGAGGCCAGACACACTTCTGCTAAGCTTTCAGAGAGGTAAGTTTGCAACTTTTCTTTCAGTACCATCTGAGCGAAAAATCCTGATTTTTTGGGTTTCTGATCAGTTCAGTATAAAGATTGTTAAGAGATCCATTTCAAAATCATCTCAATATTTAGCAAAGAATGGAATCGATGGGCAGTTAAATCTTATACATATATATTAGCCTTAAAGCAGGTTTTCTCATGACATGAATTATTTTTAATACATTGTATATACATATTGTAAACATAATGGTAAACATATCAGATTTTGTGTATACATGTATTATCTTGAAATAAGGCTTATGCTACCATTGCATGCATTTGGTATAAACATGCAGACAATGTATTTAACAGTGAAACTGCTTTTTAAATCCTGTTCTGAATTAGGTGTTGCTTTGGTAATATTTTTCATGGCTTTTTCATGCCTTGTAGCCATGCATTATGATATTAGTTAATGCCATACTTCTTTAAACTATTGCTCTTCTACAACTTTTGGTCTTGGTAAAAGCCTCCTTCAGATAGTCCATTTAACCTGCTGCAAATAACAGCAACTTCAAATGGTTGCCCCTAATGTTTTAATGCTCATAGTGGAAAGATATTTACAATCTATAATAATGATAGTATTTTTTTCCCATGTACATTAATGTTTGCCGAGCCCTTTCGTGAACAGAAAAGGCAGAAAAGACAGAAAAGGATAGATCACATTTATAAGTAGACTGTGTTGACAATTTATGCAGGTGGAAATAATGGATATCACATTTCTAAATAATGAGTATTAAAACCTTGTACAGGATGCTGAAGGAATATTAAGTCCAATTCGCATGCGCAAAAAATACACGCGTGTAAATATACTCCGGTGTGTATTTATACTCCGGTGTGCAAATCAACCTGAGAGTAAATTTAAAAAGCGTTCGCATGGGTTTTATCGCCAGGAGTATTTTTGTAGGTAAATTTATCATTTCTGGATTAAAACCTGTTCATTTAAGTTTTCTGTATTTGCAAAACAAGAAGAGGCTGCTTAAAGGTGTTCATGTAGACTTTGGCAGCTGAATGGAATCATGTAATGGTCAGGCATAACCTTAGCAGTTATACAGTTCCCTTTTTTCATCCTTTTACAAGGAATTACTGTTAAAATGCCCCAAGAATCCTAACCAAGAATGATGAAGAAATAGTGTGGCTGTTTGCACTCCACATGATCTAAAATGTTATGAATGGCAATAAAGTCTTATTTAGCAACAATGTCCACAGTTTCAGCAACTGTCATATAATCAGTTAGGAGCAAAAAATGTGAAAATTTGTTATCTAAAAGCAGAATATTGACCTGAAATAAAAATACTCATGGGTAAATTTTACTTTGCGCTCGCATGGGACATAATAGTAAATTTACACGTGTGTATTTGTAAAAATAAAATTTGCATCTGGTCAGACCCAGGAGTAAATTTACCCATATGTAAATATACTCCGGATTTACTTACCCCAAGTAGAATTTGCACACCGGAGTATATTTACACGTGTGTATTTTTGGCGCATGCGAATTGGACTTAAGAGTAACTTGTAACATGCATGGTTAGTTGATCTTGGAAGACTTGGATGCTGAATTTAGGACAGTACTGGCCAAATTTCAAAACCAAGGCCTAAATGAAATATATGTGTGGTTCCTGTTTCATTCCCCCAAAACTTAGGATAGGTAGGTAGGGAGTATTATTTGATTTAGTCAAAACATTTAACTCAGAAAACGGCCTCAAAATCGGAAAATGTGGCTATTTTTAGTTCCATTTTAATGTTTAGGGTAGGGTGAAAAAATTAGGGTAGGTAGGGAAACGGGAACCACTCATATAAATCATTTAGGCCTAATGTGTGTGGTCAAATGTGCAGAAAAGTGATCCTGGTATTAAATTTAGTAATTTAAACTTGTGTGTGTTTTAACCCTTATTAAAGTCAGAAAATAATGAAAAATAAATTGTGAAAGAATAACCATAATAAAAAGGAACAGATTTCCCATAAAAACATCAACCTCCAAGACAAATTTTTAAAAGGCACAGTCTTCAATTAGGAAGTTTAAAGGTGTTTAATCGCTACTCAGTACAAGTATTGCCTATGAGCCACGTCGTGAGAAAACCAGTCTTCGATGTTTTCCACAACCTGTGACACAAAGCGGCCTGTATAGTCACATTAGCATGCTAGAGGCATGAAATTTTGGCTATAAGTAGAAGAGGAATTGTACTATCCGAGTTGCGAAAACAATGGCGCTGATCAGCTGTGCAGTTACTGCACAGCTGATCTTCGCCTTTGTTTTTGCATAGGCAAAAACTCTGGTTCTCTCATGATGCGGCTCATATCTAGACTGTTAGTTGTTGACAGGTTAAGTAGTTATCAGGGATAGAATTTTATATGTTTATTAATTTACAAGGAAGTGAAGTTTACCATATATTTCAAATGATTGAGATAATAAAGTGCACCAATCAATGATCAGTCAAAGAAAAGAAAGAGAATAAAGTAAAAACCTCTTCTGGTGTTTCTAGGTAAAACAGGCCTCAAGGTTATAAAACTTTTTTTCATGCTCAACTCAGCTGAGACTGAAATTTAAAATGTCCATAAATATTGAAATAGCCAAAATAAATTGAAAATGGGTCCAAATCTCAACAAAAACCTGCAATTTATCTTACAAATAAATGTTAAAATGCCAACAGTTGTTGGCATTCTAACATTAATGAGCAGGATAAATTTTAATTGTAGCTGAGTTGAGCATGAAAAAAGTTTTATAACCTTGAGGCCTGCACTCCTCAAGACTAATGGTTGTGCTTAATTAAATACAGTTTAATGACAACTTGAGAAAACAGATCTTTTGGGTTTCAGACTAGGCCTTTAGAACAAGTTTTCACTGATCTACATACAAAGTGTAGTAATTATTTTTATCCATCCTTTCTGTTTATTGCCAGATGACGATCATATACAGCTGTATAGCCCGGGGCTCCACCATCCTGTGTAGCCACCAGATTGGGGCTGGGAACTATGAACAGGCTGCGGAACAAGTTCTCACCAATCTACCTACAAGGAATGATGGGAAAACTACCATCACAGCAGCTAGGTATAAAACTATGATTGTAATATTTTTTGTATAGTCTTTCTGAAAACCATGGTGAAGGCTTAATTTGGTGTAAAGCGTACAACTTTGTTTTGTGAATTTATTTATAGTTGATTTGTTTTCTTAAGTTTTGGTCAACAGTCATCTTATCTTATTTCTGCTTCTATTAAATACTTTATTTGAATAAATGTGATATTTTATTGTATAAAATAATTGATTTTATTAAGACTGGTGTTAGGATATATGAGCCGCATCGTGAGAAAACCAGATTTTTGCCTATGCGAAAACAAAAGGCGCAGATGAGATCAGCTTCGCAGTAACTGTGAAGCTGATCAGCACCTTTGTTTTCGCTACACGGATAGTACAATTTCTCTTCTTCTTTAATCCAAAATTTCAAGCTTCTAGCCTGCTTCTATGACTGTACAGGTCGGTTTGTGTCAGACCTGGTTGGAAACCCCGAAGACTGGTTTTCTTGCATCATGGCATGTTGTTCCTCTAACATGTTGTTTTCCTAATTTCACTGCATGTATGTTTTCTTCTAGTAAATGAGCTGCTACATACCTTAATCAGTAAAATAAAATGAGCTGCGTCATGAGAGAACCAACAATGTGGTCTTTGAACAGGTTGGACACAAACCGAGCTGTCACAGAAGATGGCTTAAGAAGCGTGAAATTTTGGATTTAGAAAGCGGAGGCATTGTACTACATGTATCCTTGCAGTGAAAGCAAAGGCGATGATCAGCTTCGCATATGCAGATTGTGGGTTTTCTCATGATGCGGATTAAATTATTTTCATGTTTGAGTCCACCTATGTAGTAAAGACACAGATCATCTTATCAATCAGACCTTTGGATGTCTACGATAACCAGACCAAGTCTTTGCTGGCAAATATATCACTTTGTTGATTTTAGCTGTGTAGCAGTTCACTTTTTCTCACTTTCAGTTGCAAATATCACTGTTTGGTAGAAAATGGTATTATTTTTGTTTGTGCCGCTGCCACTGATTTCTCTGCACGATCTTGTTTTGGATACCTCACAGAGGTACAGTAGAACATTACGAAAACTTGCCCATGCAATAAACAGCAATTATTGCAACTTAAAAATCATGAAAATTTTATTGGAAAAATTTTGATAATTTTAATATATTTGCTCAAAACATAGATCGTGGGGACTCGTTAGAACTGCCTCGCCGAGGCAGTTCTAACAAGTACGCACAATCTATGTTTTGGACCAAAAATAATAATAATAAAAAAAAAAACAGGTATACCCTTGCATACTACAGTTTTACTATTTAAAAGTGGGGTTTAAGGGGGTCTTCTTTTCATGGAAATGTTTTCCAGATGTAAAACCTGGGTTTGGAATGATTTAAAAGTTCTTTATTAATTCATGTGTTCTGGTCAATTATAAAGTTCTTTGAAAATTAAATGGTTCAAATATATGATTTTTAGCATACTTGATAAAAGTTGCTCTTTAAAACTAAAGCTGTTTTGCAGAATTAACATTTCTATGCATATTTCATTTCTAAACTGAGAATTTCTCGCTGAGTTTTTGTGGATATAATTATGGCTATTTAATAAAAATCAGACTTTGATGTATAAATCTGTTGTTGCAGTAGTTTTGTGCCTCCCAGATGATGGAATGCAAATGTATAATGAAAATTGTGGTATATATTCTACAGATTAAGGACCAGTTTCACAATGACAACTTTGCATCAAGAGCAGTTATGGCTCGGGACCATGAGTTTGACTCAGAGTTTAGAAATACCATGATGAAACAAATGGTAAGTATACATAAAAGCTCTGATATTTTGAAGTAGATATGTGGACAAACAAGTACCATATGCTCTTTTTTGCCAACAGGAAAACATTTTAGCATATATTCTCATTGAGTTATGGAGAAAAGTATGAATTCAATACTTTTAATGGTATCTACTGAAGCCCTCCAGTAATTTCTTTACTGACCTTTCCAAGGCAGTTCTGCTGTGATTTATCATTATGTTGTCTGTTTTCCAAGCAAGGAAATGTCAATGTTTCAGCATTACAAAGTGAGGTCCAGGAGGTTAAAGTAGTGATGGCCCACAATAACGAGAAAAAATAATGTGGAAAATAGTTGTCAAAAGTCAAAATACACACATTATTTTTGTTCCTCAGGAGAAGTTCTCAAAACCAGGAAACGACAATGTTACAGCATTGCAAAGTCAAGTCCAAGAGGTTAAAGGTGTAATGGCTCAAAACATTGAAAAAGTTATCCAGAGGGGAGAAAGATTGGATGATCTAGTGGACAAAACAGATGAATTGAATGCTGCTGTAAGTAGTGTAATTCACTCAATATAGAATGGAGTTCTGTCCCACGTGTAACATGTATATAGCATTGTGTCCCATGATTATGTGACCTCTGTATTTCTAATATTTTGCCTTCATGCCGTACACATGTCTTATTGTTTTGGACCCCGAGATACCTTTCACTCTGCCTGAGATGAAAGGCATCTCGGGTACAGATGGTGCAAATTACTGGGTAATAAAATAATTAACTTCCCCAGTGCTACTGCGGTCAATATGCCAATTTTTGTATGCTTATCTTGTGATTAATTATCTGTTGATAATTGATATATCTATATAAAAATCAGAATATTTAATTGTACATTTAAGACGAAAACAAAGTAAAAATTCATATTTATCATAATCTTTTGAATAACATTGCATTTTCAATCCGTTTTCTACGTGAAATATTAACGATTTTGAACATTGATGAAAATAGCTTTTTATCTGACATGATCAGCAAATTACACACCCCCTGTAATGAGATGCAACATCAGCAACACTTTATTGCCCAGTCTTATAGTTGAAACCATATGCCAACTTCATGGTTCAGGGAAGAAAAAATGCACAAAAATTTTATAAGAGATGTGTACGCTATGTTGTTGGTCCGTAGTACTGTCTAGAATTTGACTAGGCCAGTAAGCTTTACACTTTTAATTAGAACATACTTATATTACACTCAGCTCTTTAAGATATGATATTGAGTACTTGAAATCTTAGATTTAATAACTATTTATCAATAATTCTGATTCCATGCAGATACAAGTATTTTTCACTAAGAATAGTGCCATCGTAAAGGAAATTGATGAAAAAATTGATGACACAAAATCAGAGAATGGTGAAGCAAACAGATCGGTGAGATTTTGTGGACCTGCATGGGGTTGAAAAGCTTACCTTCTTAAAAAAGGTTTTGGCTGACTGCTCAAATATACATATAATATACTAATCCACATCCCATAATGTTTTTCTGCTGGAAGATATATTAAAGCAACATGTTAGTTTAAAGATGGGTTGTTGTGGCTTCCCCTACATTTCCCAAACTGTATTTTGGCATGTTATATTACCATTGCATTCACGTATAGAAGTGATTGTGTAAGGTTTGGAGAGAAATTGAGGCATGAAAATATATGATAGTGCCTCAATATCTACATATCTCTGGAATGTTTAATTCTTCTCTGATTAATATTGTGTGTATAACCAATGGAGACTGAGTAGAGTGTAACACTTTGTTGTTTTACTGTCAAATAGAGCTGCCATTTTGCTTGTCAGATCAAATTGTTTTCTTTGTATGATTCTATTAATAGGTGAATGAAAAGTATTTGAACAACTTTCTTACTTTAATTTGTATGGAAATGGCAGATATTTATAATTCCATGATTGTGTGGGAGTGATGTCATACCCTCACAGCCTCATTCTGGATTTGGGCCATCAAAATTTTCAAACCGCTATAATTATACCCCCGGCATTTATGCCGACGGGTATATAGTTTTCGTTTTTCCGTTTGTCCGTTCGTCCGTTCGTATGTTCGTTAGTTCGTTTGTTCGTTCGTTCGTTCGTTAGTTCGTTAGTTCAGTAGAATTTGCGTCAAAGTTTTGGTTAAAGTTTCTCTAGTGGTGTATATCTCATGCAGTTATAGTCAGAAACCATTCATATTTGGACCATAGGTACCCTATAGGGTTTGCCTTGTTTCCATGAGTTCGGACCCCAGGGTCCATGCCCGAGGGTGGGGCTAGAGATCAAAATCTAGGTCACCTTTAATTTGCGACAAAGTTTTGGTTAAAGTTTCTCTAGTGGTGTATATCTCAAGAACCATTTATCAGAAATCATTCATATTTGGACTTTAGGTACCTTATAGGGTTAGCTTTGATTCCAAGAGTTCGGACCCCAGGGTCCATGCCTGGGGGTGGGGCTAGAGTTCAAAATCTAGGTCACCTTTAATTTGCGTCAAAGTTTTGGTTAAAGTTTCTCTAATGGTGCATATCTCATGAGCCAATTTTCAGAAATCATTCATATTTGGACTTTAGGTACCCTATAAGGTTTGCTTGTTTCCGTGAGTTCAGACCTGAGGGTCCATGCTCGGGGGGGGGGCTAGAGTTCAAAATCTAGGTCACCTTGAAAATGTGCTATTTACATAGTGTTTTTTTCTTCTCTAAGTTCATATATTAACAAAGACTTATAGGAATGTATTCCTATTTGGATCATAGATACCCTTTAGGGTTGAATTAAATTCCATGGTACCAAACTCTAGGGGTGGGGCTGGAGGTCAAAATCTAGGACACATTTATAAAATACAATAGTTACCAAGATTAATATTCTGTAGGTCTATATCTTGACAACCATTTGTCAGAAAGCATTCATGCTTACAACATAGGTACCACATAAGGGTTAGACCCAAGGGTCCATGCATGGGGGTGAGGGTGGGATGGACCCAAGGGTCCATGCATGAGGTGGGGGTGGGACTTGAGTAGGACTTGAGGTCAAGGTCTGGGGCATTTTTTTTTTTTTTTTTTTTTTTTTTTTTTTTTTTAAGAATGACACTCTATTTTCATTCCAATCTAGGACTGAGGACCTGACCCACAATGTCCGTGGATTATGTCCTAGATTGAGTATACACATCAGCTCTGTATACTGCTCTAAAATAGATCTGTCATTCTAAAACACCTTTCCCACAAGTTTGTATGCAATTTGCTTTACAGTGCTTATTTCTAAAGTGTACTTGATAAGGGTACTGTCTTTCATTGGGGATTTGAGGTTCAATGTCAGGGGTGAGCATGTGCAGGGTTGTATAGGTAGGGGGTAGGGAGGGGGCTTTGTGGCTACCAGCCGGGGGTATACGTGCCTCTGAAGGCACTTTTTCTAGTTTTCTTATACCTTGGTTGATTTTCATGAAATTGGTTGCAAACTATTCAGCTACATAAAGGCTTTTATAAAACATACCTACAATAGTTTGTGAGCCTATTCCTTTAATATTTCTTTATCAGAACCATTCAGTCTTTATGCAGCCTTTTGATGTAAATCATGCTGGTAACCATAATATCTGGATGATTATGTTTCAGTTAAAATCTAAATGTTTGTCTAAAAATTTGAGGATACACTTCCTGTTTTACCAGCTGCATATTGTAAATCTGTCATATACTTGATTCATGTCTTGATTCAAAACAACGTCCCTCAAAGTAAAAATGTCTTGAATATATATGATTTATATGAACTTCTTTACTTATTATCTTTTACAGTCTGCGACATTCCAGAAAACAGCATCAAGAATTAGGAAGAAGTATTGGTGGAAGAACACGAAGATGAAGATCATTATAGCCATAGTTGTGTTGGTTATCATAGTCGGGATTGTGTTAGCTATTGTGTTTGGATCGGGAGTCTTAGACAAGGGGGATGATAGTAAAACTACTGTGGCACCGACCACACGAAATCCATGACATGTTTGAAATAGTTTGTTGTTTATTATGTTAATATTATATTCATTTTGCATCATTTGAAAAGAGCTTTAAAAAATGAGTCACCTCGTGGGAAAACCAACAATGTGGTTTCCAAACAGGTCCGACACAAACTGACCTGTACAAACACAGAATAGGGCTAGATGCTTGAAATTTTGGATTTAAGTGGAAGAGGAATTGTACTATCCGAGTAGCGAAAACAAAGGCGCTGATCAGCTTCGTAGTTACCGCGAAGCTGGTCTGCGTCTTTGTTTTGGCATATGCAGATTGTTGGTTTTCCCCTGAGGTGGCTCATATCTCTGAGTGGTATGTTTGAACCATCTCTGAATAAATGTAGACTGAATTTTAGATTTTATTTGCTTGAAGTGTAAATTTAGACTGTGTATGTAACTAAGTTGGAGATCAGTTCTAGAATATTCAAACATAAAGGCATACAGCCTGTTTTGTCTTGCTGAGATAGAAATGAGCCGCAACATGAGAAAATCAGGCTCCTGGGTCCTACACAAAGACAGGTCTTACACAAATCAGACTGTGCAGTCACAGGAGCAGGCTAGAGCCTTGCAGTTTGGGGTAATAGTAGAGGAGGAATTGTATTATCTTTGTAGTGAAACAAAGGTGCTATATTTGTTCAAATTCTGTAGGTCACCACAAAGTTTAGACTAGAAAAATTATTTTTTCTTTAAATGTCTTTGGTTGTATAATCCTCATTTTACTAAACTGGTCTAAAAACTTCACTCATATTAGTTGCCATATTTGCAATATGAATTTATTCTATACTCTATGTTTTGTTAAATTTGTTTCATCTTTGATTGTACATTTTATATTTTATTCTTAATTTATTCATTTGATTTTAGAGCAATAATCAAATTGTTCACAGAGATTTTCTGTTTGTCTTTACAATGATTCTAAGGCTTTATGAATGTGTACAATGTATATTGACTTGGTATATAATATAACTGTTGTTGCTAAAGGTGTAAAACCATCACCAAAATACAATCTACACATACCAATAATCATTTAGTGGGGACGTAAACTTGCAAATGTTTAAATCAAAATATTCACATACAATTTTGTGCAATATCATGTTTCATCAGATCTAATAGAAAAACTTAGTTTCATAGGGACCATCCCCATTAGTGCTTTCCCTTTTATTTTAACATTGCTTGCTAGTATCAGTCACAATTGCTGGCACTGAGGTTATATCATTTTTTTCAAGCTCAGCTCAGATGAGCATGAAATTTCAACCACTTATAAAAAAATTAATGTTGTAATAGTTAAAATAAGAGGAAAATTCAGATTCAAAATTAAAAAAAGAATCGTCATAAATGTTAAAATGCAAACAAATGTTGGCATTTTAACATTTATGAGCAGGATAAGTTTTAGTCTCAGCTGAGTTGAGCATGAAAAAAGTTTTATAACCTCGGAACCAGATTTGTCTTAGCAACAAAAAATTACAAAGACAGACTGATTCTCTCAGCATAACTTATGTGTCTTTATGACGTTCTCATATAATATTCTTAGTTAAATGTTGGGGTAATATGCTTGTTCAAGGTTTGTACTGTCACATAAATGTTCATTCTGCATTTCACTTGTATCACAAGGCTACCATTATGATCCATAGCTTTTACCAACTCTTCTAGGCACTTGGTACTTACAGCAGTCTGATCAGAATCTACCATGATTGCTGTACTTTCTCTGCTGCTTTTTCGTGCTGTAACTACATCGTAAAAACAATAAAAACAACGGCATTGACAGCAAAGTTTGTATCTCAGTGTAAAATGAGTCGTATTGTGAGAAAACAGGATTACTGCCTATGCAAAAACAAAGGCGTAGATCAGCTGTGCAGTTACTGCACAGCTGATCAGCAACTTTGTATTCGCTACACAGATAGTAGAATTCCGCTTCTACATAAATCTAAAATTTCAAGCGTCTAGCTTTTTTCTGAGACTGTACAGGCCGGTGTAACAGTTTATCTTGCCCCCCTGGACAGCTTGCCCCCCGGGGGGCAAAATTTCCCGGGAAATCTTACCCCCCACCCTGATTATCTTCACCCCCGGGGGGTAAGCTGTCCAGGCCTAGCTGTCGGACATGGTCGGTAACCCCGAAGACCGGGTTTCTTGCTCAGATTGTAATACTGTACACAATGCCCTTAATAATCAGAATCATTGTAACTTTTAGCATTCTCTTGCACCTTAAAATGTACCCATAATGTTTCTTAAATTTGCCAAGAAAACAAAATAACTTGGTCTGAAAGGGTTTTCATGTGATGATTCAAATAATCCTACCTGTGTTGTCGTCTGAGTCGTTTGTCTACCATCATATGCAAAACCCTGCTGTTGTCTGATTATACAGTCAACAGTTGTAAATATGATACCAGTGATTTTGCTGTCGTCCGAGACATGATATGACTGTGGATATACTAGGACAACAGCAAGTTTTGCATGCAATTGTGTATAAATGACGCTTGACAACATGAAGACTATAAATTTTGACTTGGTTACACCATTTTCATCTTAAACAAATAAATCATTCAATTTTGGTCAAAATGAAAATCATTGTTTTATTTTCATGTTGAACTCTAGAGTCCAATAAAAAGGGATCATACATAGCTAAAACAAAAATATAATTGTTTTACCCTTAAATGAGAAGAACTTCCGTGGCATTATGCGGCATACCTTTTTTGTTCAGTATATTTCACTCTTTCATGATGTATATATTTGTAATTGTTCTGTTAGTTCTTGAAATTTAAGAAGTGCATTAATCAAATTGTTATTATCAATAGGCCAGATTTGGAGAGTATTTGATGTTGCATTTTTTGTAAACATCAGGAAAACATGTCCGTGAAATGTGTACCCCCTTAAACCCCACTTTTATATAGAAAAACTGGGGTATGCGGGGGTATACCTATTTTTCTTATTTTTGCTCCAAAACATAGATTGTGGGTACTCGTTAGAACCGCCTCGCGGCAGTTCTAACGTGTACCCACAATCTATGTTTTGAGCAAAAATAAGAAAAATATCAAAAATTTTCCAGTGAAATTTTTCATTTCTACAACCAAAAAATTTTCTATATATTGCATGGGCGTTTTTTCGTAATGAACAGACTAAGAAAATGAGAGAATGTGTGTATTGTGGGTATGATTGTTTTTATACCAATAATGCTTTGATAGAATTAGAGAAGACTCACAGAAAAGCAAATCAAATACTCTGCATATGTAGTCAACTGAAATGTTTTATTAATTATATTTGTATTTATCAAAATTTCAGAGATTTTATCATGAAAGAAAAAATAAAACATGAGCCAATGCATGAAAAAGAATCAGTGGAAAAACTACATAGCATGGCCAATAAATCAACTACTGTAAGATACTTTAACTTATTATAGTGGTAGTGATTTTAAGCAAAAACATTGCATGGGTACTTGGTCTGTTGTAATTTCATGAATAAGATGTTCATGTTATGTGTTTTAATGCTGGTTTAATCATGATTTGGCTCAAATGTTCAGTTATACAGACTGTGCTTTTTATTTTTTGTCCTGTTATAAGTTCTACTTCTGAAAATGAAATGGTCATACCACATACTTTCCAACTAAGAATGAGATGGTCCTTATATGGCACTACTATAGAACTGTCCCCTATTACTCCTTATGTTACGTCTACACTGGACCACGTTCTCACCGCGTCCTTACCACGTTCTGAAAATTCAAGAACGTGGCGAGGCCGGGGTCAAAATGTAACAATTTCGGATTTCTAAGTTCCCACTGCGTCCTTACTACATCCCCGCTACGTCCTTATTACGTCCGCACCACGTCCTTACTACGTCCTTCACGTTTCCAAGTACGTCCTCAATACGCGCTCACCAAGTTCATCCAGTTTCCACTACGTCCTTGCTACGTCCTCACAAAGACCAAGCAGTTCATACCACGCGCGAACTACGTTTCCAGCACGTTCTAACTGTACATATATTAATCAGTCGTGTATTAAGAGACAGATAAGTTGCGAAACAGCTTGAAATTGCAATAAGAAAATGACGGGCGGACAACATTTCTGGTGGCATTCGCATGAAATTGACTCTGAGGAAATTGAAGAATGACTGCTGGTCCTCTATCCTCAACTCCGCTAGTAGTCGGTCGTAATGCCCATACTGAAGCCTTCTTTCAGCTGATAGCCAAGGGGCACCCAACAAGATCTTGTCCTTCTATTCCTCCTTCTGGGAAATAGCGCAAGTGCAGCCTGGGCACCAAGTAAGGCATGATGTCCTTGGAGGAGAGCAAGTTGCAAGAGTACTTCTCGTTCATGTTTGGATTTCGATACGATTTAAATAAAAGCGAAAGCAATTGCTTGAGGGTACGGGACAATTGAAACAAAATTAATAAAACGTGGAGGACGTAGTTCGAACCTGCTGTGAACGTAATAAGAATCTACTATGGACGTGTTAGGAACCACTAGGACGTGATAAGAACGCAGTGCAGTCTTCTAGGACGCGGTAAGGACGTACAAGAAGCGTGGTATGGTCTTGTCGAGAACTTGATGGACGTAGCGAGAACGTAGTAGAAGCGTAGCGAGGTCTTGATGGTCTGCAACAAATTTGCATCGCGTCCACGAAGACCGCACTACGTTTGCGCCACGTTCTTTCTACGTCCTACAAGTTCCTACTACGTCCTTACCACGTCCTTACTACGTCCTTACTGCGTTCTAATTCCACCCCCTCCTCGCCACGTTTCTTTTGAGCATTTTCAAAATTTGACCAAGACCTCCGCGTCCATCAAGACCTCGCTACGTCCTTACTACGTCCCTACCACGTCCTACAAGACCGTACCACGTCCTCACTACGTCCTTATTTTTTTTAGGACGTAGTGAGGACGTAGTGAGAACGTGGCCCGGTGTAGACGTAACATTAATCCATTTGCACATATTTTAAGGATGTAGACCTATACTCAACCTTCCAGCAACGCTCACTAGATCTCAATGTAGAGTTAAATGCAAATAAAAATATAATTGAGATCCTTTATGAGCAGTGAGCATATTAATGAGAAAAGGGATGGGCCAAGTAGCTCCAAAACCCTCTCTCGTGTGTGACACATTCTTGGGCCATTTTCTCCACAAAGCATTGTTAAATAATGTTACAATGGCTGACAAAATTGCACCTACAATGGTAATAAGAAATGTCCCATTTCTGTAACTGGAAAATGTAAGACATTCTGCTTATCACCTAAAATGAATTGAAGGTTCCTCAAAGTTTCTGTTATAAGGTGATACAGCAATTCTTTTAACTTGTATGCTATAGTATGCTGCTGTTTGATGACCATAAAAAGTCTACAGTTGTTTGATGTTTAATCCACTGTTTTTTTATGTCCCCCAACCGAAGGTGGGGGACATATTGTTTTTGGTGCGGATCCCGTCGGCATCCGTGTCGGTGTTCGCGTTGGCGTCCGTGTAGCTTCTTTCCGACACAATAACTTTTGAACCATTGGGTGGAATTTCACCAAACTTGCAAAGACACACGGTTCGGAGGGGGGAAAGGGTTGATTAGATTTTGGTGACCTCGACCTATTTTTCAAGGTCACGAGCCCATGAAAACTGTCAAAATTAGCTTTTCGGACGCGATATCTTCCGCATAAATGAATGGATTTTAACCAAACTTGCAAAGAAAAATTGTTGGAAAAAGACTTAAGGGTTGATTAAATTTTGGTCAGCTTGACCTAATTTTCAAGGTTACCAGCCCATGAACACTTTCCGGCACGATATCTTCTGAACCAAATGATGGATTTTAACTAAACTTGCACAGAAAGATTGTTGGGAGAAGACATAGAGTTTAATAGATTTTGGTGACCTTGATCTATTTTTCAAGGTCACCAGCCCATGAAAACTGTCAAAATTAGCTTTTCCGACGCGATATCTTCTGCATAAATGAATGGATTTTAACCTAACTTGCACAGAAGCATTGTTGGAAGAAGCCCATGAACACTGTTGAAATTAGCCTTTCTGGCATGATATTTTCTGAACCAATGAATGGATTTTAACTTAACTTGCACAGAAACTTTGTTTGGATGAGACATATAGTTTATTAGATTTTTGTGACCTTGAACTTATTTTCAAGGTCACAAGCCCATGATGACTGTTAAACTTAGCATTTCCAGCAACATGTCCTTTGAACAAATGGATTGATTTTGACCAAACTTGCACAGAAGCATTGCTGGGAGGAGACTCAGAATTTATTAGTTTTTGGTGACCTTGACCTAATTTTCAAGGTCACCAGTTCATGAAAACTGTTTAAATGAACATTTCCAACACCATATCTTTTGATCAAATGGATGGATTTTTTACCAAACTTGCACAGAAACATTGTTGGGAGGAGACTTACATTATAAATTTGGTGACCTTGACCTAAATTTTCAAGGTTTAGTTTATTAAATTTTGTTGATCTTGAAAAATAATCATTTCAAACACCATATCTAACTTGCACTGAAACGTTGCTGGGAGGAGACTCCGGGTTTATTAGATTTTGGTGACCTTGACCAAGGTCACCAGTTCATGAAAACTGTGTAGATAAACATTTCCTATACCACTGTTTCTGATCAAAAAAAAAAAAAAAAAAAAAAAATAGATTTTTACCAAACTTGCCCAGAATTAGCTATAGCTCATCTTACAACCACTGCCAAACAACGGGCAAGTTAATACCTATAGATGTGTACAGTTTAAACAATTTTGACAGCAAACTATTCGCACCCATGGGGCTGTCAGACCAACTCAAATCAAGTGAACATCTACAACTCTTAGTCTTTTTCCAACAATCTTTCTGTGCAAGTTTGGTTAACATCCATTCATTTATGCAGTCGGAAAAGCTAATTTTGACAGTTTTCATGGGTTGGTGACCTTGAAAATAGGTCAAGGTCACCAAAATCTAATCAACTCTTTCCCTCCTCCCAACCATGTATTTAAGACGGTCATGGTGTCTCCCATAGAAAGAAACTTATGTCACAAGGTAACTACCCTTCAGTTACAGTAAATTGTCCAGTTTCGAATCTTATCCAGTTCCGAACCAAGTGGTCGTATCGTCACGAAATACACAGCAGCTGTTCGATTAAAAAACAAATACTTTGTATGGTCACGAAGTCCACCTTTTTCTCTTCCTCTGCACGAAGTCAGATTTTGAAAACTTATCTTCTTGCTAAAAATAAATCTGTTCTTCGAGATGACCTGTCGAATTAGAATGTATATTGCACTTGTGTAATTATCCGCAAGGTGCATGTTTTCGCAAAATGCATGAACCTAGAATGTTTTTTTTTTTTTTTTTTTTTTTTTTTTTTTTTTTTACACTTTTGGTTCGAAAATGCGTTCCAACATTAATTATAGGGCCTTAATTATATCACACCAGGAAAACTTAACTTCATTTATTGATTTTCTGTTGCGTAGGAGCTGTTTAATTTTATCTACCAATTTAGCTAGTTTCGGGTCAGTAAAAATCAATTGTGTTGACATAGTACATGTACTCTTAAATCTATTAATATTGCAGTACACGTCTTAGCGCTAAACCTAAAGGAGCTCAGGAGGGAGTGGTTAAATCTCAATAAGTGTTTTATTTGGTGTGTGTGTGTGTGTGTGTGTGTGTGTGTGTGTGCGCGTGCGTGCGTGCGTGCGTAAGTGCATGCGTGCGTGCGTGCGTGCGTGCATGCCTTCGTGTGTGTGTCGCCACAATACCACAGCCGCAGTTTGTTTGAAATGATGCTTAACGTTCTAGTCCACAGCTATGGTCATGTCAGGACTTTGTCCCCATTTTATGGGACTTGTGCCCAAAGTTCTCACCGCTGTGTCTGATGTGAGTTCGAACCCCGCTCTGGCCATGTGAAACAAGCCGTTCTGCTTGCGAGTGTGTCAGGTGGTTTTGTTTTTCTCGGGGTTCTCCCGTTTTCGTCCCACCTACTGATTGGCGCGTCTCATATGAGCTGAAATAATCTTGAAAGGGACATTAAACTGAATCAAAAAAAAAAAAAAAAAAAAAAAAAAAAAAAAAAAAAAATAAAAAAAAAAAAAAAAAAAAAATAATAATTCTGGAACCAGTCACGTGTTGAGACGCCATTATCGACTTAGAACATGTATTTGTTCTCGATTGACTTTACTATCCAGAACGTAAGTTTTACGTAGGATACATGAACATAGTTTTTGGACACTTTTACTATCTGAAATGGTAAACTATGTGTAAGTCTTGTTTTATAAAGAACTAATGAAGCTACAAAATCAAAATCATAACGCAATAGAACCACGAAGTTTCTTGTTTAAAAATTATCGCAAGTGATTCGGAACTGGATAAATGATTCGGAACTGGATAAATTGGTGGTCTGCTTCAAAGTCATCGTGTGGCACACAGAATATTCACAATGAATCAAACTGAAGTTCATTATTTAGAAGAAGGATTATACTTTCTAATGGTAAGGTCGAAACCTTATTTGTCCTGAGCAATTATCTGTAAACCACTTCGAAAAAAAAAATGACCCGTAACTGGACAGTTTACTGTACTTTACGGTTGGGGGACATAGTTTTCCTCAGAATTTTTTTTTTTCACTTCTTGCTTCAGTTTTTTTTCATAAAGCCATTTCCATCCAATGTGCATATCCAAACATGGGCAAGGTGATCCAGTGGGCCACCAGCCATCAAAATTTGAGCCGCATCGTGAGAAAACCGGATTTTTGCCTAGGCGAAAACAAAGGCGCAGATCAGCTTCGCGGTAACCGCGAAGCTGATCAGCGCCTTTGTTTTCGCTACTCGGATAGTATAATTCCTCTTCTACTTAAATCCGAAATTTCAAGCTTCTAGCCTGCTCCTGTGACTGTACAGGTCGGTTTGTGTCAGACCTGGTCGGAAACCCCGAAGACCGGTTTTCTCACGTCGCGGCTCAAATGTCCTGCTTACAGCTATACCATACAATTATAAACCTGTCATACAATCAATTGGAAACGATGCCAAAACGAATTACAATTCAACTAGCTGTTTTATATTTTCAAATAGAAAACATAGGGCCAAATTTGTCATTGCTATTAAATAGGCCGTCATTATTTTCATAAACTGAGTATACACTATGATGAACCCGATTGTCAAGTTTAAAAAGAAAATCCCTTTTTTTATTATAAAGGCATAGCCACCTGGGTCATTTGTAACACATGCTTTTAACACCACTATCACATGAAATTTGGCCTCGACTGGTAAATGTAAAATTCTGGGGTTGATAGGGGAACGACCCAATACGGAAATATGTCAAATATACATATTAAAATTGGTATAAAAATCCCATAAACGTTCACCTTTCAAGGTTAATTTTACGTTGATGTACCATTAAATTATATAAAACCTTATTTTTATTCATTTTGTAAATCAAGGGTTGATCAGAGTCCCTGATGAAATGTCTTTGAATCTCAAAATTATCTTAACATGTCTGAGGTGAAGTTTGTGTGTTTATAGGAAAGGAATAGAAAAACAAATGTTCGGACATATATTAACTTCTGATAAAATGTATGTATCTGTAAAAGGAAAAGTGCAGGAAATTTGTTTGCGGATTCGAATCATAGTGGCAGGAACCGCCGAAAATGAATGGAAAAACTGATTAAGATCTTAGTCTAAGAATTAAAATGTATAATCATTTCGGATGAAGCAATCCTAGGACAATGCCAGATTTTGATGCCGTGAAAGACAAGGCGTATCTTCAACTGATTCTCTTGATCAACCAAATTCTATTTTTCAAAGATAAGCCAATTCCAGGAACTCTGTGTACGTATCTCCTCTCTGAGGTATCTCCTCGGATCCATTTATTATTATAATTTTAGTCCGAACATTTCACTACAAATTTGATAAATGGAACTGTATGGTTTAGAGTCATACCGCCATATTTCCGTCAAAAATACATATTTTCTGTACTTCCACATTCATCTAACAAGCGTCTCGGGCTTTGTAATGAAATAGATTTTGGTAAACGTAAGTTTTAGTTCCTCTTAATAAAGTTGATGTCACCAGTGCAGAAGCACTGGCTTATGGGCTTGGGGTCATAAAATAAATATATTCTAAACGTTCGTATGCATTCAGCAATTCCTCTGTCGTTACATGAGTACGAAAAAAAGTGTCAACAAGATTTTGGCAATCACCAAAAATGCTGAATCATGCCATTGGAACGAGTTTAGTACAAGCGCACCATAACCAGAGAATTTGGAAAATATAATCCCGGGGAGGGCACTCCCTGGTCAGCAGTGTACCGATGCGTGATCAAAAAAACGATGAGAAAGGGTACTTTTTTTCAAGAAGGGCAGTGCGCAGCGCTGACATCATTTAGGGTAGGCAAAATGTCGTTTTTGTGGAAAAAGGGTATGTTTTTTACAATTCTGCTAAAACGCTGTGAAAAGGGGTGGACCGAGGCGTCCTTGGCCGATATGTTTTGGGCCGACTCCCGGTATCTACTATATCAAGATTTATTTCAAGTATGTATAGAAGCCTAGTGGTGTAGTGGGAAAGCTGCTTGCCTTGTAAACCAGGGATCAATTCCAGGCTTCTCCAGTTTTTCGTACAAGACTTAAACTAATTTCCTATCGCCATATTACCTTAGCTGTTTAGTGGGACAAAACACAAAATTAACCAACCAACCATTATTTCATATATATTTGTGTCAATTTTCTGTGTACATTTGAACAAATTCAGATGCTGAGGAAACAATTTAAACCCCCAATACTTTATTACTGACAGTTCCAAGGCGATACTTCCTCTGTGGTTAGTCTGTTTCTCGTTTCAGTGATGACAATTTCTTTTGTATGTGCATTTTAAGGTTTACCATCTTTTCTTATTGTACCTGTATGTTGCCTATTTGTAACGTTAGCTATTTCTAGTGTTGATTGCATGACCAAATGTTTGTTTATGATCATACAGTTTACTCGACAATGGCGAATCACTAAGAGGTCAAAAGCTATTATTTTAAACACGACCATGGGAATGTTATTCTATTTGGTACTAAGAACATGTAACATACCTCAGCTTTACAGGAAAGTAATAATTTTAATTCATTCAATTTCCTAATGGGAGATAACTCTGTTGATATAATACCTCCTGCATTAGACAATGGCGAACCAAACTCGACAATGGCGAATCAAATAGCCTATAGCCCAAAAGAAACATTTTCAGAAGAGTATTTTTGCACAAAAATGGTGCCATCATCATGCGAAACTAAATGGTGTTCGATGATATTGTGTTTATCTGCTGTTTTGCTGTGCGTTAACTGTCAACAGCAAATGCCATATAGGAAAGGTCAATTTTACCGATTTAAGCATGTCTTATTGCTTTAACGAATCAATGTAAGCCTAAAAGCAAGACGGTTAAACCACGACTTGCACCAATATTAGTTATGCCATTGACCAAACCAAATGGTTCCATGCAAAAGTGGTCATAATCAAATGCTTAGAAACGAGGTATGAACACATTTTATCTGAACGTTACTTTTTGTGGAACAATAAAGTAGGCATCTTAGTTAAGGGGTCAAGCGTTTCAGCAACCCTGATTTTATTGTCCGGTGGAAATTTGACTCAATTCTTTTACCAAACCCCAGGGCATAGATGAAAGTAAATGACTGAGTTATATAATAAATAATATTTTGTCTAAATTTCAAGAAAATTCGGCAATATCTTTACGAGTGATTCGCCATTGTCGATGATTCTCCATTGTCGAGTTCACTGTATCAGTTCCACATTTTTAAGCATTTTAACCCAACAGAGCCAAAGTCTCAAAGGTGATCTTATGGGATAGGCAGGTACCTGGCATCCATCTGCCGTTACTGTAGTCTGTCTATATTTTAAAATTACTTCTCTGAAGCCATCAGGCAGATTGTTTGCATATTACACATATAGCATCTTCACGTGGTTATAAAAGAATTATTGCATTCCAGTGTTTTAGTTGACTACAGTGGAAAGGGGTACTTTTTGACGGGACACAGTGGAAAGGGTCACATTTTAAAGCAAACACAGTGAAAAGGGGGGTCAAATTTTAAATGTCGATCACACTGTTTAGGGTATGTTCAACAATCCTTTGATCACGCATCGGTACACTGCTTACCAGGGAGTGCCCCCCCCCCCGGGAATATAATTTTATGTTTTTCCAGGGTACATGAAAACTATACTGAACGACAAAGAAACCCGACACAGATGGAGGTAAAATAAAAAAAATAATCCAATGTACAAAAAAGTATCGATTTATACAACGCTTGAGGCATTTTTTTTTTTCAATTATTCAAAAGTTGCGCTATCTCAAAAAGTGACACCCTGTAATGTTAACAGGGGAACAGTTTCAAAAATCAAAAATCTTAAGTAACCGCTAGCTAAGGCCCGGCATCAGTAAGTCAAAAATACATGAATTGATAAATAAACTGAGACCTCGTGATAATTCTTCGGTATACAACACCTTACAAAACAGACAATTTGCTCCCGGAATTAATTAACACGTTTATCGAAGGAATCGCCCAAAGAGGAAGTGGTAAAATTCTTGAAAGAGACATTAGTGTAGCTGGAAGTGACACGAATCCTGCACTTCCGGATACAAGTATGAAACTTGGCAGATGTGTTCATAAGCATAAACTATTTGAAACATTCTCCCTTGACAATGAAAATAAATCCAGTTTTCAAGGTGGCGGCTCAAAATCCAAGGTGGCTGCCAAAATAAATATAAAATCAGAAAATGAGGTTCTGATCAGAGAGAAAAAAACTTAATAATGCTAAAAATGACATTTCTGGACTATTTTCAACATCACTAAAAATAGATATTTAAACTCGCCAATTACGGTGTCTAGCCCGGTGTCTAGCCTAACTTGATTTAACGGACTGACGGATGAACCGAGTGATAAGTTCTCGACTGCAGGACTTCTTTTGTCCAAATCTGGAGGGCACGAAAAATGGTGAAGAAATTTTGATGGCGAAATATCCGACTTACATTGAACTTTAATCATTATGGTATTATACCAACAGCTATGTGCAGGGTTTCTTTTGTCGGTCAGTTTATATTTTCCTGATATAACACCTCGCATGTCTTGATGTGTGACAAAGGTCAACAAAGGTGATTGAAAAGCCTTCCAAGATTAGTTTATTTGTTTAGGAAGACAAACTAAGACCTTTTCAAAAGGTCATGAAGGGCCCAATCAGTTATGATGGCATATTTTGCAATTTATGTAAGTTGTTATTTTGACCGATAAAGTTCCCCAACCAAATAAATGGAACCACTGTCCTCCTTTCAATCACTTTGGAAAATTATTCAGTGTCAATAAGTTGAAGAAAAAAACCCTGAGACAATGTATTATATTATTGTCATAACACTGGGGTGCATGCCTTTCGCATATTGTTTTCCTTCAGTGCCCGGGTCCCGTAGTGATGGTTTTGATGCTAGGAATGTGAGAGATTACTATATCCAGGCAGAGAAAGTAGAATGGAACTATTTACCGTACGGACAGAACCTTGTGGATAATTATAATGAGTAAGTGCTTGAAAATGCCATAAGTTTTTCTGTCCTAAATCGTCTTTAAACAATGTTCTCTGATTTAAAATTTTATTTTTCTATTGACAATAGTGCCTCACAACTCCTCGAGTTAGTGTTTTTGCCCAAACTCCCCGTTGAGTCAGTCACCTGTTGTAAAGTGATAAAGTACCATTTTTGCCACGGATAACATCAATTTAAAGTCACAACAGTAAACAATTACACGTTTTTTTTTTGTTTTTTTTTTTTTTATTATTTTTTTCTGAGAAAAAGCAAAAACTTTCGTGTCCATTTGACCGTTCCTTATCATGTTCTAGTCCAAAAAACTTGCATAACAATCTTTCTAGATTTCTGTAGCAACGCCTATGGAAGTTAGATGGTTTTAATACTGTGTCAATACTCTAGATGTTGAAATGGCATCCCTTAAAAGTTTGTTTAAAGTACATGAACTTCATGTTGGTTATTTTTCCTGACAGTTACTTACAAGACAGTTTGGTCAACAAGCGGGACCGGGTTGGGAGCAAATACAGCAAGTATGTGTATAAACGCTACACAGACAATACATACACAACTGAAATCCCGTCCCCTCAGAGCCAGGGCTATGTCGGACCCCTTATCAAAGGAGAGGTGGGGGATATCATACGAGTATACTTCAGAAATTCTATACCAATTCCAGTGTCCATGCACCCACACGGTGTTCGATATGATAAAAATAACGAAGGTGAGCGACTTCTATTTGAGCCTTCGCATGAGAAAACCAACAGTTTGGGTTTCTGACCAGGTCTGACACAAACCAGACTGAACCGTCACAGGAGATGGTTAGAGGCTGGAAATTTTGGATTTAGAAAGTAGAGGAATTGTACTATCCGTATAGCGTCCTTGGGGAGTCGGGGGTGTCTTGGGGACTCTGGGGTCCCTAGGGACTCAGGGCCATCCCTGGGGACTCGGAGGACTCGGGGTGGTCCCTGGGGAGACTCGGGAGGGGTTCGGGGCGTCGCTTACAGCGACTTGGCAGTAATCCTGGATACTCAATGGGGTAATGGGTGTCACTTGTAGAAGGAAACATTGAAAATGGACATTAAAGAACTAATCCCAGTGAATAAAATATTGACAAAGTTATTCCTGTTCAATGTCATGGTTACAGAGGAATCAATCTGGACTTTTACAGATTCAAAATCGGCAGTTAGTTTGATGCTGAATGACAAAAGACAAGGCTACTGCCTTGAAAGAGTAATTTCGACCCTTTTAAAATCTTGTACATAAAAGTACACAGTTTCAGTTGAAACTTCTTTACATATACTTAAAATTTAGACTTTGGGTATACGTTCATTGACGTTTTTTGGTATTTTCGATTCTTTTAGACAATTAGATAAATACTCATCAGTATCTTCTTGGAACATTTATAGTCCCAACCCTCATTTGAATCATTAGATCGAAACATTGTATTGAGAAAGCCATGGAATCTAACCAGAAATATAATTTTGATAGGCGACTTCAATGAAGATTTACTGAATGAGAATTACCACAATCTCCGTGACATACTGTTGTCAAATTCACTTCAAAATGTCATTAATGTACCAACTCTACACCCAAATACAACTTCTGATAATCTTGTAACCTATGATCTGGAATCAAAGTAAATCCAAATCATATATCTGATCACCATGCTACTTATGTAATACTCCCACATAATTATTCTACTTCTACTGAATATACTCGCAGAGTAATAAAAGAGCCAATTTTACTCAGCTTGAGGAATCTTTACAGGTGCATTTTATGTGGACAATACGAAGGGATTGAACAAAACAGAAGACAGGGTGCAACCAGGTTCAACTGTTACGCTGATCTGGAAATTGACGGCCGAGTTCGCACCAAAAGATGATGATCCAAGTTGTCTGCCCTTTGCCTACCATTCTCACAATAACCCGGATATGGAAGTTAACTCTGGGCTTTTGGGTCTCTTGCTTGTTTGCAAACAAGGTGATGACTACATTTTTGACGTTCTCTGCTGGTTTCTCTGTTGCTGAAACTAGCAATACCAGTAACGATTTTTCATAAAAACCATGAACAAAACAGTATATTAACCTGAAATATGAGATGTTGTCACTTTTCGTCTTTAATTAAAATTTTGAGCTGTTTAAAGGCATCAGTAGCCTTTAATTTGGAAAAAATACAGATGCAGATGACATAGCTGATAAAAACGATCAAAAATGTTTGTCTTGTCAGTTACTAGTATCTTGTCAACCATGCCGTCACGTGATGCTTCATTTTGTTTTTGAAAACGTCTTTGCATATTTGTAGGTATCTTAAAGTCTGACGAGACTCGTTCTGACGTTGACAAGGAATACGTCCTATATTTTGATTCTATCAATGAAGGAGAGTCATGGTTGACGGAAGAAAACTTGAAACGCTGTCAAGACCCAGCGGAATGCAAGCGTCTGATGGAGTCAGGAGACCCTGACTTCGAGGTGAATAATCAGTTTGATATGTATAACTAGACGTGACGTGGCCTGGGTAGTTAATACTTATAATTTGGGCTCGGGGTCATGGCACTGTGTTCGACCTTTGGCCTTTGATCATACAGAATCTCAGTTTCAATGAAATAAACGTAGATCTAATTGTCAGAAACGTAACGTTGTACTTTTTCAGTATATGTTTGCTAAGATGGACAGGTTTCATTTGTAAAAGGCTACAGATGAACTAATCCACAACTCGGTGCATGTTTTAATACTACTGGCTAATTGTTGGCCTTGTCTTATTTCCGGTTAAAATTCTTCTTGTCCTTTCAGGAAAGTTTGAAAAAGGATCAACTGAACGGTTACATGTACGGTAACCTGCCTGGACTACAGGTTTGTGTTGGACAGAAGGTTGTCTGGTATATCTTCTCTCTCAGTGCAGAACTACATTCTGTTTCTATACATGGTCATACATTCCAGCACCAACATCACAGGTGAGTTCATCAGGAAAACATATCCGTGCAATATATACCCCCTTAAACCACACTTTTATATAAACCAGAGGACCATTGGTCGTCAAGAGATGACTTGACCTAAATTAATCATATACCTTCATCTACTCCATTTGTTGTTTTCATCTACCACTTTTCAGGCCTCAGGCTGCAATAGTTTTCAAAAAATCCATAGTTTTCACTTTTTCCCATGTAAAAGCCTATGTTTCCAAATTTGACCTTGCCGTAAAATAGGTCAAGGTCATCCAAGGGTCATCATTTTATCAAACTATGATTGGTTAAAGTCCCCGATGCTACATACCAAGTTTCGTGGAAATCGGCCCACCGGTTCTGGAGAAGAAGATTTTTGAGTGGTTTTTACCATGTATGGCCGTGGCGGCCATCTTGGCCTTGTGACCTGGATCTCGCCATCAAACTTCAGTTCCCCCTACCCATGGATGCTCCACATAAAATTTCACTTTGATTGGCCAAGCGGTTTCAGAGAAGTTGTGGACGACGGACGGACGGACACACGGACGGACGACGGACGGACGGACGGACGCCGGATCATGGCCGTCCTATAAGCTCACCTTGTGAGCCTTCGGCTCAGGTGAGCTAAAAAAAAACTGGGGTTTGCAGGGATATACCTACTTTTCTTATTTTTTGCTCGAAAAAAATAGATTGTGAGTACTCGTTAGAACCGCCTCGGCTCTGACGTGTAACTACGAGGGGCGTTCGGAAAGTTCGAATAATTGTCTGACCATTCACATAATATTCATAGTAAAACAAAATGAAGCATGCCTGTTTTAACTTCAACATGTCCTCTATAAATGCTGTGAAAACCAAGATGATGCACTAAGACATAATAAACATATAGTCATTACAAAAAGGCGCGGTATGGGTACCTGGAGCACGCCAAAATCAAAATGACGTTGCGAAAACGTCAAACGTTATTTTGATCCTGTTGGCGATGATCAAGCCTTCTCGGTATGAACACCAACAATATCTACGCATTTCATGTGTCTGTCCATTCTTTTGTAATAAGTTTTCTTAACCAGTATCAGTATGTGGTGATACATCGTCCTGAGTCTATTTTGCTAATATTCTCCGATGAATCATCCAATTTTTCGCAATTCTTAATGGAACACAATTCCACTACCGAATGGTTACTTGTAAAATCGCCATCAGTTGCTTTTATTCCAGTCTTAAAACATGAGAATCATTTGTACATAAATGCTGGACTACATTGTTCGTTGTTTCCATTTTATTTGACCATCCTAAGTGATCTTGTGTGTGTTTTATGAAGAAAACACCAAAGTTCATTAACTGTTGCAACGCAATGACACAGTTTAACGTCATGGTTTTCCCATACAACCCTGAAAATAAAGGACCATAACTTCTTTGTGGAACATCGAATTGTTTTCAAATTTTCAGGAAAGAATGTCATGTTGTTGAAATATAACATGACGATTCCATGCTTTTCTGTCAATGAGCAAACAGTCAGAAATTATAAAATAATTATGTTTATTTCTTTAAAACTTTGTTTTAATTAAAAAGTGATATTTTTTGGACTGCTCCGGGTACCGATGATGACGTTGCCATTACAACCTGTATTTTTTGTTTCTATGGTCACTTTTCTTTCCTTTTACAATCAACGATTCAGAATAAGTGGAAGTTTACGCACACCAACTTTCCAGTACAATGGATGAAAAATTTGAGAGATACAACACAATTACACGAACTTTCCGAACAACCTACGTACAATCAATGTTTTGAGCAAGCAAAAAAAAAAAAAAAAAAAAAAAAAAAAAAAAAAAAAAAAAAATTCTTTTTACTGAAAATTGTAATTTTTTACAACGTGAAAAATCTCTGTATATTGCATGGGCATGTCTTCGTTATGATTAAAATGCAATTAAGATTCAGTCTACCAAACACACTCTTTAAAACTAAATACGAATGAAGAGGGGGTAATCTGGTATGTGTAAAACTAGAAAAAAATAGCATAGATTTATTTTATATCTGGTAATGGCATTTTTAAGCGTGATGCTTGAAGAACATCGCACTGGCATTTACAACTCTTTGAGTGAGTATTCTTGCTGCACTATTTGTAGGTCGAGTGCCCTGGGTGTCTGGTCGGCGACATTCCTGGCAGCTGAGACAGTTTCTATGCACCCTGGGAGTTGGTTGGTGTCCTGTCTCAACACTGAGCATAACAGAAGTAAGTAAACTGTAGTATTAACTACACTAAAGTGTGGTTTGTTAGCACAGGAGTGACTGAGAACCTATTTGTAATGTAATTAGTATAAAGCAACTATCTTGCTTAAAATTACTTTGTGCTCTCCAGATACTGAATATTCTCCTATTAAATACATTAAAGCGTTCACTATCCAAACATAAATTTTGAGACTTCGTTCAGTTAAGCATAATTGGGTTAACACAATGTTGCAATACTTTTGCCTGACCGAAATTGACTTTCTTACATGATAGTGGCACCGTATACATGTATGTATGTTTCGAGACGTGTAGGCTGCCATGGAAATGTCGACATTGTTGAACCCAGAGAAATGTACAAGAGGTGTACTCTTACACTAACATGGCTACAAGCAGTAAAAGCTAAAAAAACAATCGTCCATCATCGCAGATAGTGAATTTTGCCGTACATCGATCGTCTGACTTGAACTTTAGGTCTTTTTTTTCAATTTATTTTAGATGGTATGAATGCACTGCTCTCTGTCAAAGACTGTAGGAACTACACTGTACACGACCCTCTCAGTGGAAATGTCAGGAGCTATTTTCTCTCCGCGGAGACAGAAATGTGGAACTATGCGCCATCAGGCATAAACGTGTATGATGGTGGTTCACTAACAGAACCTGGAAAGTAAGAACTAATTTTGTCAAAGACGAAAGCAATTTGTTTTTAATACACGGCTTTATAGATTAACTGAGTATTTTTTTTTTTTGTCATACGCACTGTTGATAACCCAACCGGATCCTTTCGGAGGAAATATGCGTTACGTTCCTTAAGAGCGTCTTCTGAACAGAAGATTTGTTATACTTGCCTATATGTATTTAGAGTTATCTTTTATTTCCCAGTGGAGGCGTTTACTCAATGTTTCATTCATTTGACTACATTTTTGATTCGTTTGCCACATAAATACTTCATAACTAAAGTTCTATAGTCGAATCACACTTGCTTCCTTTCAGTACTGATTTTTCTTCCTTATTTTCAGAACATCTGCGAAATATTTCATGCGGGGAAACGACAGAATCGGTGGCAGTTACATCAAGGCACGCTTCCATCAGTATACAAATTACACCTACACCAGAAAGACACCCATAACGGAGGCTGAGAAACACCTAGGGATTTTGGGACCTGTCATCCGGGCGGAAGTCGGGGATGAAATCCGAGTTACAATCCTTAACAGATTAAAACACCCAATATCACTGTTTCTGGAAGGTGTCAGCTTGAATAAAAGTCAAGATGGGTTGCCACTCAAGATACCATTTTGTAAGTTGATGTTTAGATTTCCATTTTCTTTCAAGAGAAATTAATCAAAAGGTGTTACTTCGACTACTTTCATTTAAAACAATGGAAAAGCCTCTGTTAACAGACCTCAAAATCATTATCAGCTGATTATATTATGTATACCCGGATTGCTTAAACCGATGGCAAGCAACCAGAAAACAGCCCGATTTCACTAGACACGAGGCTACCCAATCAAATAATGCAAATTACATGTGCCTATTTCAGCTTCTCAGTCTACTGGCAGAATCGTGCCCCCTGGAATTCTTGAAACATATTCATTCGCTGTGCCGTGGTCGGTAACCCCTGGTTCAGACGATCCGCCATGTTTGACCTACATGTATTACTCCACCTACCAGATGGAACGCGACGTCAATTCTGGTCTGGTTGGACCTCTGCTCATTTGCAAACCCGGGTCATTAGACCCTTCAACCAACAGACAGGTAATCACCAAACGTACTGGAAGAATATACGAATTAAGCTAGTCAGATGACAAAACCGAAGATTGTGCATTATCTGGTCATTGAAGCATTTCTGAAGTGCATTGACAACATGTAACATCTAAAATGCCTTCGTTAATTGGTGTGATTGGACAGACGCTGTCACTAGATTATTTGAGTGGTCTTTGCACATAATCTCACAATTTAGAACATGAAGAAATTAGCAATGTCCAAGGGGTACTAATAAAATCCAATTTTATAATTTTCAGCGCTACATTGACAAAGAGATGTTTTTGTTGTATTCTGCAATGGATGAGAACTTTTCCTGGTATCTGGATGATAGTATCAACGCAGTGCTCAATAACAGATCTGTGGACAAAAATGACGAGGATTTTATGGAGTCTAATGTTATGAGATGTGAGTACGACCTTTTTGGTAAATGCTGGACTGTATAACTGTGATGGTAATTATGACACCTACATGTGCTCAGGAAGCTATGGTATCTATTCCAGTAAAAAAAGACACGTGCATCCTTTAAGTTACATTTCCATTTCCTTAAAATTTTGAATACTTGTACACTCCCTAAAATATGTTTTTGTTGTCCTGTTTTTTTTTTTTTTGTTTTTTTTTTGTTTAAAAGTAAATGACAATGCCCCTATGTGCCAATCTTATGTTGTGTGAAATATTAGTAACTTGCCATTTTAGTTTATGTTCGACGGCAGACGTTTGTTGCTTTTTTGTCATTATTGTCATTATTACGTATTTCATTATATACATTGTTACTTTACAGCAATAAATGGGCGTTCATATGGCAATCTGGAAGGCTTGAATGTCTGCAAAGGCGAACGTGTCGTTTGGCACGTAATGAGTTTTGGGCAGACGGACGGTCTGCATAGTGTCACGTTCAACGGAAATAACGTTATGATTGTGGGCGTTTACAGAGACTCCCACGTGACTATACCAGGTGTTTCATTCACCGCTATGATGCATGCAGATAATGTTGGTGAGTCTTCAAAAATGAAGGATATTATACTTTAACGAAATCACGTGCATCATTGATAACAAATAAAATGCTACATCTGTCAAGTGCGAGGAGAATAGGGATAGCAAACTACGTGCTCGTACATCCACGTGCATCACCCACAGTCCATCTTATACTTTACATTTGTACAAACTTTTCTATTCCGTCTGCTCTAATTTGCTGTCCCCAAAACAAGAAAAAAGAATATCCCAACGTTTTGTGATTAATGAAAATATCTGTAGCACACACGATATACTATGAATAAAAATAGACCACATTATTTCAACTGCTTGTGGTACAAAGGTATCTTACTAAATGCAATGTCTATGTCCGACTTTCCCACAGAAATGCAGTGTAAAGTTGTCTTGTGGCTTTTTCAGGGATCATATTTCCTCTCTACGAGTCTCATGTATCTCCTTTCACAGGTAACTGGTCTATCAGCTGCCATAACGATGAACATTTTGAGAAAGGAATGAAAGCTATATACTCCGTGGAAACTTGTGGTAACTTCGGCAATTCGTATAACCCACAGAGCGGGACCACCAGGACCTACTATATTGCCGCTGTAGAGAGAAAGTGGGACTATTCACCAAATACTATACACCCAATGACAGGAGAAAATTATTCGGACCCATCGTCGTAAGTATGCCCAATTATGTGGTGTAGTTTAAGAAACCGTCTTCGGAAAAGCCGTTCCATTTTACTGTGAATACGAGCACGTAAAGTGGTCTGAAAACCAAAAAAAAAAAAAAAAAAAACATACAACTTAATAAATGACAAGAAGCCTTAGAGCATATGACTCCGAATCGAGAGGTTCTGGATTCGATTCCCACCCACGCGAAGCATCATGTTGTGTGGTTTAGCAAGATATTAAATCCCAAGAGTGATGGAAAGTGGTAGTTCCGCCCAGACATGACTGAAAAATTGTTTACATGGACGTTAAACCTCAAAACAAACAAAAACAAACGGTCAAATAAAACAAGAAACCTTAAGACATAAGAGCAATACCCCCAAACAGCCTTCATTCCTCAATAGTATCTTTTTACAGGTGCTGGGACACATTCTGGACATTCCGGGCAATATGATCGATGTTTACAGATGGGCGAATTATGCATAATTGTTTGTTGCATAAATTCCAGTCCGTTTGATTGATTGTTAACCATTTAAGCAGCGCTCCGACATATTTGATTGATATATGCCTATACTCAAGGTGATTGATTTCATACCAAAATGAAAGACCATAAATTTCCAGCATCCTTAGAGATGAAGCTTCCATTGTTCAACCATAGCAAATAATTTGATGTATTTTACATTTTGGTAATAGAAGAAGAAGAAGAAGAATAAGAAGAAGAAAATTTAAACTTCCAGTAGCCTGAAAACCCCTTAGAATACAAACATATTTACATACATAATGGCGTGAGTGACATAATATATATATAAAACAAAGTAAAACAGTTGATTTATTATGATTTATTCATTATGAAAGTTTAATATAAAATATTAATAAAAGGATAAAGCAAATTACCCTGATTTCAAATGAACAACGGTTAATAGCATTTTAAATTTAGTATCATTGAATTTCTGTAAAATTATCATTAAAAACAATAAAAGAAAAACAAATCACCTGGATTTCAAAGGAATGATTAGCATTTCAAAATTAGTAAATCAAAAATATGCAACAACTATGCATAGATTTTTCTCAAATACTCAGTAACCTATGTAAGCGTTGTATCTCATTTAAACCTGATACTAACAAATGGTGCAGATGCCCAGTGCAGTAGTTCGTCCGGTCTAATTGTCTTTTTTTGCTTAAAATATGAACAATATTTTAAAACAGTCTGGTCCCAAATTGAGTACCTAAACACAATTTGCCTTAATAGTAGGTACAGCACTATTGTAAGTTAAAGAATAATTAAAAGGCAAAACCAACAACTCATTCTCAAAATGAAGAATGCACTCAAAGTTCGCTGCTAACATTTGACATTTCGGAACTTCGGTTTTTCTTTTCTTGAATATCTCGTAAACGCTTGCAGATAGTTTCCTAATATTTTATATTTGGATACATATTGATGATATGCATTTAATGAGTCATGAAAATTGTCAATCTAAGAAACTTCATTTTTTACCCCATTTTCTGCAACTTTTCAGAAAATTTTAATTGTCAGTAAAATTTAGGGGGTAGGGTAGATTAAACTTGAATATTACACATCTTCAAACTAATTGCACTAGTTCGATGTTAATTTTAGCAGCGGTATATGTGTACATGGTGTTCTAAGTCATTCGTTGAGTCGTTGGCGTGCTGGTTTTAAAATTTTAGGTGGTTTTATGAAATGGGCTTTTAGAAACAAAACAGCCGAAGAAAGGCTGAAAATGGCGATTTTCAAGTTGTTGGTTCTCTCTTTTATGCTCACTACCCCATATATTTCTTTCTTTTATTCGAACAATATTACCAAGTTCTATGTTGTGTGAAAATACAAGAAAAAGTTTGAATCAACAAATATGGGTTTGGCACATTTCAAAATATTGATTTTTTCCGACTTTTCAAGTATGGGGGTAGGGTTGGAAAAGGAATCGTAAAAGTTTGACATCCACTTCAAGTTGCAAAAATTTCTATTATTTTGGTCCAAAATAGTTTGCGTTTTGGAAATATTATGACTTTAGAAAGCATTCTAGGTGTATTTTTGTTCAAGACAGGTATGTTTCAAAGAATTAAAAATTAAATTAATTTTACCAAATTTAAAACATGGTGCTCAGAAGTCTCATTCAGAGGCTTGAAAAAATGCACACTACCCTATATTTATTTTGTTTTCAAATGTCTTGTGTTGTATTTTGGAATCAAAAAGGAGTGGTTAGAAAAACGTTTGAATACTTTTTCATTGGCAGCGAACATCCTTAAATGGGTTAAGATTATCTACACTATATTTCGCTTAATCTTAAACATGTTTTCAACTCACGATTTTGAAAGAAAATTATGATTTCCAATTTGTGACATTAGGCAAACAATATATTTTGGTATTATTCTTCCATATTATGTCATTTTGGATACTCTTTCAAAAGTCACTTCTAATCTAATGGGGTATTATTCCGATGTTTTGGATTAATTGTTTTGATTCACTAAAGAAAAGCTTGAAACATACAATCATGTTTGTGATTTAAAGCCAAACTCGCTGTCACTCAACAGTTGTCAACTTTGATTATAAAAATAATCAATGTTAAAATCTTATAAACAGTCAGAGCTCTTACTTAAACAGGTGATTATGAAAATCACCTTGCGCAGTACATTTTTTTATAAATCAGTCACAAGATATAAGATTTGTTTCCCTTTGTTTGAAATAATTATCTTAAATATCACTTCCTCAGGTGATTATTTTGATCTGTCAAATCACTTGCATAGGTGATTTAAGTAAATAAGAAAAAGGGACGGTGCTGTCTGTTCATTTTGCCAGGCACAAATGCCAACATGTTCAGGGAGATGGCGAGCATTGTAAGCTAAGATGAAACCAAGAAACATAGAAGCCATATCGAGTTTTGTGGTTTTTATTTCATTGAGAAAGTCTTACTTGAAACAGTGATCGGCCAAACCGATCAATGGCCGATCACGATGCGGAGTGATTTTTTGGGGTTACCCTTCAACTTTTAACCCACTGCGCGCAGTACTTATTTGAATGCGAGCACCACACTTTCTTTTCACTATTCAACGCATAAGACTCCAAACTTATCAGAAAAAATAGGCGCTGTCTTCACAAAAAATAGGAAATCCTTCAAAACTGAACTTGAAAATCACGAAAATTTCACATAAAATTCACAGTTTTTCTCGATTTTCTCTGCGATGCTTACACTTCAGCTGCCTCTGACCATGTGACTGAATGACGCGTCTTTGCATTGACCCCTCGGATAGCTTAGAATTAGGAAAAACAGCGCGAAATTCAAAATAAAACAAAAAAGTAGGCACTTATTCATGCTATTGCAGGTCTTCTCTTGGAGCCAAAAAATCACCCGAGAACGTGATTTTAAGATCACTTGTTTAAGTAAGTGCTCTGACTGATAAATCAACAGTTATTAGTGCAGACCAAGATAAAAGACGAAAAGGCAACACCTTATCCTGATGTATACTCTTTGCTTTGAAAATAAAAACATAGATAAAATGACTGTTAACATCACCAACAACCAATAATGTATAAAATGACTAGACAAAAGAAAACAGCACATAAAATATGTCCAAAATCATGTCTGTAGTCTACATTTACATATTACTTTGACAAGTAATGTGCTAACTTTCACAAGTAATGTGCGAGCCAAGAGGAAGCCTTAGACAAAATAAACCAAAGCTGTGGGTTTACTATGGCACCAGAAGGGACACTTTCCTACATGTGACAAACATTAATTATAAGATCACATGTTTCCACGTGATTTTTCAAAATAGCTTTCCTGTGATGAGCTTTGTGTAACAAACACTAATTATTAGATCACATGTATCTAATAATTAGGGTTTGTTAAATGTATGTCATGGCAGGAAATATCCCTTCTGGTGCCATAGTAAACCCACAGCTTTTGTTTATTTTGCCTAAAGTTTCCACTTGGCTCGCACTTACTTGTTAAAATCTATAATACTAAAGGAGCGAATTAGACGGGTAAAGTTGGAAACGGTACATTTGACCAGCGTGTTTTTGGTATGGAAGGATGAATATATTGCCCTCATTGATAATTTCGGTCTTAACTTCTTTTTGTTATTTTCAAGTTTTTAAATATTTTGATATGAATGAAATTTTCTGCTCTATATTCTCCCAACATCGTGTACATTTTGACAGCAAATCAAAATTCTCGGGTCATTATGATAATATATTACGCCCATAGTGATTGGTTAAATTTATGCGCTTACGAGACGACACAAAGCGTGCGTTCGGACTTCTTACCATCGGTAAACTTGAAATACCAATACCGTTCAAGGTTTCACTAATGGTACCAATGTTACCAACATGAGGCAGCAAATAATGCAGACAAAATACAGCAAGGGCAAATCTACAAACGCAAAAAGTCGCATGATTCAATCATGAAAATGTTTTATGAGTTTATCAAATAAGCACTATTTTTGTTAGACATGCAAATGTAATTAAAGAAGTAACACAATATACATATAGAAAATAAAAATGACCGAAACGAGTGAGGTTATATAGATGAATATGATAAAAATTCGTATTGCCTAAATGCGATCTTACTTTAAATTCTATTTAAAATTGTTTTATAGAAATACAGACTGACCATGTAACATCAACAAATACATCTTCGGCGCTTGCGCAAGCAATATAATTCAAGCACGGGCTCTTTTCTAGTGTAACGAACAGCCGAGCCAAGCCACAGCAAACCCCGTCGATGGAAAAGCATGCTCATCCACCAAGGGTGGTTTACTGCGCTATATACCTAACACTTACTCTAATCACAAAGTTTCGAGTTTCTAATTTGCATATTACTACCCGCTAATATGCCGCTAATACGTTGCACCAACGTATTCTACAAGGGAGACTATCCCGTTACATTACTTCCCCCTCCGAGAAGACTCGTCCCGAGTCTTGGCCTGGGAACTACATGGGTAAGGCAACTCCGTTCTGGCAGTTGTCATCATCCCACCGCTGCCACCAAATGTAACGAACAGCCGAGCCAAGCCACAGCAAACCCCGTCGATGGAAAAGCATGCTCATCCACCAAGGGTGGTTTACTGCGCTATATACCTAACACTTACTCTAATCACAAAGTTTCGAGTTTCTAATTTGCATATTACTACCCGCTAATATGCCGCTAATACGTTGCACCAACATATTCTACAAGGGAGACTATCCCGTTACAACAGTAACTATAGACATGATTTTGGATATATTCTATGTGCCGTTTTCTTTTGTCTAGTCATTTTATACATAAATGCTTGTTCGTGATGTTAACAGTCATTTTATCTATTTATGCTTGTTCGTGATGTTAACAGTCATTTTATCTATGTTTTTATTTTCAAAGCAAAGTGTATACAGTAGGATAAAATGTTGCCCTTTTGCCTGTACTGTTGACTTATAAGAGTTTAACATTGATTATTTTTATAATCAAAGTTGACAACTGTTGAATGACACCGAGTTTGGCTTTGCTAAATCGCAAACATGATAGTATGTTTCAAGGTTTTATTTAAATGAATCAAAACAATTATGCCAAAACATCGGAATAATACCCCATTTTGATTTGAAGTGAATTTTTTAAGAGTATCCAAAATGACATCATATGGTAGAAGAAAACCAAAATATATTGTGTCTTATGTCATAAATTGGCAATTATAATTACGATTTCAAAACCATGAGTTGAAAACATGTTTATGATTAAACGAAATCTAGTGTAGATAATCTTAACCCATTTAAGCCAAATTGATGTTCCGTTCAATTTTGAGTGCATGCTCCATTTTGAAGATGAAATATTGCTTTTGCCGTTTAATAATTATTTCAACTTACAGTGGGTCTGTACCTACTATTAAGGCAAATTGCGTTAAATGAGTGGGTTTGGGAATAGACTGTTTTAAAATGGCGTTCATACTTTTAAGCAAAAATATACAATTAGATCGGACAAACTACAGCACTGGGCTTACATGGGTTAATTAGTATTTGAGAAAAATCTATGCATGGTTCTTGCATATTTTTGATATGCTTATTTTGAAATGATAATCATTCCTTTGAAATCCAGGTGATTTGTATTTGATTCTTTTAAATGATTATTTTCCAGAAATATATAATGCTTTTGATTATGCTAAATTTAAAATGCCATGCATTTGAAATCAGGGTAATTTGTTTTATCCTTTCATAAATATTTTTAATATACACCTTTCATAATGAATAAAACATAAACATCAACTGTTTTACTTTGTTTTATATTACCAAAATGTAAAATACATCAACTTATTTGCTATGGTTGAACATTAAAAACTCTTAAGGATGCTGGAAATTAATGGTCTTTTATTTTGGTATGAAATCAATCACCCCGAGTGAAGGCACATTTAACAATCAATAAACAGACTGGAAGTTATGCAACAAACAATTATGCATACTGTCGCATGCATAATTTGTCACATAAAGTCGTAAAAGAATAATAAAATCCATAAAATCTGTAAACATCGATCATAAGGGATGTAAACAATATTGCCCAGAATGTTCGGAATGTGTCCCAGCACCTGTAAAAAGATACCACTACTACCATTCCACATTAAAAGAGTTAGTTCTCTCAATGCTGTTTTTGAATGAATTTTTGGTTCATCTTATATTTTATCCGCCATCTTTCTTTCAACTAAGTGTGGCTTGGATTGTTAATTAGATTGTTATGTAACAAACTATTTTTCAGAGCGCAGTATAGCAGAATACAAAAAGATGGCAAGTTTGTCGGAAGCATTTACACAAAGGCTTTATTCCGAGAATTTACCGACTCGACATTCACTGTTGAAAAGCACATGGATAACGACACTGTTCATCTTGGCGTTCTAGGACCTTTTATTCGCGCTGGCGTGGGTGACGTCATCAAAGTTGTATTTAAAAATATGGCGACAAGGCCGTATTCTATCCACCCGCAGGGACTGAAATATTCAAAATCAAACGAAGGAATGAAGTATATGGATGGAGTATCTAATTCTGATGGTGACAGTGTACCACCAGGATCTACTTTCACATACGTTTGGGAAGTACCAGAGACTTCCGGTCCTGCGCCGAACGGACCAAATTGCGTAGGATCAATATATCACTCCGCCGTTGACCCGGTGAAAGACACGTATTCTGGTCTTGTTGGACCATTGGTGGTGTGTAGACCAGGAATTCTAGGGGCCAATGGCAAAAGACGTGATACGGTTGAAAGAGAATTTGCATTGTTATTTCAAGCATTTAATGAAAATGAAAGTTGGTATTTTGACAGAAACATCTTAGAAAATTGTCCACTGGCAGACAAAAATGATGATGACTTTATTGAAAGTAATAAATATGATTCCATCAATGGACGTATTTACAATAATGTTGAGGGGCTTACAATGAAGCGTGGTGATAATGTAGCGTGGTATATTCTAGGACTTGGAGAAAGCGAAGATATACACACTGTTCACTTTCATGGTCAAACTTACACCCATAGAACTAGTCGGAATCATGAAGGTGACGTCATGGAGGTATTTCCTGGAACTTACGAGACTGTCGAAATGTTCGCGGAAAATCCCGGCACGTGGTTAATTCACTGTCATGTGAGCGAGCATGTAAGGGATGGGATGGTAGGAACGTATACTATTCTTTGATACGCACGGCGTTTTAGAATCTCCATTTCTCTCTCTTTTATGATGTAATTTTCATTTCAAGTAAATCTTCGTTGGGTGTATGTTTGCCTGCATGCATTAGTCTAGCTAAGTGAGAGAACATTCTGTGAATAGTATCATGGCATTGTTCGATTAATGCATGCATACCACTTAGTATGCTTTGCGTGTTTCGTCTTAAACTGGTTATATGGTTTTCAAAAACAACTAGTGGATATGTAAAATAAATGAATAAAATATTTAATATCAATAACCTCTTACTGATCCATTCTTGGCCTAAATACTTAGTTTTACTACTGTACCAAAAATTGGTCACAATTTACAGATTTTTCAAAATGGAATAAATTATCATTAAAATGTCAAGAAAACAAATGCACTACTTTGACACAAATATTTACCCCCAACGAAAAAGAAGCCAAATTAAATGCTAGTGGCGGTTCTACACTGTCCGATTCGGGACTTCACATTTTTATGTCCAATATTTATGGCCTCTGTCGTAGCTGTGAAAGGTTGTGTGTTGCCTTTTCAGTATAACAGTATAGTTAAATGGCATTAGAAATGAGTTCTGTTATGATAAGAGACTTCTGTGTTCGTCGTACAAAAGTACGATATTTATACATTTAACTGCGATACGGAACGGTTGTGCGCGTTGTTTTTATAAACCCAGTTTGTCAGAGATAGATACACTTTGTCTAGAAATCTCCAATTGTTATATGTTTCTTGTAGGATCCTGAGCGAAGTGTATTATCACTGTCATATTTATTCAAATGTCCCTCAAATTCTTGAAGTATGTTAGACAGTTCAGCGCTATAACTTTTGTCATTCCTTACATCCTCTGAAGTTAGCGTTGAATAGTCCGGGCACGGTTCACCAGGGGGTACACCACTAGCGGAATCGTCAGGCTGAATCATATCCTGCAACATCTCTGCCTCTTCCGATGGCAGTAAGGGTATTCGACCGTCCTTACCGTTCCACAAACGCTCGCCCGAGCCTCCTAGAGCACTATCTGAACTCTGGGACTTTGAGTCTGGTCGTCCTAAATGTGCATTGAGTTGTTTAACTTTTTGTTCTTTGGTATTATAATTATTGCGTGTTCTAGCGATCTGACACCGATCACAGTTTGCGGAATGACCTTGACATTCTTCCAGTCGGGATGGATACTGTCCTGAAAATTTTGGCGCGAAACTCCAGTTAACAGGAATCTCGCCAGCCCTAGGGTGTTGATAATAATAGTTCGGACTTTTTTTATGTGGTCTGTGGTAACCTTGACCTTTTCGACGCCGCGCAAATGCATCTTCGCGAAAGCACATAGGTAAAATGTCAAGGTCACTCTCGGAAGAATCATAATAGGCACGGAGCCAATGGTTGACCTTTTCCACACCTTCATCAGAACTGTCTGGGTCTTTTGGAGTCGGTTTTACTTTGTTCTGGTGCTCAGTATAATACACCGCGTGGTGTTCCCCAGAGTCCTACAATAGTTGGATACATGATAGTGAATGATAAAGTGGTTGTAATTTGGGAAGACATGCAAACTAATTATATTACGTAGTTGCTATTGGACCTAAAGGGAAATCCAAAATAATTTATTTTGCCAATAATATCACATTGACTGCTGGAAGGTACATATTCCTCCGATACATAATGTGTATTTCCAGAAAAAACAAAACAAAACAATATACACTTTGAAGCTAACGAAAGCCTTCCACTAATCTGGATATAAAAATAAAAGAAGGGAATGCGAAAGAAAAATAAGGATAAATATTGTAAAATTAGTTTTACCTGCCAACCAAAGTAATCTGCGGCTGTTTTCAAAGGATTTCCCCAGGGGTCTACCGCGTTTAAAATATTGCACTGACATCCAATGTCATCGGTTTTCGCTGGTTGGTCTCCGACCTGTACCCCAACTGTTCTTGTATGACTTCGACGTTTTTGTTCTTCGTACCACAGGCGAAGCTCCGAGCTCGTCTGTAAGATGATGGTTATCTATCAGCATTCACAGAAATAATGGTCCTTCAATAATGGAATACTAATAAAATAAGTAAATCTATATTATGATATATACGATATATATCGTACATCATTTATGCATCTTAATTAAGCGTATTAAGCATAAACTCTGCAAAGTATTGTATATTTAATGAATCAAGAAACCTGAAAATTTTCAGCTGTATTTTCATAATTATACTCTCTCACTTAATTAAGTATGGAATATTTGAATATAGCTCTTACTGCTTCCATTTTCCGCTCCAGAGTTGACTTTTCGGTCCTGAGCATCTGAAAAATACACAGATAAAAATAAAACTGAGATCCTTTAGCAGCAACAATGAGCTTATCAATGAGAAAAGGGATGGGTCATACCGCGGTTTCGGCTACTTAAGCCTCTTCAGTGACCCTTTAGATTTGGCAAAATGGGGCCAAAGTGAAATACTGTAATTTTGCAACATTCAACAGGATAGTTGATAAAAAGACGTATTATCCAAACCAAACCAAATATATAAAACGTTGTTTAGAAAATAAACCTATTTTGATTGACATGTCTGAGTGAAATAAAATTCGTTGCCCGTGAATGGACTCTAAAATAAAATTTTTAATTTGGATTACAACATGGTACAAGTATATTAGTCAACTGCATCTTGATAAAAGATCAGCTATAATGTTGCAATTACCTGTATTTCTTTTTGAAGTTGTTCTATCTGGAAACAGAAGAAGCAAGAACCTTGAATGTCTTTTGCAAGAAATATGTTTTTTGTCTTATGATTATAGCAGGTGTTATACTGAAACAATAAGCTCCGACGCAAAATCTTCTAAGCATACAAATACATGCACATTCTTGCATATTAAAAAATGAATCAAGTGAAGTGTTCCAGTATATAGTAAACAGCTAAAATAAATGCCTGGTTTCCTTAGGTCTTCAAACCATGCTTCAGTTCAATATTGTATTTTTGTGTTGTGTATATATTCTCATATGTCACAATGTATGTTGACCTGAGATTAGTAAAATATATACTTTGTTCTTCCTTATTTAGCCTACCTTTTGTACCAGGTCTGGGTCGGGATCTATCGGTCGCGTTGTGGTTGCCTGTAGGTTTAGGAGTGTTTCAACATCTATGTATTTTCTTCTCCATTCTAATATTTCGAATCTTAGGTCATCATACTCCAGCCCTGTACCTTGTGCTCTCTGAAAATGAAGGAAACTTCCATTTTTTGAACTTCGAATTGTCCGGTCGAGAAAACCAAAATGACATTTAAGTCGCGTCATGAGACAAACGGATTTTTGCCTATGCGAAAACAAAGGCGCAGATCAGCTTCGCAGTCACTGCGAAGCTGATCAGCGCCTTTGTTTTCGCTACTCGGATAGAACAATTTCTCTTCTGAAATCCGAAATTTCTAGCTTCTAGCCATCTTCTGTGCTTGTACAGCTCGGTTTGTGTCAAACCTGGTCGGAAACCCCAAAATACCGATTTTCTCGCGTCGCGGCTCATTTAAGGTTCTCTCGTAAGCTTATAAATGTTATATCTGCTGTTCATAGCTTGTTTTCTTTACCCTTTATGGTTTCAACGAAACTCTTGCAACAAAGTGTCTTATAACAAAACCATTTTTTTTTCAACTTATCAGTGGATATTAAGACTCTCACCTCTTCCATTAGGTTGACATCTAGCCCTGCAGTCTCTAGTTCATGCTGTAGATAAACCCGGGTGTTCAGGTTAGGACAAGTGTTCAACAGACAGTTTAGGAACTTCATGCTGGAGACCTGAAATATCAATAAATTTTGAACGGTTTAGATGTACGGTTTGTAATTAAATATCTGAAATACCGTACAGTTTGTGGCAATGAGAATTTATTTAACAAAATATTTTAAGATGGTTAAAAGTGTATTTTCACTGGGAAAGGATATTGAATCTCTGTGTTCATGGTTTCAGAAAGGCAATCCATTCTTTAGATACCTTGCATACGTCAGTATATTGTTGCTCTTCAAAATTATTTTGTGTTTTTTTTATTCAAACAATTTTATTTTGAAATACCACCGTTAACGGTTGCTCGATATGAAATTGGAAAATACCTTTCGCAAGTAAACTATTAAATGTACCACGCATGTACTTACTTTAAACAATACATTTTGGTGGCTTTGAAGGTTCATCATGTTCATAAGTGACTTGAATCTAACTGGTTCTCCAATCTTGAGTCTGATGTGTGTAAAACAGTCCAAAACTCTCGAGAACCCTTCTGTACAGGACAGAGCCACTGTCAAAATCTGAAAAAAGGAAAAAAAAGTTGAGTAAGCTATTTACATTTCATGTTGATTAAGGTGAGACTGGCCGCGTTGCAACCATTTTAGCCTCATGATGGTCATGTGGCACTGCATATTGCTATGATAGAGTTGTCAGTAGACATATATTGAGCAACATGCGCGAAGCAAATTTTACCTCGATGGCTGTTCCTCTGGACTTAGTGAAGGTGCTCATCAGACCCATGGAGACTGTCTCTAAGCCGTAGGTTATATCAAGAAGTAGTGGAAGGGCAGTCTGAAATGACGTTATCAACTAATTAAACCCACAGTGTATTAACACATTGTATTTGTTAGATAATCAAGACTGAATATATCTAAAGAGTGATAATAGTCACAAAAACATCAATACCAGAGATTCTAAATCGTTGAAGAAACAGAAGTTAAAATGCAGGAACTTAAATTTTGGAGGATTATCTATGAAACTGGTAAAATTGAAGTGAGTCTGGTCGTTCGTTTCTCAGTACTGAGAAAGATAATCGTTATTTCTTGAATAGGTTTGTGTGTGTTGGTGAGTTCTTTGATGGCTGACTAGGCCTATTCTACCTCTAAACTGTCGATTGCAAGTTGAGCAAGTCAATGTCATGCAATCCGCTGGTGGCCCATGGGTATTGGCTTTGCGTTCTCTGTGCTTTCTTTCAGCTTCAAAGACAGAGAGTTGCTCCTTTGTTGATGAGACCTCGCCACTTTGATCGCTCCTGTTCAGTCTGTTCCCAAGACCCCAATGGTATGTCGAAATCCTTCAGAGAGGCTTTGAGGGTGTCTTTAAAGCGTTTCCTCTGGCCACCTTGAGAGCGCTTTCCCTCCTGTAGTTCTCCATAGAAGACTTTCTTTGGAAGTCGCTCATCAGGCATTCTTATAACATGGCCAGCCCACCTTAGCTGTACTAGCTTTAAAATAGTATGCATGCTTTGCATCCCTGCTTTCTTCAGGACCTCCGTGTCTGGAATCTTGTCTTGCCAATTGATTTTAACAGCTTTCTCAAACAGGTTAAGTCTCTTTGCATGACTCTGGTATACTGTCCAGGTCTAACATGCATACAAGAGGGTTAGCAGTACCACAGCCTTGTAGACTTTCAGCCTGGTGTCCATCTTGATGCCATTTCGCTCCCAGACATTTGCACGAATGCCACACTGGTTTTCGCAATTCTGGCAGTGACCTCATCATCAACTTGCACAGCTCTGAGTAGAGTGCTTCCTAGGTAGGTGAATTTAACAACTTTCAGTTTTTGTCCATTCACAGTGATAGTTGGTTAAATGTACGGTTTTCCAGGTGCTGGCTAGTGTACAACCTCTGTCTTGCAGCCTTCTTAGGTTGAATATATTGCCATCAAAACAGTACCTGATTGGAAAACCAGTTTCACTGTCCTGAAAAGCATCCATGAGCATGGCAGAAAACATAATGCTGAACAGTGTTGGTGCCATACCACAGCCCTGTCTGACCCCATTCGTTACCTCAAAGGGTTCAGAGAACTCTCCATCATTTTGTACACGTGCCTGCATGTCATCATGAAATTGCCGCACCATTGCTATGAGTGTAGACAGTCAAACTTGGCCATGATTTTCCAGAGTCCATCACGACTAACTGTGTCAAAAGTTTGGTGAGGTCGCAAACGTCATGTATAGATCTACATTTTATTCTTGTTATTTCTCCTTAAGCTGTCTTGCTGTGAAGATCATGTCTATTGACCCTCTGTCTTTTCTGAATTCACATTGACCTTCTTAGATAAGTCCATTCTGACCAAGATGAACATTAAGGCGATTCAACAGAATTTCCCAGCAATGGATAGGAGGGAGATGCATCTGTGGTTGTCACAGACTTCTTTCCCTCTTGGTAGGCAACGATCAGGAAAAGGTGCAATCAGAAAAAGATTCCCACTCCAAAAACCGAGGTGGGAAAAAAACTAAATTAACAATCAGGTTATTATACCATGAAAACATATCGTAAGCCGAATGAGCAGCTATTTTCCTAATAGGTGGCCACTCAGTTACCTAAACTTAACTTAAAATATGATAACATACATAAAGCGCCAACAGCACAAAAAATTAAACACCAAGACATAAAACAATAAGAACCACCACAGAAGTACCGCCATGGTGTGTATTATTGATACATTCTTAAAGTCTTGTGGGATAGCCTCCTTTCTCCACATACAGTGAAACAATATCAGATTCTCTGCCATGGGCTACCCCCGGCCTTATAAACCTCTACAGGAACTGCATCTGCACCTGGACCTTTGCCAGATGACAGTTGTTGAACTGCTTTCCTTGTTTCCATGACGGTCGGAAATTCATCTAATAGAACATTGACTCTATCTGTGGAAGTCTGTCGAGTGCATCCACATTGATTCTTGATGGTCGATTCAGCACAATATTGAAATGTTCTGCCCACCTTTCCCAGATAGCCTCTTTACCTGTGAGAAGAGTGCTTCCATCTGCAATGAGCAATGTGGTGTCTCCAAAACTATTTGGGCCATAAATTGTTTTCAGTGCATCATGGAATTTCTTCGTGTCCTTTCTGTCCGCAAAAGCCTGAATTTCTTCTGTTTTCTTCCTTAGCCAGGAACCTTGCATGTCCCTAAGCTTGGTATGGAAGTGAGTCTACACCTTTGTTGGAAAGCAGAAAGCAAAGACATAGAACAAACCCTGAAGGAAGGCTTGACTGGTTAGAGATTGAAATAAGCATAAAAGTCATTTGGCTCGTATAAAAATTGATTGCATTTTTCAGAGTTATAGATTGTAATAATTGATGCCCTGACTCACCCTTGATCGCATCGAATACTTGATACAGAGAAGGCAGTCATGCTCATCCGTCTGAAAAACATTTACAGGGACGTAATTAAGACACCAAAAATCCATGCATAGTAAAGCTCGTTTTTGAAGAGATGTTATTTATCTTACACAATGGATAAAGCTACATTTCTACTTCTCCATAGACAACATAGATACATTGCTCCTATTGGGAATAAATTACTTGCCCGGAAATTTCCTTCCAAACATTTTGTCTACAAAGAAAAATTGAGTTTTATTCCTCCTTTTTATTACTCATAACATATGATGAATATGCTAAGCATGAAAGTGACACATTTCATAGTTCAATGAATTGAAGAACATTAAAAATAATAAATAGTTCTTTTTATGATAAAGAAATATTTTTCTAATATACATGTACCATTTATCATACCTACCAAAAGATAAATATCAGATAATTATTTTCGTATTAATGTGGCAATAACCAAACTTTAAATGCAGACATATATAAAACTATAAAAAATAGTTTTATTTTGATATTTTGGACCAGCATTGCGCCTGTTAACATATGTGGACTCTGTCCCACGAATTAAGTAATAAAATGAAACTCTTAATGCGCCTTTGTTTACCTTGTCTATCCTAGATAAAATACTTTTAGGGTAAACCACACAGATTGTTTCTGTGAGGCAAGCTGTTGAGAAAGGTTAGGAAAACGTCCGTGAAATGTATACCCTCTTATACCCCACTTTTATATAGCAAAACTGGGACATGCAGGGGAACACCTGTTTTTTTATTATTATTATTTTGATCGGCGAGACGGTTCTAACGTGTATCCACAATCAATGTTTTGAGCAAAATATTAAAAATATCAAGAGTTTTCCAATGAAATTTTCAATTTTTGCAGGTGAAAAATATCTCATTATTCTGCATGGGCAAGTTTTCGTAATGAAATGTGCTGTTGTTCTCTTGGTAGCTTTGGCTTTATATGTTCTTGCTTAAAGCCTTCTGATTTTGTTCATAGTGTCATTCATATAACTGCCATATTTGCATCTCTTATCTCTGGCTTATCTTTATCATCTTCCCTTTCATTTTTCTCCTTTTCGCTCTAAATGCTCTAATATCTGGTCATTTTATGATATTTATGTGTTGTACAAAATGATAATGCCGCAAATGTATTCCACAATACATATATACTCACTAATGTCCTCTTGTAGTTTTTGAGCTGTGAGAGCTTTGCAGAGCCGGACTGTTGACTGCCTATAGTCTGAATGGACTTCAGTAGCTTCACAAGGAGATTCATACCATCATTACCTTGTTCCAAGAACTCGTCCAGAAAGCTGAAAGAAAACATCATCGAAATGATAAAGGGGGCTGAATCTTGCGAATTGTATTTGCATTGACCAGAACCTGTTTTATGCCTAATATAATAGTGGCACCATTGAACGAAATAGGAAACACGTCGAATCGTTTTATAGTCCATTAGGATCGATTGGGCAGTTTAAATGCCGTTCAATAGCTTCAGGTGAACACTATAACTTTTAGGATCACTTTTATGTCATACCGTGGAACTAAGGCCAAAGCATTTTAATTGAGAACTTTGTCATCGAAAGTGTTATTTGTCGCATAAAAATCCCATTGAACGAGAAAATTAATACGCTATTTCCAGTTCATTGCAGTGATCATGTCATTTATAGCTTGTTTTTCAATCATCCGAACCAGTAAATTAAGTTTTATTTCCGAACTCCATTAACCTGTATATGATAATACACTGTCCTTAAAACAGGCACCGAAATTATCAATCTTTTTTCATGTCGAACACAACTGACACTAAAATGTATCCTGTTAATGTGAAAATGCCAATAATGGCAGACATTTTATCATTCATTAGCAAGATAAGTGATTAGATTTGGTAACAGAACATTCGAATTCTTACCAGGTTTGGTTATTTCAGTATTTATGCTAACAGCAGTTCAGCTGAGTTGAGCATGAAAAAGTTTACAACCTCGGGGTCAATTTTTGATGTTTATGCTTATGTCTATATACAACCTGTACATGTCGTAAGCAATTTTCGTGTCAAGCTTGAGTTTCCGGAGTAGGTATATGTATAATACCAGGCTAATGCAACTGATGTTTTGCGTATGTAAAATTATTTTTTCTTTTTAAAAAAAGTTAGCTGTATTTCTTATTTTTGCTCAAAACATTGCTTGTGTGTACAGAGAAGTGTTAGAGAACGCTCAATCTATGTTTTGGATCGAAAACAAGGAAAAATAGGTATACCTTTCGTAAGCCATTTTCAGATCCAGCTTGAGTTTCCTGAGTAGGTATGACACCGGGTTGATGCCATCTTTCTTAATGACGTCATTAGATCCCAGTGGCTTTGTTTCTCCATTGATGAACTGTGTTAGGTAGTGAACGTAGTGGGCTACACCATAAATAGGTGCTCGTGATTTCTGCAGAGAAACAGAGACTAGTACAGTATTATAACCTAGCGGGCACACGACGTCAAAATGACGTACACGACGTCA
>OZ024871.1:56388225-56528225 GCA_964017185.1 Rugalucina vietnamica
TACTTTCTTTTGGTTTGAGAATGAAGAAACAATACTTCAGATTCTATCAAAATAATACTTTCTTTTGGTTTGAGAATGAAGAAACAATACTTCAGATTCTATCAAAATAATACTTTCTTTTGGTTTGAGAATGAAAAAACAATACTTCAGATTCTATCAAAATAATACTTTCTTTTGATTTGAGAATGAAGAAACAATACTTCAGATTCTATCAAAATAATACTTTCTTTTGGTTTGAGAATGAAGAAACAATACTTCAGATTCTATCAAAATAATACTTTCTTTTGGTTTGAGAATGAAAAAACAATACTTCAGATTCTATCAAAATAATACTTTCTTTTGGTTTGAGAATGAAAAAACAATACTTCAGATTCTATCAAAATAATACTTTCTTTTGGTTTGAGAATGAAAAAACAATACTTCAGATTCTATCAAAATAATACTTTCTTTTGGTTTGAGAATGAAAAAACAATACTTCAGATTCTATCAAAATAATACTTTCTTTTGGTTTGAGAATGAAAAAACAATACTTCAGATTCTATCAAAAGAATACTTTCTTTTGGTTTGAGAATGAAAAAACAATACTTCAGATTCTATCAAAATAATACTTTCTTTTGGTTTGAGAATGAAAAAACAATACTTCAGATTCTATCAAAATAATACTTTCTTTTGGTTTGAGAATGAAAAAACAATACTTCAGATTCTATCAAAATAATACTTTCTTTTGATTTGAGAATGAAAAAACAATACTTCAGATTCTATCAAAATAATACTTTCTTTTGGTTTGAGAATGAAAAAACAATACTTCAGATTCTATCAAAATAATACTTTCTTTTGGTTTGAGAATGAAAAAACAATACTTCAGATTCTATCAAAATAATACTTTCTTTTGATTTGAGAATGAAGAAACAATACTTCAGATTCTATCAAAATAATACTTTCTTTTGGTTTGAGAATGAAGAAACAATACTTCAGATTCTATCAAAATACTGCTTTCTTTTGGTTTGAGAATGAAGAAACAATACTTCAGATTTTATCAAAATAATACTTTCTTTTGGTTTGAGAATGAAGAAACAATACTTCAGATTTTATCAAAATAATACTTTCTTTTGGTTTGAGAATGAAGAAACAATACTTCAGATTCTATCAAAATAATACTTTCTTTTGGTTTGAGAATGAAGAAACAATACTTCAGATTCTATCAAAATAATACTTTCTTTTGGTTTGAGAATGAAAAAACAATACTTCAGATTCTATCAAAATAATACTTTCTTTTGGTTTGAGAATGAAGAAACAATACTTCAGATTTTATCAAAATAATACTTTCTTTTGGTTTGAGAATGAAAAAACAATACTTCAGATTCTATCAAAATAATACTTTCTTTTGGTTTGAGAATGAAAAAACAATACTTCAGATTCTATCAAAATAATTCTTTCTTTTGGTTTGAGAATGAAAAAACAATACTTCAGATTCTATCAAAATAATACTTTCTTTTGGTTTGAGAATGAAGAAACAATACTTCAGATTTTATCAAAATAATACTTTCTTTTGGTTTGAGAATGAAGAAACAATACTTCAGATTCTATCAAAATAATACTTTCTTTTGATTTGAGAATGAAGAAACAATACTTCAGATTCTATCAAAATAATACTTTCTTTTGGTTTGAGAATGAAGAAACAATACTTCAGATTCTATCAAAATAATACTTTCTTTTGGTTTGAGAATGAAAAAACAATACTTCAGATTCTATCAAAATAATTCTTTCTTTTGGTTTGAGAATGAAAAAACAATACTTCAGATTCTATCAAAATAATACTTTCTTTTGATTTGAGAATGAAGAAACAATACTTCAGATTCTATCAAAATAATACTTTCTTTTGGTTTGAGAATGAAGAAACAATACTTCAGATTCTATCAAAATAATACTTTCTTTTGGTTTGAGAATGAAAAAACAATACTTCAGATTCTATCAAAATAATACTTTCTTTTGGTTTGAGAATGAAAAAACAATACTTCAGATTCTATCAAAATAATACTTTCTTTTGGTTTGAGAATGAAAAAACAATACTTCAGATTCTATCAAAATAATACTTTCTTTTGATTTGAGAATGAAGAAACAATACTTCAGATTCTATCAAAATAATACTTTCTTTTGGTTTGAGAATGAAAAAACAATACTTCAGATTCTATCAAAATAATACTTTCTTTTGGTTTGAGAATGAAAAAACAATACTTCAGATTCTATCAAAATAATTCTTTCTTTTGGTTTGAGAATGAAGAAACAATACTTCAGATTCTATCAAAATAATTCTTTCTTTTGATTTGAGAATGAAGAAACAATACTTCAGATTCTATCAAAATAATACTTTCTTTTGGTTTGAGAATGAAGAAACAATACTTCAGATTCTATCAAAATAATACTTTCTTTTGGTTTGAGAATGAAGAAACAATACTTCAGATTCTATCAAAATAATACTTTCTTTTGGTTTGAGAATGAAAAAACAATACTTCAGATTCTATCAAAATAATACTTTCTTTTGGTTTGAGAATGAAGAAACAATACTTCAGATTCTATCAAAATAATTCTTTCTTTTGATTTGAGAATGAAGAAACAATACTTCAGATTCTATCAAAATAATACTTTCTTTTGGTTTGAGAATGAAGAAACAATACTTCAGATTCTATCAAAATAATACTTTCTTTTGGTTTGAGAATGAAAAAACAATACTTCAGATTCTATCAAAATAATACTTTCTTTTGATTTGAGAATGAAGAAACAATACTTCAGATTCTATCAAAATAATACTTTCTTTTGGTTTGAGAATGAAAAAACAATACTTCAGATTCTATCAAAATAATTCTTTCTTTTGGTTTGAGAATGAAAAAACAATACTTCAGATTCTATCAAAATAATTCTTTCTTTTGGTTTGAGAATGAAAAAACAATACTTCAGATTCTATCAAAATAATTCTTTCTTTTGGTTTGAGAATGAAAAAACAATACTTCAGATTCTATCAAAATAATACTTTCTTTTGGTTTGAGAATGAAAAAACAATACTTCAGATTTTATCAAAATAATACTTTCTTTTGGTTTGAGAATGAAAAAACAATACTTCAGATTCTATCAAAATAATACTTTCTTTTGGTTTGAGAATGAAGAAACAATACTTCAGATTCTATCAAAATAATACTTTCTTTTGGTTTGAGAATGAAAAAACAATACTTCAGATTCTATCAAAATAATACTTTCTTTTGGTTTGAGAATGAAAAAACAATACTTCAGATTCTATCAAAATAATACTTTCTTTTGGTTTGAGAATGAAAAAACAATACTTCAGATTCTATCAAAATAATACTTTCTTTTGGTTTGAGAATGAAAAAACAATACTTCAGATTCTATCAAAATAATACTTTCTTTTGGTTTGAGAATGAAAAAACAATACTTCAGATTCTATCAAAATAATACTTTCTTTTGGTTTGAGAATGAAAAAACAATACTTCAGATTCTATCAAAATAATTCTTTCTTTTGGTTTGAGAATGAAAAAACAATACTTCAGATTCTATCAAAATAATACTTTCTTTTGATTTGAGAATGAAGAAACAATACTTCAGATTCTATCAAAATAATACTTTCTTTTGGCTTTGACAATGAAGAAACAATACTTCTCGTTCTATCAAAATACTACTTTCTTTTGACTTTGAAAATGGAAGAAATTTCACATCGATTTTAGGGAACAAACAACTTTGAAAGTGCACGATGAAAATCAAAACATTTTGTGATAATATCATCCTGTCTCATTTTAAGATACAAATTTATATTTTCAGTCAACCTTCACGATGATAGACCAATTTAATTGATTTTCCTCAAATTTTCCCATACCTCTTTCGAACCGTCCCAGTCTAATTCCTCTGTTTGAAACATACTCAGTTAAATTAAACCACAATTTTAGAAGCAATAGCTGGAAACATTGGATTCTATATCCAATAGTACACTGGTAGGAGATGAGATATCCTTGCAACTATGATAGCACTATGAACCGATGCCTCTCGACTGAACCGTCGGCATGCAATAAGACACTAAATTTTGCATTAATTAACTAAAAACTTCTATAGTGTCAAGTCACTGTCCTTGTTTGAAATTTTGGCAAAGTAATAACATTGAAAATCAATGATAAAAGAAGACAATATCGATACAGTACAGCCATTGTGAAACTATGTCATCAGATATCTGATTTGTCCGCACGCGTGGAGTTGGTTTTCATCCCGAATGAATTCTATGATATTATGCATATATACGAAACCGTCGATTGAATAGTCAGAGGCAAAATGGTAAAACCAACACGTATGACCGATGCGGTCCATCCAGCGATGGCTGAAATGGATATTGACGTCAGTCTATACCTGTTCACTGAAGAAGTCATCGGGAACTCAACAGATGGAGCGCAAAGCGAACATTCTGATCAGTTTGGGTGGATGGCTATTCACTTACGTAGCATTTACTTGCTTATGCTGTGTTGTTGCTCAAACTTTTAATCAAATTAAACGCAATTAGAAAAGTTTGTAAACAAAATATTTCAGTAAGTCGCTAATCTAATTATACAGAACATTATAATAGGCAAACACTGCAAAGTCAACGAAACTGCAGGTATATACACTAACATGGATCCTAGGGAGATTGTGGACTTTAGCTGAAAATATCCAACGCTCAGTCTTGTAGGCAGCAAGCGTTGTGTATCTGTTAACTGAAACGAAAATTGTTTTTCACCAAAATTATTTACACTGAAGAAAGTTATAAGAGGCCACTTTTCAAACTCAGTTTTGGTTTCTAAGCCATGTTCAAAATTGTACGATGTTTTGCCTAAAGACGTGTTTTTCAAGTGTAACGTATGCGGGGCTAGCTTGATAAATATATATATAATTTTCCTTTGGGACTACTTTGTCCTGTGATTATAGACCAATGATTTTACAATGATTGGATGAGCAAAACAAAAATCATAGGAATCAACTTAATATGCATATAAAACAAATGTGATGATGATCTGCACTTGGTATATGAGCTCAGCCTGAATCTCTGCTGAGCTATCTCTGATTATTGGTATCAGCCTACACTGCTGATGCTCAGTGAGTGACCAGCATACACTTCTGCTAGGCCAGTCCTATGCTAGTAACATAAACCACCTTAATCGCCTAAGACTGTTCACTGCTTGGTTATATTTATCAATGCTACTTGGATGGACTGTGTCCACTTTTCGCTGTTGCTACTGAGATGGATAAAATCCACTGTTCGCCACTAAACCAAGCTTGCAATCAGTCTTTAATAGATTTTATATTGGTTTATTTACTTTATCTGTACTCTCCGACGACTTCTTGCTAACTGAACAACTCGCAACGCGAAACACGGGTATTTATACTATCGGTGACGTCACACACTTTAGACGAATCTATTATGCGGGCGAGTCTATGTTTTGAATTACCTTAGAAACGGGGTTGTCAGGCTACTCAAAGTCGTTTCGACCAAGTGAATTAATCGCCGGTACTTTCCTATAAAGACCGACTTGCAAAAATAATGATTTTGTCACACTACCCACGCCTCCGGGTATATGCGTCCTCGCATAAAATAAACAACTATAAAAAATCATGGCATAAACATTATTTTTGTTCAATATTTTTCAACAATTATCATCATCTTCGGCATCATCATCATCATCATCATCATCATCAAAGTCTGTCCGCATCGGACCATGCCTTACTTTAGGCTTAGCTTATAGATAATTATCCATTATTTTTTTGTATATCATAGACTTGACCTTGGTCTAATTTATGTATGTCATGTCAATAACACTGAACCACATTGCCTTCCTGGCAGCACTGAATTTGAACACTTTAGTCATCAGACTCAGGGCAATATGTTAGGGTTAGTTCAACATTCCCTTCTCCTTTGAGCTGCAGATTGATATCATTTGCATTAATACTTCCGTCTGGAATGATATCGCCCATATCTATCGTAACTGGCCCTGTCTTCTGTTTCTTCCTTCGAACTTTATCTCTGTAAGTCTCCTCACCATTCTCTGTCACTGTTGTGACAGATTCAGACGATCCCTCTTTTATCATACTCTCGTATGTCACCTTGATTTCTTTCTTTCTCTTCAGTGTCACGTTATCTTTCTTCACCTGTACAGCTTCCGCTTTCTGTCCAATGTCCTCTTTCTCTGGCTTTTCATCCACTTTCTGTTTCTTAAGTGCAACTGGGATGGCAGGTGTGGTGGCTTTCCGGATCACCCTGCCAAGCCACAGCTCTTTCTCCTTATCCACACTGCTCTGATCAACTTTGTCTTTCTTAATTTCCTGTCTTCTCGAGTCATTGTCACTTGAGCTGTCACTATCACCAGAGACCTGTAATTCTCCCTCCAAAGATACATCACGTGACTTATCCCAGTCAGAGTTTTCTTCAGAATTTAGATCGACACTTTCTACCTTCTTAGCCGTGCTCACTGTCTCTTCCTTTTTCTGCACCTGACAATCAGAAACATGCTTTTCCTTACTATCCTTCACTTTACTCTGATCATCCAGGTGATGCTTCTCTTCATCGACATAAGCTTTGGCTACATGACTGTTCGTTTTCAGACCAACTTTGAAATGTCCTGCAGATCTTTTCAATGTTCTATTTATGCTTGCCCAAGCCTGATGTTGCGTTCTCTTGTGTTTCTCGAGATACGATTTCAGCTTGAAGGTTTCGCCACAGGCGTGACAGGTCCATCTGTTCCTGTAGCACTTGATCATGTGCTGTTCATACTGGTCTCCTTCTTCAAATAATCCCTTGCACCAGGTACATCTGGTCTTAGCCTTATCTGCCATGTTGGTATGTTTTCTTGGAGTAACCTTTGTGTTAACCATCCTGCAAGAGAAAACATAATCTTTAGCCCAAACAGGTTTTCTACGGACTCTCTTTCTATCAGATTCATAATCTCTGTCTGTGTCCATATCGGGCTGGTGATCAGATTCCAATTCTTCTATTTCATCTATCTCATTATCTCTATCTGCTTCAGGCTCATCATTATTCTCAGGTTCATGTGCATGACCTTCTTCATGACCTTCTATATCAGACTGTTCAAGTTCACCTCTTAGAACTTGTTGTCTGCACAACTTAATTCTGTCACAGTGAATTATTTGCTCAGCATTATTGCGACCACAATTTACTTTGAACAAAACGTCTGACAGTTTGCCAGTAACTTTGAATGGACCCCTCCAGAAAGGCGTCAGCTTTGCAGAGGTGCCCACCTTCTTCACAGGGAAATGCACAAACACTTGATCTCCAGTCTTAAATGTTTCAAAGGACGTTCGCGAATCGCGATTTCGTTTTTGCCTATGCATAGCTTGCTGTGTGTATTGACGTACGAGCGTGTGTGCCCTTTCTATACGGTCCCGTAATTCCCAAACCCATTGATTGCTTGGGATCGGTTTGCTCAGATTTGGGAGCTCATACACGACGAGGTCAAGCGGTGTTGAAACTTCGCGACCAAACATTAGCATGTTGGGACTCATCCCAGTTGTTTCATGCTCGGTACTGCGGTAGGCCATGGTAACGTAAGGTAACTGCTCATCCCAATCTCTATGATTTTCACTGACGTACGCGGAAAGCATCGCCGCAAGCGTACGGTTGAACCGTTCAACCATTCCGTCGCTCTGTGGATGGTAAGGGGTGGTGCGCGTCTTGTGTATACCTAGCAATTTGCACATCTCTTGAAACAAATTACTTTCAAATTGACGCCCTTGGTCAGAGTGGATAACATGGGGAATTCCAAATCGGCAAAGCACATTTTCCACAAGCACTTTTGCTACAGTACATGCTTCCATGTTTGGGATCGGCAAAGCCTCGGTCCATTTCGTAAAATAGTCGCCGATCACCACAATGTACTTATTGCCTCTTGGTGTCTCAGGTAGCTCACCTAAAATGTCAATGGCAATCCTCTCCATAGGAAAGCCGCTTCTGACAATCTGCATCGGTGCTCGCTTTGATGGAATTGGGCCTTTGCGTTTGCTACAAGCATCACAACCAGCTATATAGCTTCTGACGTCAGATTGTAAGCCAGGCCAGTAAAACTTCTGCTTGATTTTACTGACAGTCTTCGTGACACCCAAATGCCCTGATGTTTTCATGTCATGGCAGGCATACAAAATGGATCGTCTAGCCTTCTTGGGGACGATCACTTGAAATGTGACCACATTATCTTCATCCAGATTTTCTTGTCTCCGAACAAGCAAATTATCGTGTAGTTCAAGGCATGGAAACTGATTCCAGAGTGATTTCAATATGTAACCTTCAGCAGCAATGACGGCAAATTCTGGCCTCTTATTTGCTTGCACCCATGAACGAACTACAGCTAGTTCGTCGTCATCTGCTTGCAGAGATTTTAAGTCATCAAACTCACTCCTACTTTCATCAGCATCCTCACTTCCTACATGCATGCAACTCGGATCTAAGTCCTTTGTATTATCTTGCGAACTTTCACTATTGCTAGTTGTGACTGTGCAAGGCTTTCTGCTCATGCCATCTGCGTTACCATGCAATCTTCCAGGACGATGTTCTATTGCCATGGAAAACGTTGATAGAACCTCTAGCCAACGGGCTACCTGACCCTCTGGGTTCTTAAAGTTCATCAGCCAGCGTAAGGACGCGTGATCTGTCCTAGCTGTGAACTTCCGCCCATAGAGGTAGTGCCGAAAATACTTCACAAAGTATACAAGGGCTAGTAACTCCTTCCGAGTTACACAGTATTTTCTCTACGATTTAGATAGCGTTCTGCTTGCGTAAGCTATCACACGCTCCTCATTTCCCGTTTTCTGTGACAAAACCGCCCCAATTGCATGATTACTTGCATCCGTGTCCAGAATAAATGGTTTAGTAAAGTCTGGATGAGCAAGTATGGGAGCCGTCACAAGCATGTGTTTGAGTTTTCCAAATGCTTCTGAGCATTCAGACGTCCAGTTGAACCTCTGGTCTTTTTCTGTGAGCCTCGTCAATGGTTTAGCAACGTGCGAATAGTTGGCAATAAACCGCCTGTAATAACTACATAGTCCCAGAAATGACCTGAGCTCAGTGATATTCTTTGGTGTCGGCCAGGTTTTGACACATTCAATCTTCTGCGGGTTAGCGTGTATTCCGTGTTCATTTATAACATGGCCTAAGAAATCGACCTCTCTCTTGAACAGCTGACACTTTTGTGATTTCAATTTTAGACCAGCCTGAGCAAATCTTGCTAGCACAGTGTCTAAATTCTGTATCATTTCCGCAAATGTCTTTCCAAAAATGATTATGTCATCCAAGTAGATCAGGCATATTTGCCAATGCAACCCTGACAGTACCAACTCCATTAACCTCTCGAAGGTCGCAGGGGCATTACATAAGCCAAAGGGCATTACGTTGAACTCGTAGAGACCGCGCCTGGTTATGAAGGCTGTCTTCTGTCGATCGTCAGGATCGACTTCCACTTGCCAATAACCAGCACTTAAGTCCAAACAAGAAAACCATTTGGCCCCTGCAAGTTGGTCAAGAGATTCATCAATTCTGGGTAACGGGTAGGCATCCTTGACTGTGACGTCATTTAGGCGCCTGTAGTCAATACAGAAACGCCTGGACCCGTCCTTCTTTTTCACAAGCACAATAGCACTGGCCCATGGACTTGTCGATGGCTGTATGATATCATGCTCTAGCATAAGATCAAGTTGCCTATCAACTTCATCCTGCATATGTACAGGAACTCTGCGCATGGCTTGTTTTATTGGCCTTGTGTTATCTATTGAAATTTTGTGCTTAATAATGCCTGTCCTACCTAAGTCATGTTCGTCCTTGGAAAATATATCTCCATATTTTCCTAAGAGATTTGCAATTTGTTTCTTTTGTGTGGAAGACATTCCTTCTGATGCTCTTTCATAGAGCTCTGTCAAATGTTTGGGTAGATTTCTGGGAGGCTTTGTCTTGACTTCCTGTACGGCCCTCAGAACCTGTGCTGGACAAAATTCAGCAATATTTGTTCCAGGGTACAATATCTGATCCTCATTAGAAAAGTTGGCATACCTAATGGGTATTTTCCCATTAGCTTTCACGAGTGTTCTTGCAACAACTCCTCTGTTTGAATTTAGAAACTTGTCCGAAGTTTCTATGATGCCTATGTTGTCATCACTGGAGTCCCAGTCTACCAATTGTCCTTCAAGGATAACCTCCGATCTACTTGGCACATGTACCCTTTCTTTGACGATGACTTGGTAGCAGCCGATCTTTCCAATTTTAACCAAAGGACACACTGTCCCTTTAATATGCATGGTCATACCAACAACATCTACAATGACATCGTGCATCGACATGAAGTCCAACCCTAGAATAGCATCAATGTCCATTTCAGCTATCACTACGTCCATGACACACTTCACTCCGTTTATCACAAAGCAAACGTTTGCTTTGCCTTTTGTATCAAGGACATTTCCAGACGCAGATACGATCTCTTTATCAAATTTTTCCAGAGAGACTGTACCTTTAATGGCAGACCAAACCTTAGATGACAGTAGACTGAGTGTTGCCCCACTGTCCACTAAGCAGTCGGCACCATATTCTCCGAGCTTAGCTTGCACAAATAATCCAGCATGATTGGTACTGCTCAGACAAACACTCTCCTTATTTTCAGAACCAGTTTTATCTTTGTCTCTATTGCTAGTTTTGGGCTGAGTACAATCTTTAATCAAGTGCTGGTCAGAGTTGCAGTTAAAGCACCTGCGAGCTGTCCTGTTCTGACCCTTGACCTCGGGTTTATAACTACCATTATTAACCCTTCGTCTGTTAGTGCCATTATCAGTCCTTGTCTGAGCAGGCGGTCTGTTATTACTCACCGGACCTTGCTTAGAGGGCTGATTTTCTTGACGATAATTACTGTTCCGTTGCTGAAACAACAGCTTGTTCATAACTTTCGTCATCTCATCTAACCTGTTGTTCAGAGACGAGAAAGCTTCCGCCAATTTCTTGTCATCAACTTGTTCGCTTGAGACAGCTGTATTTATGAACCCCTGTCCAGCTTGTCTACTTTCTGCTCTATAGAAAGCCTCTAATTCGACAGCGTGTCTCACAGCGTCATTAAGATCAACAGGCCTTGCCTGCTTGATCTTCAGTCTCATTTCCGTGTTGACTAGCGAGTCGACAAACTGTTCTTTAGCTAAGGTCTCCCTCACATCGCTGGGAGCTTTAGGATATGCGAGGTTGGTCAGGCGTCTGATATCCTGTCCAAGCTCGGCCATGCTTTCTGATGCTTTTTGGCGGCGTTCTCGCAACTGGACCCTATACAGCTCTGTCTGGTTTGGAGGTGCAAAGCGCTCTTCTAAAGCCTTGACTAAGTCACCATAATCATGCTTGCCAGACTCTAAATTGCCAAACACACCTTGTGCTTGTCCACGTAGAGATACAGAAAGGTACAGACCTTTCTGTTGATCCGTCCAGCCATTTAGCTCGGCACAGGCATCAAAATGTGCCTTGTAGTCCATCCATGCTACGCTACCATCATAAGTGGCTGGTTTCATAATTACATCCTTAGATTTCGAGCCGGAGCTAGCTGGTTTCTTTCTATTAGTCACAAACCTATCAGGTACCTCATGACTGTCTATGCCTTCCGCCTCAGACAGTCCGGCCTCAGCACCATGAGCATCTGGTCTACCCTTAGGTATATCTGACCATACCTTCCTAGAACCTAGACCTTGCTCATCTTTAACTGGTGCTGGGGTAGAAAGTAGCCCAGACATTTCGCCTAGCTCTTGTCCAAAGCTTCTGAGCTCATGCTCCAACTTTAAGATCCGATTTTGCCTCTGGAGCTCTTCAATCTGACGATACATTTCTTCGTACAATTTATCGTCCATAATGCAGTAATACTATATAACAACTGATGATAGATGGGTAAGCCTATTGGTTAATGCAATAGAAATTTGTCCCCCGTTGGGCGCCAAAAATATGTAACGTATGCGGGGCTAGCTTGATAAATATATATATAATTTTCCTTTGGGACTACTTTGTCCTGTGATTATAGACCAATGATTTTACAATGATTGGATGAGCAAAACAAAAATCATAGGAATCAACTTAATATGCATATAAAACAAATGTGATGATGATCTGCACTTGGTATATGAGCTCAGCCTGAATCTCTGCTGAGCTATCTCTGATTATTGGTATCAGCCTACACTGCTGATGCTCAGTGAGTGACCAGCATACACTTCTGCTAGGCCAGTCCTATGCTAGTAACATAAACCACCTTAATCGCCTAAGACTGTTCACTGCTTGGTTATATTTATCAATGCTACTTGGATGGACTGTGTCCACTTTTCGCTGTTGCTACTGAGATGGATAAAATCCACTGTTCGCCACCTAAACCAAGCTTGCAATCAGTCTTTAATAGATTTTATATTGGTTTATTTACTTTATCTGTACTCTCCGACGACTTCTTGCTAACTGAACAACTCGCAACGCGAAACACGGGTATTTATACTATCGGTGACGTCACACACTTTAGACGAATCTATTATGCGGGCGAGTCTATGTTTTGAATTACCTTAGAAACGGGGTTGTCAGGCTACTCAAAGTCGTTTCGACCAAGTGAATTAATCGCCGGTACTTTCCTATAAAGACCGACTTGCAAAAATAATGATTTTGTCACACAAGTAAGTAAAGTTCCAAAGTGTTCAGAAAAAAAAAAATCTTTCACTTAATGTGTTTTTGGAGTAAAAATTAAAAAAAAAAAAAAAAAAAAAAAAAAAAAAAAAAAAAAAAAAAAAAAATGTTTTTAGATAAAAAATGGATAAAGCACAGCATTTATTTAAATTAGGAACGGGTGCCTTCCGGCTTGGAAAGACATCGAACATTCGAATTTTCTCTATTGGTAGATTTTTTGCGCATTTTCAAAAATCGCTATTTTTGAGATTTTTGGAAAATTCATCAATGTGCCTCTTAGACATGTTAATCCCTGTTAAATTCACTTGATGATGCCTTGAAATGAGAGATATAACTAGAATGAGCTGTTTCAGACTATTTTCGAAGAAAAACAGGTCACGGCTGCCGCACACTTCCGGTTTCAATGCCAATTTTTAACGAACAAAATAACAAAATTTGTTGACGATTTTTTAAATTTTTAAAGTTAATCAGAGTCTAAGTATTAGACTTTAAAAATCGGTAAAAAAAGTTCATTGCCATGCTGCTGATAATAAGGCAACCGGAGAAGGACAAAGTTTGTATGCAAATTGCATGCAAAAGCTGAATTCCTGTTATTCATGTTGCTGTCTTCTTGCGTGTACAAAACAGAAACGAAGATTCTTATTGTAGCAACAAATCTGACTTAATTTTATCTTGCATCATGGCAGTCAGTAGCACTTTCAAAGAAATTCAAATGTAAATCAAAACGTCATAATATGACATTTAATTTGAGGTTTATAAAGTGTGACTTTATGAAAAGAGGGTACCTTTACTCATGCTTCGTCTGTGTGATTTTGGAATGCAGAAACTCACAGAGCCACTGTTAGACATTAGTTTGTTCATATGATCATGAATATTAATTGATCGTATTTTACTTTCCGAACTAGAAGAAAAAATATGAGGCGGCCTCTTATAACTTTTTTTCATATATAAGATAAAAGAAAATTATAACATTAATGAGCTGCATGGCCCTTTGCTTATTTAGAGTTTGGATTAATTAATATTGAAACAGAATTTCGGTTAAATAATATCGGTAGTATTACTACAAGGATAAGGGCTTTGCTTAAAGTGTAGGGTTAGGGTTATTTTCAAGTTATTAAACGATTTTGTGCTATGGCTAGCAAATGCAAGCGTCCTTCGCTAACAATTCTTAACACAACATATTTGTTTTTGTTTGGAAAGACCTTAAATTGCAAAGAGGACCTTTCACAGGCCCAGAACTTTGAACCAAACATGAACTTAAACTTACTGATGACCTTTTTTTCCAAGTACACACTTCCTTATTCAAAAGTTTATTAAATATTTGAGCCGCCGCATGGGAAAACCAACAATCTGAATAGGCGAAAACAAAGGCGCAGATCAGCTTCGCAGTAACTGCGAAGCTGATCATCGCCTTTGTTTTCGCTACACGGATAGTACAATTCCTCTACTATCTAAATCCAAAATTTCCAGCCTCTAACTATCTTCTGTGACTGTACAGCCCGGTTTGTGTCGGACCTGGTCGGAACCCAAATTGTTTGTTTTCTCACGCGGCGGCTCATATTTCTTTGGGGAACGCATGTCTCTGTTTATTCGGAAGCTGCCTTGTATAAGCATTTAACTTGCCCGGAGATTGGACAGCCTTGGTCAATATTAGGTCCAGATTTACATATAAATATTTACATTTTAGACAAACAAACATGCCATAATCTACTACGCGATGTTTAAACTTTACAATTAATTCCAACTCTGTGTTGGTATGAATTAAGGAGTGTAAGGATTTAAATGAAGTTTTCATTAATAAATACATTGCATAATGGGTGCATATTAATTAAGCAGTAGAAAATCCTATAAGAAAGTTCTATATTAAAGATATTCCAACCGTCTGACTTTATATTGTTGTGTAAAACTGAACTGAGGCGCAACACTATATGCTATATGCAAGAAAAAAAAACCCACTCAGTACGAATTATCGGTTACGAAGCATAACCCCAGTCAAACGCCTAACCGAACCGAACCCAACCTTACCGTACCTAACCTTACCTAATTAACATATTCTTATAGTTCTAATTATCACCGAGTCCGATCTCAATCCTAACCGTATACGTGTATAACCTAATAAAATGATGACATGAAGAAATCTTATTGAGAAAAACTTTTATTTGGCAAAATTATTGCGAAAAATTAACTTTTTGGTGAACAAATACACTGCCGGGGGATATTTAATAAGCATTGCTTACTGACTCTTTTATTTTTCACTCTAACTCGTGAAGAAAAAAATAAACTGTGACTTAAATACGCATACTTCTAAACGTTAATGTATAGGCCGCACCAGAAGTCAACCTTGATTATCTTGTCTATGATTTCAAAATTATAGAGAACAGATAGTTGTATAGCTCTTCCTATTCATATAATGCAGTATATTTATCACTTGGAGCGCAATGGACACAAACAGCTCTATGGCAGATCGTGGGGTGTCTCAATGTTTTTTTAGAAGAAAAGACTGGTACAGAAGTAGCGACTCTCCCTTTATCTTTCTCATCTGACACGATACCTCGTTTTCTTATTGCTGCGATTAGTGGTGGAACAGAAATAGTGTCAAGGACATCAATGACATTGAACGAGTTTATTACACACTCAAGAGGTTTTATGGGGAGGCAAGGATGGTGTATATGTATTTTTAGCATGTCAGTGTTTCCGTCATTCAAATATTTGTTGTATAACATAAGTAACTTTTTACCAATTGTGTTCATTTTTGCAATACCACACCTTCACAAAAGGTACATGTACAATAGGGAGAATATGCCTGATAAAAAGAAATAGGTGTTTACCCGGGTTTAGGCATAAACAAAAACTAAATGCTCTACAGCCAGAAGAAACCATTAAACTTTGTTACTATATGTGAAATAATCCTAAAATGCTTAACGAAGCACGTTAATCCAATTAATGGATTTGGTAAAGGGTAATACCCATAGCCAAGGGCATTCACAGAGGCATAGTAATTTTCATGATGAAAGCAGTTACTTGCAGTACCTGTTGGGGGATCAAGACACTTTTGTTGGAAATCTAGCCCAAAGAGAATGTATCCTTTGAAAACAAGGGCCAACAACAGAAATGGGAACTAAAATGCACATAGTTTCTGGACCAGACTAGCCATTTTCGACCAATAATTGATTACCCTAAATATATTGAAACTTTAGCAATGATTCCAGTAAAATACTACATGACGTATGACAAGGAGACTTTCATTTAGCAGCCACCAAAGGCTATACTGAGTTGAGACGTTTTCGGATTCACGAGGATGGAGAAGGCTATGATCTAGGTACTACTTCCGAAACGCACATAACTAGAGTATATTAAGGTGACCTGAACTATGGAGGTTTATCTCTTTTTGTTATATATAAAAGAAAAAAAAATCAACTGAGAATGGAAACTTCAATTCATTACGTCAAGTACTATGACGACGCCAGTGATATAATTAATTACGTAAAATATCATACGCTAGTATTTTAGTATAATGTATATGAGTGAGTATCACTGGGTACATTTTTCAAGTATTAAAAGCTCAATCATTGACAACGTACAAAATAACTTGAAATGTTTCAGGTAGCAGCATACAGTTCATTTTCTTTAATTTGTGATAACTTTTTTGTTTTCACTCGTTTCAGATACTGTGTCATAACAGCTTTGTAAAATACATTGAAATGAAAACTAGCTATATACGTAGCACAGACAAATAATAATGTAAAAGACAGATAACTGCAAATAATACATGTATAAAGAAACCCTTGCACAGTTTATTTTTGAATCTATATTCAAATCCTACAAATGCAATTCTCCAATAAAAAATGCATGAATCAACATAATAATCAACATTATATAAAATGCAAAAACAAAACTAAACAAACACTTTACCCACACAGTCACAGAATTTGTAAATCACGACATCACTAAAATGCATCTTCTTCTGACAATGACATTAGATGAGGCATGCCATGGGAAAACATGGCGTCGGGGCTAAAGATTCGGTAGATACAAAAAAAAATTTCTTGTCATGGTGGATAGCACGAGCCAGTGTAGGTGCAATTTAAAACATTTGTACACATACATTTACTAGGTGTCGTTTAAGTAAGCAAAAGTGTTGATCATCTGCCTGATGAAGTATTGTTCGCATTTGAAATAAACAATTCTCTAAAGGCACGCCTTAAAATCACTTTCATTTGCTGTATTTTCTTACTAAAGCGATTGTTACTTTATTCAAACAACCAACTGTTTATAACAAAGCAGTAGTATAATAGACTAGTATTGACACAGACCTGTAAAGACGACTGATTTTTCTTTCTTAAGGTGGATAAGACCATCAAACAGTTTTAATCTGTACTCGCCTCTACGTTATCATTACGAAAACATACCCATGCAATATGCAGAGATTTTTTCAAGTTGTAAAAATTAAAAATGTTCAGTATTTTTGCTCAAAACATAGATTGTGGGTACACGTTAGAGCCGCCTCGACGAGGCGGCTCTAACGAGTACCCACAATCTATGTTTTGGATCAAAAATAATAAAATTAGGTATACCCCTGCAAACCACAGTTTTTCTATATAAGAGTGGGGTATGAGGGGGTATACATGTTACGGACATGTTTTCCTGATGTTCTACATGTGTTCATGGTATTGAAAATTGCACAGCAGGATACTTTCCTGTCCTATACGAATTGTCTCTTTTTCTCTCGAAACTTTGCATAATAGGGGAATTAATATACAACTAACTTAAGTTTTGGAAGGAGTTGTCTTCCCTACGTATGTATACACTCACAATAAATATCTATCTCTTTGCAACAAAAATTGTTATTGCAAGTGCTGAAAATCAAGTAAAAGGGCTTTTCAGGGTCAATATCTAGCTTCATTATATAATGACCTTACTTGCCATTCAATAACAACTGTCATAGGATTAAAAGTAATATCGAAACGGGGATATTCTTTTCTTACCAAAGCTTGACGTAAATCGGCTGTTTTTGTTAGGAGGATGTTATAATCTGCCATATTACCTTTGCTTAATAACCTTATCGCATCTATATGTCTTATACAATTATTCTACCCATTCCGGATCAAGTTCATGAAAATTGCTGCACATGCGCAGATGAATGACTTGAGTATAATAAACTTAGTATTATCTTGAAGCCAATTTTGTTCCTCATCATCTGTAATGCTTTTCATTTTTGATCAAGCACTCGACTGTGACCACTGGAGCGTGAAAGTATATGCATAATTGAAGTCAATGCGGATCAGTTGGAGGTAATCCGAATCATGGACTATATATCACCACCGACGGGTTTATTCTTCAAATTCTTTGCATGTAGTTATACAGCGAACCTTATGAAATATTCCGAGGACCAAAACATGTGCCTTTTTCGGCGTCATTTTCCCATAGCCATGTTTGCTCAACCCCACCCCCACCGAACACACGATTTTCCATGGGTGATCTGTATAACGTCGGAATAGTATATGATGCTTGTTAAAAACGCAGATTATTTCATAGTTCACTTAATTTTATCATATAATAAAATATCATAGAATGTAAAAATATACCTTTAGCTACAAACATTAAACAATACAAGTCCTTTGAGAGCATAAAATGACAGTATGCGGTTAAACGTGATTCGGAGTAACTACAATGATACCATTTCAACGTTTCTAATTAAATATGTCGTAATATTCGATTTTAGGACGGAAACTTCGTCAAAATGACAGAAAATAATTGGGGGAAAATATTAGCAACCAATATCGAAAGATAACTTACATGGTACCTTTAATTTTCGAGAAATTCGGCGAACCGCGTGTGTAAAAGAAAGCTTTTTTCCATCGTGTTTCTGTATATGAGCCGGGAACCATTGACGTGAACAAGATGTTGACGTCATTATCCACGACTCATTGACCGATGGAATGAAACATAGTTGAATCAAGAGTCAAGTGACCAAGTTCGTTTTAAAAAAATCTTTTTTTATGTTTTTGTAAAATTCTTTTGAAAATTATTTTGATCCGGATCATCTTCAGATCCGCTATGGCTACAACAAGTGTACCTATATACATTTGATGGGCCTGTTTTGTAAATGTTTTTGAACCCCACCCGCAAAATGGACGCAACTACTACTAGTACATGTACTACTACTTCTTCTTGTACTACTATTATTACAACAACAACAACAACAACAACAACAACAACAACAACTACTACTACTACTACTACTACTACTACTACTACTACCACTATCGATGTCTCCGTCCCGACATGACTGGAAAATTGTTGACTGGGACGTTAAACCTCAAACCAACCTTACGCCAACGCATAAACATAAGTTCCACGAGGTTTCTGTGCCACTGATGTAAAATTAATAATGTTCAAACTTTTTACTACCCTGCCATACTATTTACCACCACCACCCTTACAAAAATCTACCGTGGGAAAATCGTATAAAAACGTGTACATTACCCGATACCATCGTTCTGTATGATTTGATGGTATAAAGTATCGCGAATACTTCATTCTCTGGTCCATTCTAGGGATACATGTCCAGTCCGTCTACACACACATCGCGATTCCTGATTTTTCCCCAAATTTGATTTTAATTAGATTTTACGCTTTGATGATATATCTCTTTTGAATTCATTTTTTGTCCCCAGAATCAGTTATACTCGTAGATTGGCAGTTAGCGCGGCTCCGGTTCACACGGATTCATTTAATCGCACAACTTAACAAGCGAAATCACTTAAATTAAAATAATTTTGCATGACTTTACAAAATGAACCAAACAGGCGTTATGAATACGGTATATACTGCATTTATAATTATTCTTTTAAACGCTTATAACAGAGATCAAATAGTGCAAAAGAGTAATATGATGCATCCTTTTGTATACAAAACTTAGTATAAGTCTAGAGGTCTTCTTTGTCTTTGTCTTAAAAGTTCTATGAGTTTGAAATATTCGTATCAAAATACTATTTTCAGTTAATAAAAGAATGAGACAGGCAGTATAACCCACCACCTAAAGGACACTTGCAGTGGACGCTAATGTCATAGTTGCACAGTTCATATGCCCACTCAGCCTTTCTGTCCAATTGCGAATTTGTGATAATGCTTACTGCGTTCCAATATACCATCCACCCAAAGTGCCTAATTAGCCAAACATGTATGTGACGATCTACTATGAGAAAGAAGTTTTGCTGAAAACGCATTGATATAGGTAAAAACTCTACAAAATTGAAAACGGTCGGTTTTTATGACTCTATGTCGAGTTTCTAAACGGTTCATCCGTGAATCTGGTTGAAACCTATCAATAAGAGTTCGTTTGTGAGAACGACAATGTCAGGAAAAGATGCTTAGTCTGACAACAATGACATGACATGGAAATGGTGACACTGCTAGTTGCAGGTAAAGAGCTGAGCTACACGATGCAACAAGTTGCATCTAACTTGATACATCCAACTTTTGCTTCATCAAACTTTGATAGCTTCACTGTATAGCTTGCTGGATCAAACTTGTACTTTCCTGATCATAAATCCATAACATTTCTATACAAAATCAATGTACATGTAATGAAAGAACGTTAATAATCAGACTGCACCGTTGCACAAGCATGTATTTTCTTTTGCTGTTCCCAAGAGAAAACAAATAATTTCCTACCATTAAATTAACATGGCCATTATGAATATGAGCCGCATCATATAACGGTTTGTAAAAGCAAAGACACAGATCAGCTGCACAGTACCTACATCTGATCAAGGTCTTTGTGTTTGCTCCAGGCCTGCTTCTATCTGAATGTTTGCTCCCAGACCCTATTTCCTGGAATTTTACTGGCTACAAATCACTGAGTCAATGAGATAACGAAAAAGGTTGCATCTAGCAAGGTGGATGGAATAGGACATGCTCTATTTTAAAAACATGCTGATGAAGCTTGAAAAAGTTGCATACAACATGGACTACACGGTATATCTTGATATATATTTTATGCTAGATACAGCAAAAGTTGTATCGTCTAGCCTTGCTAAAAGTATTGCTTTTTGTCCTCATGTTTTCTCAAAAACTCTTTGAACGAATTAATATAACCCATTCTAATGGCATGTTACTTCCAAATATTTGTATATACGAATCAAAGAATAAGATCTAATGATTGAGTTTAGTTCACACCAGTATTGTCAGAACTGTCGTTTTAATTGAAATTGTCTGCTTTAGGCTGAAAATAAAATTGTGTTTGTTTGTCCTTTACCTTCCCACCCACAGACCCAAAATTGACTCCCCTACTCAAAAATAATATTGCAGTTTCCTAAGTAAAATGTTTTTATTTTCTATGGCTGAAATGTATTATAGTTTGCATGATTCAAACTTTCAAATGCAAGGATACAGACTTGTAAAATTTGCATGTCCTGGAAAATCTGTACACGTTTTGTGAAAAAAGTCTATTCATTTTAATTCATATCTGCCTATATTACATGTACAATGTAGTTTATGCAAAATAAAAGGTGGTGCTTTCTAGATTAAATTGTAGATACTATAATAGTTAATTTTCTTTTTTCTACAAAAAAGTAAAGCACATGCATATCATAATGATTTCCCAAACTACCTACCCACGACTAAAATACTGGGTAGGTAAAGGACAGACAAAAAAAACCAAAAAACAAACAACAACAACAACAAAAAAAAAAAAAAAAAAAAAAAAAAAAAAAAAAAAAAAAAAAATTAATTCAGGCCTTTCTGACCTCTTTATTAAAATAATGCTAGTCAATAAAATGATTAGAAATATGAATGCTTACTAATCTCTGAATTAAACTTACCACAACATGTAAAATTCCAGATTTTCAATTCTAGAAAAATCTCTTTATCAACACCTTTATAAACGAGCAGATTTTAATTGGGAATACAATTTTAGAAGCACTCTAACTGAATTATTTACTAGCCAGTGCTGTTTTTATGCATGTACTACGAACCTAGCAAAGTCTTTGAGGAAAATTAAGTCAGTACTCTACAGATCAATGACAGAACATTGATCAACGATGGGAAACTTTTCATGTTCACAGGGGGTAAATGACAATCTTATTGAGATTCGGCCTGATAATCAACATTTAGCGGTTGATACATGAAGGTAAAATGTTGAATTTGATATCGAACATGGGGATATATTGAATTACTTAATGGAAAAATGTCGTTTATTTTATTTCCTTAGTCTGCCAAACAATAAATTGGTATATTATCAATTTCACATTCAAGGCAATATAGAATAATTGTCGCATTTTTATTTAATTCTGTAAGTGTCATCAAGATAAAATAGGATGATGACAACGATAAGAGGTCTAAAGACTTTTTGTTCAGAATCCACGAACGTGTTTAAGAATCATTTGCAAAACTAAAAAAAAACTGTTAGTAAATTGCCCGGTAATTTATAGAACTACCTGCATTGCTGGTTTAAATACTACCAATGGTAATAAAAAATGCTAGAACCGATACCCTTATTATAACAGTAACGTGATTTAATTGCTAACATTAATGCTGCTAGTTCTTATTATCATTTGTAATGAAAACATTGACCTCTTTTAATCAAACAGTAAAATCCAATTAATTGACGCACTTAATAATTAAATCATACCACCTTAGAGGATTCTGGTGGCAACTGGCACCAAAGCGATGTTTGTAAGCTGGTGACATATCAAACTACTCGATAAAACAATAAACAATAATGAAATAGATCTTTATAAACCAATGAAAAGGTACAAGTAGGCAAAGATCAGGAAAAGGCGCAATCAGAAAGAGATGCCCACTCCAAAAATCGAGGTGGGAAAAAACCAAACTAACAATCAGGCACTTATACCATGAAACATATCGTAAGCCGAATGAGCAGCTATTTTCCCAATAGGTGGCCACTCAGTTACCTTAACTTAATTAAAAATATGAAAACATACATAAGGCGCCAACAGCACAAAAAATTTTAAACACCAAGACATAAAACAAAAAAAAAACCACCACAGAAGTATCGCCTTGGAACGATCAGTAACACAAAGTTACTGGCGGGCTTAAACCGGTTTTACAGAATCCTAACCTCACCCTCAGCTTCTGCAGTGATTCATAACATTTAGTAAGTTCTTCGGTCCTCGTGGTGAATCTCTAACTAGTAAATGAATCATCAAGAACAAACAAATAAATCATGATAAACATCCTGATGAATCAAAAACAAGGACTCACAGATTGAGTAAGCTGCCCGACGATGGAGATCCCTGTCCTCGAAACCTAGATATGAATTAAATGAATGCTGATCGAAAGTTCTACTTGTTGCACTTCAATATGATTTTATATCTAAAAGTCTCTTGTAAAAAGTGACGAACCTAGATCATGAGACATCTTTCTTGATCTAGTTCAAAGTCTGAATCAATAATCAACATGTTCGAGGACAGTTTCACTCATGTTATCATTTGAGCCGCCTCGTGGGAAAACCAACAATGTGGTTTCCGAACAGGTCCGACACAAACCGGACTGTATAGTAACAGACAACAGCTAGAAGCATGAAATTTCGTATTTAGGAAGTAGAGGGATTGTACTATCCGTGTAGCGAAAACAAAGGCGATGATCAGCTTCGCGGTTACCGCGAAGCTGATCTGTGCCTTTGTTTTCGCATATACAAATTGTTGGTTTTCCCACGAGGCGGCTCAATTTTGGAGTATGGAAAGATGAAAATCGAAAACGAGGATAATGATAATGATGATCATAATGCTGATAAACGTGATAATGATAATGATGGTGGTAAAACTAAGAATTATTAGACAAACCTTTCTTTAAATGTATCCAGTTTTTTCTGACGTAGCTTAAAAGTGCCATCTACAAGATAATTTTGGCAACTTTCTTAGCCAGCTGTCATGTACAAAGACCAAGGGAGTACTAGTAATGTTCAAATTATGAATAGAAAAAATATGTCTTTAACGAAGTATTTTCTCTATGATTGACAATGTGATTTGCTGTATATTGTCTTTAAATTTCACATTGTGCCACTTTGTATAATAAACAACGTTAATTATGTTACATTATATTCTATTATCAGTGTAATCGTATGACAAAACAAGAAAGTTTCGTTGTCTCTTTCTAACACTGATAGCGTTCAATCATGTGGGCTTGAATGGGGATCCTTTTGTTATAAATCATTTGAAGTTTCCGCTTATCTAAGTAATATTTCGTATTAGTCTTATGTCACTGCCTTTAGTTATAATAACAGAACGAGAAACAAAGCCACTGAACAATGCCAAAGTCGGACAGGGGCAAAGCAATTTAGGTTGACGTACATGCATCGCCTTAAATTTTATAAACAAAACTACCTAAGGACTATAGATAACAGAAGAAAATTACGTTAATTAGAAATAGGGTAATTATTTAAAAATTCATAATCTTTTCGGCAGTCATTGTTGACCCGCCTGGCAGCCATTTAAGCTTCCGTCTATCATTATAGAGCAAATTATATTTTCTTAAGAAAAAGTTAGGGAACGCCTAAAATAATCTAATGAAATTTTCATGCTGCCACTAATGATACTTATGAACCCCTTTACAGCACTGATAAGGTCACAAGACGCATGGTTACATAATCAAAGCAGCAGAGATACAACCTGGTTTGTGATATGGTGAGGTTTATTCAAATCGTGGTAAATGCTCACGGACGACATGGATAATTTCGACCATTATGTGCTCATTGTATAGTTATACGACTGCACTGGCTCAAGAAATCAAAATTCTAGCCCATTACCACTTTGTATCTCGTATGCCCATACTTGTGAATTAATGGCATTTTTCTATTGTTTAGCCTTTTGAAATTCGTTTTCTTCTTATACTTCTTAATTGTGGGATGTCCTACTAGCATTTAATTGTAAGGCTTTACTTAATTGCAATAATCACGTACACAGCACCTACAATATCATGCAAGTTCTATGATACATCAAAGTTCCTTCGTGAAATCTGCCACTATTTAAGAGCAGCTATTGTTGTCACGATCGACTTCAATTACCATGTCACTGTACTGACTTTGTGACCGAGGAATTTACTTACCTCTGAAAGAACTCGCATTGGAAACTTTGAAAGTATGACCATGTCATTTCAGTTGACATAAGCCATTTTCAAGACTATTTAAATAGATGCATCTGATGTCTAACTAATATGCTAATGTCATCGTTCCACTGGAGCTCAACTTTACAACGTTCCATTAACCTCTGGAACGATATGGGCGCATTGGATAAACCGAACGCCATTTTGCTGGACTCAAGTAAGCCAAGGGAACCCATAGAGAATCGATGTTTCCATATTATTAGACCCCTTACAACCCTCATGCTCGAAGCCTGACTGTAAATCTATTTTACCACAGTCTTTGAATTCAGACAGAATGTCAATAGTCTAGTAATCTGTATTTGGAAGATAATGTGCATCATTGACTTTTCTGTTATTTACATGAAACTTCCGAAAGACCATGCAGAATTGAAGAGAGACATAATTTTACGTAGTTTGGCGATAATGGATGAAAGGGACTTCGTGATTCATGAATTGCCCCAGAATGAACTCTTCAGCTAATGCAGAAGATATTTGATGCTAGCAAGGTACATGCACCTCTCTTGGAAATACTAGTATATCTTGTTTTTCATGTGTTGTCTGAAATATTTTGAGATGTCTTGTATTACCATTTCATTTCCCACCTCTTACCTGGGTTTGGAATTTAAATTTAATTGTTTCGATTCCTGTGCTACTCTAAGTTTGATAGTTTGGAAAAGTGCCGAGTTAATGAAAAGTATTAACTATAAAGAAACATTTAGTAAATGAAATTAGTTAGAAATCAAATTAATTTGTCAATGATAACTCTTAAACCATGAAATAAAATCAAATGGATCATTTATTTATATAATCGATACTATCATTGGTAATTATAACGAAAATGTTGACTTGAGTTTTTGATACATTTTAAATGAAAGTACAATTTAACCTTCCTATATTAATACACGTCAGCTAACGTATTTGATATATAAATTTTGCAGCAAATTGACTTTTCTATGCTATAAAACCCCTCTTAAATATGTGAAGATGGAAGCATAAAGCGAGGCATTAACTGTATCGAGAATACAATTTCGCCATCAGATATTACAAATGAGATAGTGCCCAGAAAAAAAGAAGAATGTAACTCGAGCCCTATCGAATTGACTGCTGACACAGACCATTATCTGCTTCTAAAGATGCTGTGGCCCATTAAAATGTATTTATCTAAACCAACGCATTTCAAATTCTAAGACAGTGTTTTATTCTATGAACATATGTACATGTAAAATGATTAAACCTTAATTTGACTCATTGAAGAACGATGCAGACCAGTGTAGCAAGAAAAAAACTGATGTGCCCAAATTAATATTATTTCATTGTGAAGTATGAACTATACTAACGTTTACTCATAAAAAATAAAAGTCAAACCTATCGAAACTAATTTTCACTTTCCAATAACGATTTACATTTACAATAACATCAAAGTCGCAAAAACAATTTAAGTGATAAAATCTAAACCTACAAAATCAGTGTAAACCTACCGTAAATATCACATTTCGAGGCTCGCACATTTCGAATGGTATCAATATTAAAATCGATGTATTGGATAGTTTAAGTGAAAGATCAAATGCCATTTCGAGCACTTATTGCGAAAAATCCTCATTTTAGCATATTATCATGATAAAACAAAGACAGGTTAAATTTCCGAAATTAGGAATGGAAAAATCTAGATCTCAGATAGGATAAAGGGTTGAATATTGGGGCGTGGTGAAACCCAGGAACCGAGCCTCCGTTGACACCAAGTGGGTTATCGCACTCGTACTAAAATAATTAACCTAAGCTATGTTTAAGGCTGTCGATGTCTTAACCCGCATTAACTCGATGTCCTTATTGTAGGCCAGCCATATGCAAACAGTTTAGCCCCAGATTTGGTGCTCACGTGACAATATGTGGCGTCCCATCTGAAACTACTTATAAAACAATTTACCGTGTCTTCATGTTCATAAACAACGTCAACACTTTCATCATCAATATCCAGATGGTCGTTCAGAAAATCCATCAAGGCATCCATCTTTAGAGGTATCAGATCGGCTATTCCAACGCCTGTACCAACCGGCTCATTACACAGGAAAGTAAGACCAGATATTATATTAGTTCCAATTCAATGATACATGGATACATGTAGGAGTGATTTGTTCAGTTCCAGTCTTCACATGCCAATGAAACTTATATATATGATTCTAAGGTCCAATCCAATTTTCACCTACGTGAGAATCATAGCAGAAAACCGCAAGTCATTGTTTCGGTTCATTAGAATGTTTTTATATCTGCATTCTTTAGAGTTTAATCCCCGATAATCCCATTAAGAAGACAAACTATAAATGTAAACGCTGACCATTTCTTTTGGCACTCAATATGTGAATTATTATGAAATGTTTCATAAGGGATTATATATGATCCCAATGAAACTTAGCAAAGATAATAAGGTGATTAAGCGGCTATCAAACGATAATCTCTTTCAGGTAACAAACTGTGTAAGAACCAGGTATATCAATGTTGCAAATCCAACTACGTCAGCACAATTAACTGCAAAAAACAACTCAACACATGGAATCAAATGTATTTTACTATCGGGGAGAGATCATTTGATCAGATGGAAAGAATGCCGAAGAAACTAATCAAAATTAGACAGAGAATTCAAGAGAGGATAAGACAGCGTTTAATTGCCAAAGTACAGTAAGGTCTGAACTAAAGTATACAGAAAGTGCACATGGTGAGCACATTCTCTGAACTTCAGGTGCACATCACTTTGCACGAGCTCTGAGAGTCAAGTGCACTTACCTAGAACTTCAGGTGCACGATTCCTATCTGAGCCAAAAGTGCACTTGCTGTTAGCTCAGGTGTCATTTCAATTTTACAGGTAATTATTATAGGATGCATTTGAGTGACAATCAAACCATGCAATGCATATAATTGGAATATGAAATGATTTAATTGAACAAAATACTGCTGATTTGTTTTATAAGTTTATGAGAAACAATGTAACTATATAAAACAATAGTCCTTGAGCAGACTGTGTGAAAGCAAGATATTCCATGAGCTATGCGGGAATTTGCCTTTAATACCGTTTGAGCAGTGTCATGAGCAAACTGCACAAAATAAATGAGCGACAAGTTGCACTGTAAGCAAGCTACATGTGTTTCAACATAGTTTAGTGAATTTTTAAAATCATATGATATATCTGAATTTCACACACTTACCTGTCTAGATAACCAGTCAACATTTACCTGAGAACCATTCTAATATTTACTGAACCAGTCCCACGTTAAACCAAAAGCTCTCTTTAATTGTACTATTGTACATGAGACACACGCCCACTGGTTAATGATTGCAAATGAGGTATTGCTCATATTTTATGACAGGTGATAAATGGATTAAAGGACCATAAACCATGAAGTTCTTTAATTTTATTGAACAAAATGAACAAATTTGTCCTGGTTAAATATTGAGGATTCCTGATTGATTATAATTCTGTTCAGAAGAAGGCTACCGGAAATTAACAGAGATCATCTCTCTCTCTCTCTCTCTCTCTCTCTCTCTCTCTCTCTCTCTCTCTCTCTCTCCTGCTACAATATTGTACTACATGGTTTGAATGAGGCTTGCTTCAGGTTTTATACGGGATACTTTATCATTCCTTTCTTATTCATGCTCTCATACTTAGCAACTTTATAAACTAAAATATTTAATTAATTAATTTATAAACACCACGGCATTGTGTTTCAAGACATGACAGGAGTATATAATGTCACACAGTTATACACAATAAATAAGCGCACAAGTTGCACTGTAAGCAAGCTACATGTGTTTTTGCCATAGTTGTAGTGCATTTTCAAATATGATATCTCTGAATTTCTCACATTTACCTGTCTAGATAACCAGTCAACATTAACCGGAGAACCATTCGAATATTTAATGAACCAGTCCCAGGTAAAAACAAAAGCTCTTGTATTTGTATTTTACAATAGATATGCGTCCACTAGAAAATGATTATAGATGAGTTATTGCTTTTATGACAGGTGATAAAGTCACAGTGGATTAAAGGACAATAAACCTCGAAGTTTTAGCTTCTTTAATTTTATTGAGCATAATGAACAAATTTGTCCTGGGTAAAATATTGAGGATTCTTGATCAAAAGAAGGTTAACGGAAATAAAAAAATATCTCTCTTTCTCTCTGTCTCTCTCTCTCTCCCTCTCTGTCTCTCTCTCTCTCCCTCTCTCTCTCTCAAATGTTGTATTAGATGGTTTGAATGGGGCTTCCTTAAAATAAGTTTTTATACAGGTTATTTTATCGTTTTCCTTTCTGATTCATGCACTCAAACTTAGCAACTTATAGATAAATAAATAAATAAATAAATAAATAAATAAATAAATAAATGACATTGTACTTAAAGGGCATTTCAAGACAGTACAGGAGTATATAATGTCAGACAGGTATACCTGTACCATACTGTCTGTTTGCCACTCAAGTGCTCAGTGGCTAACAGAATGATTAACATGTATTATCTCACCTTGTTAATATCAGGCACACTTCATAATTGGTTTCAATAGACAAATTAATCTGTTTGGTTGTGATTAGAGACTGTTTGGTTTCTTTTTACCTGAGATACGCATATTGAATGCTCGAATGCTATTAACTGATATTAACTTGATATAAATTATTTTGCATCTTCCTAAACAATAAATAATAAATATAATACAAAAATTTATTTTATTTTCAACTTTTATCTTTTGAATGAATGGATGAATTATACTTATCTCACCTTGTTAATATCAGACACACTTCATAATTGGTTTCAATAGACAAATTAATCGGTTTGGTTATAATTAGAGTGTTTGGTTTCTTTTTACCTGAGATACACATATTGCATAGTATGCTCAAATACTATTAACTGATATTAACTTGATATAAATTATTTTGCATTTTCTTAAACAATAAATAATAAATGTAATAAAAAATATATATTTTATTTTCAACTTTTATCTTTTAAATGAATGAATGAATGAATGAATGAATGAATGAATTATACTTATTTCACCTTGTTAATATCAGACACACTTCATAATTGGTTTCAACTGACAAATTAATCGGTTTGGTTTTAATAAAAGAAAGTTTGGTTTCTAAGATACGCATATTGTATAGAATACTCGAATGCTGTTAAATGATGATAACTTGTATAAATTATTTTATGTTTTCCTAAAACAATAGATAATAAATATAATTATAAACTTTATTTTATTTTTAACTTTTATCTTTTGAATGAATGAATGAATGTTGCCCAGTGACTTATTTTTGTCAATTTTTCTTCACCTGTTACTGGCATGAAAATCTTTTAGTTACCTGTCTTAATAACCAGTCAACATTTTCCTGAGAACCATTCAATTATTTACTGAACCAGTCCCAGGTAAGAACAAATGAATTTTTCTTCATGATCAACACGTCTTATCTCACCTTGTTAATATCAGGCACGCTTCATAATTGGTTATTGCTCATATTTTATGACAGGTGATAAAATTGATTAAAGGACCATAAACCTTGAAGTTTAAGCTTCTTTAATTTTTTTTTCACAAATTTGTTCTGGATAAAATATTGAGGATACTTGATCGATCTTAAATCGATCTTAAATTTATTCAAAAGAAAACTATCTGAAATTAATGATTCATGATTTTATTCGCTTGAAAACCGTTGACTGCTGTCTTTAGACCTCAAGTGCAGTGCTCTTATTTCAATTGAATCAAATAAATAAATAAAATAAAATAAAATAAAATAAAATAAATAAATAAATAAATAAATAAATAAATAAATAAATATTGGTTTATGTTCTGAAAACAATATCCTAAATTTTAGGATATATAAACATTTGCATGCATTCCTTTGTTAAAACCTTGCGGAATAAGATTATATTGACACATTTTTGCAAAGAAAGAAAAAGAAGCTTAAAAAGAAAGAAAGTAATAAAGAACACAAAAAATGAGATTAAATAAATAAATAAATAAAAAAAAAAAAAAAAAAAAAAAAAAAAAAAAAAAAGAACTAGAAACAAAAATATAAAGAAGGGAAAAAAATATATGTTATTTATTAATAGCTTATTTCCCCCCAAAGGAACAATAAATTAGAGATGACATAATATAATACTGGAAAAATGAAAATAAGACAAGCTTAAAATAAGACAAACTGTTTCTTTTTTTTCTTTCTATCAAAACCATTTCATTATACTGCTGATACAGCAAATACAGGTATGTGGTATAATCAAACACCAGCCAAAATGAAATACAGGTACAGGTAGGGGTATAGAGGTGCCAGAACTTGGAGTGCACTTGAATTGAACATCAGGTGCAACTTATGTCTCAGATTAAGCTCACGCGAAGTGCACATGGCGAGCACATGATGTGCACAAGGGTGTATACTTTAGTTCAGACTTCACTGTAAAGCAAACTTATTGATAAAGCAGATTAATATATAGAAGCAAATGAGATCTGGACGGACTCTTCAACAACGCGAACAGAGAAGAAAAATATGGTCGGTATATATATATATATATATATATATATATATATATATATATATATATATATATATATATATATATATATATATATATATATATATATATATATATATATATATATATATATATATATATATATATATAATATATATACCGACCATATTTCACAGTTCCGTGGTTCGTGGTTCGATTCCCGGTCGCGGCACGACCGACTTTTGTACGCTAATTCTGTTTGTTTATATATATATATATATATATATATATATATATATATATATATATATATATATATATATATATATATATATATATATATATATATATATATATATATATATATATATATATATATATATATATATATATATTTTGTAGATGATAGTCATTAATATATCACTTTGGCATCTATCAGGTACATTGTAACAAATAGGGGAGAAAATTGCATTTGAATGATCGCATTATCTATTTAATATTTGATAAAAGAAACCTGGGTAAAAAAGCGACCTTTAAACAAATAAACAACCGGGATGAAGACACAGCAGCTCAAAAGCATGAACACGGAATGCTGACAACTAAGAAAGGAAATAATGTGGTAATACGAAAACTGTCGGCGAACCAGCGGCAACATCATATACGACTGAGATATTAAACACGCTTAAAATAGACCTTCAGCAACAGATTTTTCCAGTAAATAATAACAATAAGAGAGGAGAGGTAAGCAAATAACACCATGACTACATTTTAATTAAGTCGAGCAGTGTGAAATTCTGAACAAGAGGATCATTTACTTTTTTTCAGGTTGGAACAAATTAAGTAGTAACGTGAAACGGCAACTCTTGTATACTTGTAGTAAATATAAGTATGATTTACTTCTCTTAGGCGCAAAGAAAAAGAATATTTTTTTATCAATACTTAAAACAAAAACACTTCTCGTATACTTTTTTCAGGTAGTAACGGACTTGTAGTACAACCCCTAGGCCTACACTACCACCGAATATATAACAACAGGACGCAATTTTACTTTTATTGCAACCACGTTTGTTTAACCAGGTAGCGCTTGATCCTAAGAAAGGATTCGAAAAATGATTAAAATAATAGGGGGATTAAACCATTAACAGTGCAAGAATGAATCAAACTAAGCGCGCTTTCGGCTTTCGCCTTCTTCAGAGTCAATATGTATTTACAGGTAAAAACTGGAAAAAACGAAAGAAAAAAAAAAAGGTAAATAAACAAAATAAAACAAAAACAATGCAAAAAATACACAAAAAATGTGACAAAGTTGACACCTCTGTATGTTCGACAGTGGGTAAACGACTTAAAATTAATTCATGAATGCCGTTTGAAAGGGCCCAGTATCTAATTAAAAATGGCCATTTCTATGTTCACCTGAATTTAATACGTTGTGGTCTGAGCGGGCCTTAAAATGAAAAAGAATGTTTTGTAACCATTTGACGCTTTTAAGTGTCTGATTTTAGCAGTATAAATGTCATGCTCAGATCAGATGAGACTGAAAAATATAATCTTGGGGCCCAGGTCCCTGGGTATAAAACTTGGTTTATAGAAAGGATCAGTAGTTGGCTATATAGATTATCAAGAAGATGAAATCAAAACACAAAATTTTGGAATTAAAAACTGATATAAAATATTTTCATTTTTTAGGCTGATCAATTTAATCGTTTCTTTAAGTGTATCAAAAATCTTGAAGTACTAGGGAAATTATTTTCTCTGTGCTGCTAGCAGGAAAATAAGCATATTTCTTGAAATATTGAATGAGAATAGAGAAACAAATTCAAACCATATCAAATAAGAAACAGCGGTTTGGAAGTTTTTATACCACTTTCTCCAGACAAATTATATAATCTGGGACAGCAAATTTCACATGACTGAACTTTAAGCAGTGAAACAGATTCTGCCAGTTGTTCAATTCAGCCTTGTCTAGAATACCTGCTGTTTTATATCATACATGTATTTAGCTTTTCATTTTTGCAAAAATAAAACATTAAAATTTAACGGACACCAATTTAACGACGGTATCCAGTCAAGGCTTGCGGCGTGTGCGCCGCAAGCTAATAATGTAGGTTATTTTGTCATTTCCTTAACATTTTCACTAATATTTATTTTGTTAAGTCTAAAGAAATTATAAATATCAGGATCAGCTATAAAGATACGACGTGATTTGCTAGATTAACTTGAATAATGCAGTGTACTTTTTAAGTGAAGTGCTAAATTGTGATTCCTCAGACGCGATCTGACTGGTTTTGTTTATGCAAAAGATTCAGAGAAACAGGACAAGCAGAACGTGTCTCTATATTTGTATGTGAAATATTTCATATGCATGTTCTGATATTGTTTTTGTTTGCACTCTCAGAAAAATGAGCTGGGACGGTGTATCAGTATAGTCGTTGGGACATAATCAGGAAAACATGTCCATGAAAAGAATACCCCCTTGAACACCAATTTTATTAAAAAAAAAAAAAAAAAAAAAAAAAAATGGGGTTTGCAGGGGTGTACCTATTTTTCTTATTTTGTTTTGCTACAAAAGACAGATTGTGGGTACTCGTTAGAACCGCCTCGGCGAGGCGGTTCTAACGTGTGCCCACAATCTATGTTTTGAGCAAAAATATCAAAAGTTTTCTATTGAAAATTTTCATTTTTGACAACTATAAAAATAACTGAATATTGCATGGGCTTGTTTTCGTAATGTCCGAGTAAGGTAATCAAATGATAATTGTGAAAAAACGCGGGAACAGCCGGTGAATAAGTTTTAGGGTTTTATTGATAGAGGCGGTCTAAAACAGACTTCACAGCAGCGACGTTGATTATAAAAAAAAATAAATAGATAAAATAAAAAAAAAAAAATAAATAAACACGCAACAAATATGTTATGATAATCGGGAAGCCATGTCTACAAGGGCATGTAAGCGCGACTTTCTAGCATTATAACTATTATATTATGTTGAAAGTGATAATATCCCTTTTTCGCATTCGCCGCTATTTTATATCAAAACGAATCAACTGATTAAGAATTAAATGGAAGCAACAAAATATGAATGTAGAGAATTGAGAATGCATTGACCAATATTGATTGTAACGTATCAGCAGTCGGGCGGGAACCGCGAACGAGGAATTTGAAATAAGGTCAACAGTCATTGCATTTGTGATGAAAAAGATATATAGACAAGTGTTTGGTGGATTTACCATTGTGCTGGTGCTACTTCTCTTAGGTTTATACATTTTCTCAAACAGTAAGAAGGTATGGACACATATAATGCACATTTATCTATGATTGACTCAGTATGCTCATTTGGTCCTAACTTAACTGACATAAGAAAAATAATCTGATATTACAGGACGAATTGGTTTAGGACATGATTTCGAATCTGTTCATATTTTATTACTTTTATTAATTTTTATTTTTGAAATCCAAAAAAATTCATTTATTTCTTACTCTGTTATGTAAATGCATGATGAAAGAATTCAGCATTTATCTGCCTGGCTGATATATTTTCATATGCATACTGCACTTGATTATAGCATGCAAGTGGGCCGGAACCTTAAAAGATTGGCAAATATATTTATATTGGATTTGAATGAGTAGCCTCCTCCTTCTCTTATATTCTACATTCATTGTTCTTGTTGTACTTGTTCTCCTTCTTCTCATCAACATCATCTTAGAATTTATGACGGTCACAGAGTAAACGCTCACTCCTTTGTATGAATCATTTTACTTTGCTCGATCTGGCGTTTGAAAAAGTGACCGAGTAGTTTCCTTCGTATAATGTTAATTAACTGGATCCTAGTAACATATTCACATATGTACATGTATGTACACGAGTATCTCTTATTTGCAGATTTCCTTCAAACATCCGTTGACAAATCATCATCCAGATCAACACCGATTTAAACATGTTAAACAAAGTCATAATGAGGATCAATTGCGTACAAGAGGTAGGAATAAAATTGTTTGTCAGACCTACCAGTACATTATTTGATATATCGAGGGGTTGGGGAAAAACTATCGTAACTCAATTTTGTCAACTTTCAGAACGACTCAAAAACTTATTTATTTTTTCCGTATGATCTCAGGGAAAAGTGAGTTTGGGATATATGCAGGCAAAATGGGAAACAATAAATGACACATTTAAAGTAATGAACAGTTTAATAACATTTAAGAAATAAATGATTTTTTTTTGACATACGATAGTTTTGACTCTGAAAAAGAAATATTTATTTTTATATTTTTGCGCAAAACTATCGTAACTCAATATACAATAGTTTAGCACCAAGAAAAAAATATTTCATTGTTTTATTTTGGTGCAAAACTATTGTAACTCAACATACAATAGTTTAGCTCCAAGAAAAGTATTTGAGCATATAAATGAGCTTTGGTGGAGAACTATTGTATCTCAAAAATGTAATGGTAATCCAAGAACTGACAACAATCATAGAAAAATAAGCCATGTCATGAGAAAACCTACTGTTTTACATAAGCGTTAACAAATGCACGGATCAGCTTCACACTAACAAGGAAGCTGATCAGCACCTTTATTTTCACTAGAGTGATAGTAATTTTCACTATAGTGATAGTACCATTCCTCTACTCTCTAAATCCAAAATTTACAGCATCAAAGCCATCTTTTGTAGTCGTGCAGCCTGGTTTGTGTGGGACATGGTTGAAAACCACAACATTGGTTTACACTAACAAGGAAGCTGATCAGCACCTTTATTTTCACTAGAGTGATAGTAATTTTCACTATAGTGATAGTACCATTCCTCTACTCTCTAAATCCAAAATTTACAGCATCAAAGCCATCTTTTGTAGTCGTGCAGCCTGGTTTGTGTGGGACATGGTTGAAAACCACAACATTGGTTTTCTCATGATGAAGGCTAAAATGCTCTTTATAATTCAAGAATTGAAACCATCATAAAATACATATAATAGTGCAGGAGCACTTCAGTAAGCATGAACCCACTGTATGCTGGTAGACTTGGATTGTGAGTCAATCTAACTTGAGCCACTGTGTGAGAAAACCAACATAAATGCGTAAAAAAAGGCGCAGATCAGTTTCGCGGTCACCAGGAATCTGGTCAGCCCATTCGCTACATGGCTAGTACAATCCCTCTTCTTCCTAAATAAGAAATTTCAAGCTTCTTAGCATCAGCCTGGTTAATGTCTGACCTGGTCGGAAGCCAAAATTATTGGTTTTGTCTTACAAAGGCTTACTTGCCTTTAAAGGGTTTTCTTAAAACCCATGCTTTATCAAGTTTGGATGGAAATGTCTGGAAAGCAAACAATGCAGATCCAGATCAGATGATGCTTTCTATGCAGCATCTGTTTTGGTTCTGCAATATTTGCTTAGGTACCTTAGTTTACGGCATACACTGTATTTGTTTGTGTACAACTTCAATAACAGCCTAACATGCTATAAATGTGGTGCAAAGTTTTCTGATTGAGCTACAATAAGCTCTGAAGGAATCCTGTGTTATAAAATACCAGAATGGTACTAAGAGCTATTTTCATGGGGCAATAAAGCATAAAAGCAATGATGCACACTTGGAATAATATTCCTATTACAAAGGTATACCAAGTCCTTAAATTTCTGGAAAAAAAATTTTGGGTGTTCATCTCTGAGTTGAGTTAGGACAATTTGCTCTGCATTTGGGAGATCCTGGGTCCTTCGGACACGCTGCAATAAATCTAGCTGATGGACAGCACCATTATAGTCATATTGAAAATGAACAATGCTAGGGTTTTCAGCACATATTTTCAGGGTCTTTATTTTGTTCCACTGTACTTTTGAGCGATCTGTATCAAGCTCAAAATTTTTCAAGTTGACGGCCAAGGCCTTGAAGTCAAAAAAATCAGGAAGGTCCATTTCTTTTACTAGGTATGGTTTCTTGTGTCTAGAACCTCTTATAAAAGCAGCCCATTGAGGAGTGGTGTAAATTGGTGTGTATCTGCTGGAAGTTTCAATAGCTGCATGTATGCTGTCATTTTCGTTCATGGTGTGCCCTTTTTCTAGATATTTATGTTAAATACAGGTTAGACTGAATTTTTGAATAGCATACCATAGCATTGCAACATAAAATTTATTTTTATTTTGGGCACTGCAATTATCGGAGAAGAAGACAAAAGATTTTTTGCCACTTTCTGATTTTGTTTTAATAAAAGTGTACACACAAGATGCAATTTCACATACTCCTCTGCTTGCTATTGACTCATTCCAGACAAAGCAATGCCCATCTGTTGAACCGAAATCATACAAAGTAAAATTGTAAGTATTTAATCTTCGTTTGTAATACAAGGCAGACTCAAAACTGTGTGGGGTCAAGAGGACCTCCTCTAGGTCAAAGCATGCAGCTATAAAATCTGTATTTTTTTTTCTTGGGCTTTTTCTTTATCTGTTATTTTGTTTTCTTGTGCTGCATTTTTATTGGCCAAGTGAGAATCATAGGTACTCTGCATTGTCTGTTTTTGATTTTCATTTGAATTATGATATGAAGCACAAAGATCACACTGATCTTTGATGGGGTGGTGAAAAGCTAGATTGAATTCAGTATTAAATATATGTCGGTAATAGGACAGCTTAACAGGAACACCAGCACAAGTTTTTAGATACTCATCATACATTTTTTGTACACTCAGAGTAGGGGGTAGGTATTTTTTATTGGTGTCTTTCCTACAATAATGACTTTCAACAGTTGCAAAGCTCTCAATATGCTGTCGCACTTCATTTTTTTGTACTCAGTGATTTTATGTGGGCGAGAGTCATGTTTACCCCTCTTATCATGAGAGCTGACCCCTGGAACCACCTGCTTTTTCAGTGCCGTTTTGATCATCTGGTCACCGATACTAAGAGTGTGAAGGAAGAATGTTTTACAAACTTGAACTTTTTCTGAGCCAATTGGCAGTGAATAAGATATGGAACATGAACGCCTGCTCTTACCTGTAGTTTTTTGCTTTGTTGGCTTAGAATGAGCATATTTCAATAAGAACTGGCGTTGTAAAGTTATGTCACCCAATCCCCAGTAAAGGTCAAAAAGCTTCTCCCTATTATCAGCTGATACATTCTTGTATCTACATTCCTCCCCACAGCCCTTTTTCATTTTTTTTTCTCCTATACAGCTTACCTCTGTGCCCCACATAACTTTTTCCTGTATTTTTTCTTTGTTTCTTCACATTTTTTTCCCCAATTATCAGGATTCCTGGTTCTCTTTCTACCTCGTTTACCCCCTCCTCCACTCTGACCCTCAGCTGCACTCCCTTGCCCCATCTCTGTACTCCCTCCTCCACTCTGACCCTCAGCTACACTTCCTTGACCCATCTCTGTACTACCTCCTCTACTCTGACCCTCAGCTACACTCCCTTGCCCCATCTCTGTACTCCCTCCTCCACTCTGACCGTCTGCTGCACTCCCTTGCCCCATCTCATTACTCCCTCCTCCACTCTGACGCTCAGCTACACTTCCTTGCCCCATCTCTGTACTCCCTCCTCTACTCTGACCCTCAGCTACATTCCCTTGCCCCATCTCATTACTCCCTCCTCCACTCTGATCCTCAGCTTCACTCCCTTGCCCCATCTCCATACCCCCTCCTCCACTCTGACCCTCAGCTACACTGCCTTGCCGCATCTCCATATCCCCTCCTTCACTCTGACCCTCAGGTACACTCCCTTGCCCCATCTCATTACTCCCTTTCCACTCTGACCCTCAGCTACACTCCCCTGCCCCATCTCATTATCCCCTCCTCCACCCCGACCCTCAGCTCCACTCCTTTGCCCCATCTCATTACCCCCTCCTCCACTCTGACCCTCAGCTCCACTCCTTTGCCCCATCGCATTACTCCCTTCTCCACTCTGACCGTCTGCTACACTCCCTTGCCCCATGTCATTACCCCCTCCCCCACTCTGACCCTTAGCTCCACTCCTTTGCCCCATCCCATTACTCCCTCCTCTCTGTTGATCTGTCGGAATATTCTCTCTTTCCAGCCCCTTCAATACATTGCTACTCTTATGACCCCTGTTTTTACCCACTTCCCTCTTTTGTGCACATTGTCCCTCTACAGTTTCACCTACATTCCTGTTGTGTTTACTTTTTCTGCTTCTTTTGTGTTTTTTAGTTTTGTTAAGTTTTGAGGTTTTATTTTTTGAACCTGACAATGAATCAGACATTTCAACATTAGATGATGACTGGCTTGTTTGGAGCAATTTCTTTTCATAAATAGAAAATCTATAATCAGAACTTGAACTCTCATAATCATCAGAGTTTTTTCTTTTTGCTCTTTAAGCACTGTTCATTGTCTTGCCTTGTTGAACTGTTTCTTCCTTCTTGAGGAGAACACTCTGATACAAACATTGGTGACCATGGAGGCAGTTCAAGATCAGATTTATAAACTGGTGATACTTCAGATATAGTTGACACTTCAATGTCAGAATGTGAGCCAGGGTATAAACTATATCCTGAAAAGCTGCTATCTGAATCAGATTCTGTGTTTCCAGTAATAGACTTCCTGCTCAGTGGGACACACAGAGAATGAAAATTTTCAGTAGGAAAACTTTGATATTTTCTTATTTTAGTTCAAAACATTGATCTTGGGTACACGTTAGAACCGCCTGGGTGAGGCGGTTCTTACGAGTACCCACAATCTATGTTTTGGAGCAAAAATAAGAAAAATGTGTATACCCCTGCAAACCCCAGTTTAAATATATAAAACAGGGGTTCAAGGGGGTATACATTATATGGACATGTTTTCCTGATGTAAAAAGAAAAAGTAAAACTAAAAAAAAAAAGATAAATCAAACAAAAAAGGAAGAAAAGCAAAGGAGCCTGAGGGGCACATGATCTCAGACAAGCAAAATCTGGGAAAATAAGAGAATCCTTTAACTGTGATTTAATAATGCATAAGGCCAAAAAAAATGTGTGGTTCAGGTTACCAGACTGACCCTAGGATTTTACCCCCCTACCCTAAACTTTTTTCTTCAAATTTTGAAGATTACAGAAAATATTAAAATCAGCCAAACTGAATCAGAATGTTAGAAAAAAATGAAGGACTCTGTAAAACATGCATTTCTTGTAATATGCAGTCATGTACTTGTATATTGTAAGAAAGCATACTAAAACAATATTAGTAGTCTTGAAAAACAACGGTCCTAGGGAAATTTTGTTTTTTTTTTTTGCCTTAGTTAGCTAATACATAAGCAGTTTTCACGATAAAAAGATCCATGAAAGAAAGAAAAATAATAATAAAAAAAATACCTACCCTGATTTTTTTTAGGATGTAACCTGAACCACACACTTTTTTATTTGGCCTAGTATATTGGCAAAAAAATAAATAAATAAAATCCACCCCCCCCCCTGCTCCCCAAAAAATATAACAAATTCTTACCTAGAAATTTTCTTACTAAAATCCTAGACTCAGTTGTTTTTTTGTTTTTTTTTAATTGGCCGAAAAAATCATATTCACCAACAATATAATGATGGATCCCCTAGACTTTACAATGAAAAAAAGATAAAAATGTTAATTAAAAGAAATAATTGGTCATAAGGCACTTCTATCATATGTAGCACTTATTTTCCTTCAATTTTGCATGAACTTGTTGAAAATAAACAATAACTTACCAGTTGATTTCAAAATTTCACTCCTTACAAAACTCATGTGATGTCACAAATCTAAGGTGAAGGACACAAAAGGGAGAAACCATTATTTCATACCCTGAATAGACATGAAATAATCCTGCGTAGGAAAACTTGAAATAAAATGAAAAGTATTTTGAATCTGCTTACAAATCATTAAGCATATACTAAAATATTAAGTGGGAAAAACCCTTTTTTTTTCACTTATTTACTTCAAGCATGTGCTTTTCAGTTGGCGCAAAACTATCGTAACTCAAGTTACAATAGTTTTGCACTTAGTCATAATAACTTTCTCTTGGCAAGACTGTTGGTGGAAAACTATCGTAACTCAAGTTACAATAGTTTTCCACTCAAGAAATCTTTCTCTGGAGATATGATAAATCACACATTTTCAAATATCTCCAAAAACAGTTGTTAGATTGATATGAAAATTTGTCAGGATATGTAAATGCTAAAATGCCATCAAAAAGTAAAGAGATCAGAATTTCATAAAAAATGAGTTACGATAGTTTTTCCCCAACCCCTCGATATATACACATGGAAATAAGTTAGGGAACACTTTTAGCCCTTGGGGAAAATTTGAAAAAATCCATTTTCCTTTTATCTGGCGATACTGAAATTTTAGTCACATATATTTCATGCCTTGGCCTAGCTACAGACCAATTTATGGAAATTCACAACATTTTGTCTTTGTGATACGGAGGATACAATATACCATATGCGAAAAACTCCACTTTTACTGAATACAAGTTTGCCTTACTGCTTCTGCACTCCGCAAATCTCAATTTTTGAAAGCAAAACAGGAATAAAATGTTGAATCTGATTGTTCTGAATGAATGAACGACTTCGGACCTTAAACTTCATGCTTCATCTCAAAACCAACTATCCATACACAATCTACAGTTTGCATTGATTTCTATGGAAAGCAAAACTCTTAAATATTTTGCAAATAAAGCCGTAAAAGAATAATTCCGCTAGGACACTATAACCAGAATGTACATGTTTAGATTCCTAAAGGGTCATATCGAATATCTGGCCCAACATTTACAACCTGCAAAATGTATACCCAAAGAACAAAACGTGGACATGAAACCTACCCCCGGAAAAGTATGGGCCTACCGCCGACAATCGGTCAGAAAATAACGAACTCATGATCAAAGTTCCAAAAACAATATCTTAGCTTTAGGACGACAACGGGATTTCAAATAATTAAGTTATCGCAAAGTCTAGCAGTGCGTTTCTTAAATTTAGCAAACATTTTCTGAATCAAAGATGGCCGCTCCACGCCGCAGTTTATGTTTCATCTTAACCATTTTCACATAGAAGCAACTTTGGAGACTACAGTTTCTGACAAATTGTCAAAACGTTCTTCATAATTTTTACAAAGAAGGATAAATACAGTCCAAAGTTGGTAGGCACATTATTACAGGTGTTCTTTAACTTATTTCCATGTGTATATATAAAAACACACTGCAACATTCTGTCCAGGCTTTCCAGTTTTGAGCGCTTGATTTGAGGTTTAATATAGCGTCCAAGTCAACATAATGTTAGGAATGGCGGGACGGGTTACAAAAATTACATATTTACTTTCTATTTAGAAATTAAAAATGAAATAGGGATTCTTTAAGAGCAGTGAGCATAATAATGAGAATAGGGATGGGCCATACCGCGTTTCAGCTACTTAAGTATTTCTGGGAAAGAGCTAGTTATCTTGCTCTTCGTGCGTGATGCTAAAACTATGGTGATGTCTTGTATTGTCGTTTTCCCCGTCTAGGGTCTATGTGAGGATTTAAATCCAATCCTGGTCCTCCTATTCTTACTGAGAGAAACTGGATTTTCAGGTCTTGTCTATCTTATTTATCGTCACGTGTGTATTGTTACTGCTCCAAAAAATTTCTGTTACTTACTGTTACAGTGAATCGAACTTATCTAAGACCATCATTGCGGAGACAAGCAACAGGAAATGAACCACAACGAATGATTTATGATGGGGATTTGAAAAAGGTATTGTTTTATATACAGTATAGATGAATACAATTACACGTGTAGAAAAAAAACGTGTTATATTTCACATAGACAGAAGATTCCTTTAAACGGACATCTTACATGTATCTGACACAAAATTTCTTGACTTTTTCTTCTTCTTCTTCTTCTTCTTCTTCTTCTTCTTCTTCTTCTACCTTACATTAGTTACACAACGAACTAATTTTTCTGACAAAGGTTTCTTAATAACAGTGTGTATATTTCCTTATATTGATTCAAGCATGAACCGACAATGATTGTCTTCATTAGCAATGCCTATTGAACAAAGAAATTATCATACATGCTTTTGTTCTCCTACAGCAACAAAGTCATATAGACAGAGTGAAAGCGGACCATCAGATCAGCTGTTCACCGGAAGACACTGAGTTCATTAAAAGTCTCCACAAGAGCGACGCAGTCTATCTACCAGACAAGGAGACGTTAAGACAACTCTCACTACGAGAACTTGAAATCCTTTACCACAGGTAAGAAAACTCTCAGCCCACCAACTTCATCACACACAAAAAATGCTTCATCTCATTTTTCGCTACAAACATGTACCTACAAGGGCTGGGTAAGTGATCAAAAGTTAGTTTTAGCTCACCTGAGCCGAAGGTTCATGGGGAGCTTATAGTATGGTACTCGAGCCGGCGTGCGTGCGTGCGTCCGTGCGTCCGTTCACATTTTCAAAGATCTTCTTCTCAGAAATCACTCGGCCAATCAAAGCCAAATATTACATGAAGTATTTATAGGAAGTGAGAACCAATGTATATATAAATAATCCAGGTCACGTGACCAAGATGGCCGCCATGCCCATATATGGTAAAAACCCTTTAAAATTCTTCTTCTCTGGAACCGGAGGACCGATTACAACCAAACTTGGCATGAAGCATCTATGACTCAAGTACTACAACGTATATATAAATCATGACCCTGCAATGACCTTGACCTATTTTACGGCAAGGTCAATTGTGGAAACATTGGCTTTTACATGGGAAAAAAGGAAAACTATGGATATTTTTTAAAAACTATTGCAGCCTGAGACCAGAAAAGTGGTAGATGCAAACAACTAATGGATTAGATGAAGGTATATGATTAATTTAGGTCAATGTCATTTCTTGACCTTGGCCGGTCTGTCGTCCATACACACTTTACAAAGATCTTATTTTTTTAAACCGTTCGGCCAATCAAAGCCAAATTTTATATGAAGCATTTGTAGGAAGTGGGAACCAATGTGTATATAAATAATCCAGGTCACACGACCAAGATGGCCACCATGTCCTTATATGGTAAAAATCCTTCAAAATCTTCTTCTCTAGAACCGGTGGACCGATTTCAACGAGACTTGGCATGAAGCATCTATGACTCAAGTGCTACAATGTGTATATAAATCATTACCCTGCAATGCCTTTGACTTATTTTACGGCAAGGTCAATTTTGGAAACATTGGCTTTTACATGGGAAAAAGTGAAAACTATGGATTTTTTGAAAAGAATCGCAGCCTGAGACCTGAAAAGTGGTAGATGCAAACAGCTAATGGATTAGATGAAGGTATATGATTGAATTAGGTCAAGGTCATCTCTTGACCTTGGCCGGTCTGTCGTCCATACACACTTTTTAAAGATCTTCTTCACTGAAACCGCTTGGCCAATCAAAGCCAAATTTTAAATGAAGCATCTGTAGGAAGTGGGAACCAATGTGTATACAAAAATTCCAGGTCACATGACCAAGATTGCCGCCATGCCCATATACATGCATGCTAGAGAAACCTTGCAAAAATCTTCTTCTCTGGAACCGGTGGACCGATTTATACAAAACTTGGCATGAAGCATCTTTGACTCAAGTACTACAATGTATACATAAATCATGACCTTGCGATGACCTTGACCTATTTTATGGCAAGGTCAAGTTTGGAAACAGTTGCTTTAACATGGGAAAAAAGTGAAAACTGGATTTTTTGAAAATTATTGGAGCCTGAAACCTGAAAAGTGGTAGATGCAAGCAACTAATAGATAAGATGAAGGTATATGATTAATTTAGGTCAAGGTCATCTCTCTTGACCTTGACCGGTCTGTCGTCCATACACACTTTTCAAAGATCTTCTGTGTAACCGCTTGTTTTGACTCTCAGATGAGCGATTGGTGCCCTTGGGCTACTTGTTTTTAGAAATGATGATATTTTTTTTAAATTCAGTTTTATGTCCCTTTCACGATTATTTCAGCTCATATGAGACGGGCCAATCAGTAGGTGGGCGAAAACGGGAGAACCCAGAGAAAAACGACCTGGCACACCCTCAAGCAGAACTCACATGTGGCCAGCATGCGCGGGACTCGAACCCACAACAGACACAGCGGTGAAATGACGAGTGATTAAGAAACAGCGCTTGGCCACGGGGTGGCGGGGGTGGCGCTATGATGATATCTATAGAGAAAGAAGAATGTACCCACCGTTCTGACTAAGCCACTTTAAGCATCCAGTTGTATGTAAACAACAGACAACACTGGTCAATACATAGTTTATATATAAGCCGCCTCATGAGAAAACCAACTATCTGCATATGCGAAAACAAAGGCGCAGATCAGCTTCGCGGTTACCGCGAAGCTGATCAGCGACTTTGTTTTCGCTAAATGGATAGTACAATCCCTCTTCTACTTTCATCCAAAATTTCAAGCATCTAGCACTTTTCTGTGCTTGTGCAGCTCAGTTTGTGTCAGACCTGTTCACAAACCACATTGTTGGTTTTCCCACGAGGCGGCTCATGGACGCGGAAAGAGATTATGCCATAATGCCATATATGCTACTTTAAACATCACGTTATTCCATAATTTTCAGTATAATTATCTTATTTATAATTTTTTTTATATTCGCCCAACTTTTGAATGGTGTTCATCATTAGTATCGACGTAGAAGGGGATCTTATGAATTCTTTCAGATACATTGGCAATATACAACACCTATGTCAACGTAAAGAACGGCTTGGGAACCTTTGGGATGGTGGCTGGGATTTGTGTGATGAAACCCAATATAGACCAAAAACACCATGTATTGTGTATTCTTTTGGGTAAGACAGCTTAAACCATCAACGTTTACTTTAAAAAAATACCTCAAACAACATAGTGTGCTGGCTGATCCATTGCTTTCAATGGTAACTAGAACGAAGTTTCTACTTTTACTTTTGTTTGCAAAAAATATTCTGTATAAGATTAGAAAATATTATGATCCCAAAGTCATATGGACATGGCTGGTGCATTATAATGGGCAGGTGATGCTCACCCTTCGCGAACATCTGATCACACCTCCTGTTTTTGGGGGTCCATGCCTGTATGACTGCATATCTCGTATTCGTCAATGTTATTACGGATTTTTATGAGCTTGGATATACGATTTCGGTACCTTGACCCTATGCTTTACACCTTAACGTCGACTCGTTTAAAATTAACAGAATAGCTCAGTTCCGGTCGTTATTTTATTTTATTTTATTTTATTTTTTTTTTATTTTTTATTTTATTTTTTTTTACTGTTTACTGAGTCGATCAACTTCTTTTAATGTGATTTCTGCTTAACTGTTTGTGTAATTTTCTTTCTTTCTAGGATCGGTAATGACTTTAGTTTTGACGATGCTGCCATAAACCGATACGGACTCGAACCCACAACAGACACAGCGGTGAAATGACGAGTGATTAAGAAACAGCGCTTGGCCACGGGGTGGCGGGGGTGGCGCTATGATGATATCTATAGAGAAAGAAGAATGTACCCACCGTTCTGACTAAGCCACTTTAATCATCCAGTTGTATGTAAACAACAGACAACACTGGTCAATACATAGTTTATATATAAGCCGCCTCATGAGAAAACCAACAATCTGCATATGCGAAAACAAAGGCGCAGATCAGCTTCGCGGTTACCGCGAAGCTGATCAGCGACTTTGTTTTCGCTAAATGGATAGTACAATCCCTCTTCTACTTTCATCCAAAATTTCAAGCATCTAGCACTTTTCTGTGCTTGTGCAGCTCAGTTTGTGTCAGACCTGTTCACAAACCACATTGTTGGTTTTCCCACGAGGCGGCTCATGGACGCGGAAAGAGATTATGCCATAATGCCATATATGCTACTTTAAACATCACGTTATTCCATAATTTTCAGTATAATTATCTTATTTATAATTTTTTATATTCGCCCAACTTTTGAATGGTGTTCATCATTAGTATCGACGTAGAAGGGGATCTTATGAATTTTTGATAAAGCATCTTCTTTCAGATACATTGGCAATATACAACACCTATGTCAACGTAAAGAACGGCTTGGGAACCTTTGGGATGGTGGCTGGGATTTGTGTGATGAAACCCAATATAGACCAAAAGCACCATGTATTGTGTATTCTTTTGGGTAAGACAGCTTAAACCATCAACGTTTACTTTAAAAAAATACCTCAAACAACATAGTGTGCTGGCTGATCCATTGCTTTCAATGGTAACTAGAACGAAGTTTCTACTTTTACTTTTGTTTGCAAAAAATATTCTGTATAAGATTAGAAAATATTATGATCCCAAAGTCATATGGACATGGCTGGTGCATTATAATGGGCAGGTGATGCTCACCCTTCACGAACACCTGATCACACCTCCTGTTTTTGGGGGTCCATGCCTGTATGACTGCATATCTCGTATTCGTCAATGTTATTACGGATTTTTATGAGCTTGGATATACGATTTCGGTACCTTGACCCTATGCTTTACACCTTAACGTCGACTCGTTTAAAATTAACAGAATAGCTCAGTTCCGGTCGTTATTTTATTTTATTTTATTTTATTTTTTTTTTATTTTTTATTTTATTTTTTTTTTTTTACTGTTTACTGAGTCGATCAACTTCTTTTAATGTGATTTCTGCTTAACTGTTTGTGTAATTTTCTTTCTTTCTAGGATCGGTAATGACTTTAGTTTTGACGATGCTGCCATAAACCGATACGGATGTGAAGTTCACTCGTTTGACCCAACGTAAGTTTACGCAGTGGTTGGAAAAAATGGTGGTTTTCCGAAAGGCGCAAATAATGCTCCTCTTGTAACTGATTTTTCCAATTCAATGAAATTTCTTGACACCTTTCTGATAAGATACACGAACATATTTGAATGTTATATATTGGAGCAAAAGAAAAAAAAAGAAAGAAAGAAAACTAGAAAAGTGCCTTGAGAGGCACGTATACCCCCGGTTGGCAGCTGCCCACCCCTAAGCCCACCGCCCCTGACCCAGACATGTTTCACTGACACATTGAATCTCACTTCCCGAATTAAAGAGAGCATACACAACAAGTAAATCTTAAAAACTTGTATTTGCAAAAAGCACCTACTGAAACCATTGGCAGGTGTGTGTGTGTGTGTGTGGGGGGGGGGGGGTGTAGTAGAATGACAGATCTATTATAGAGCAGTATACAGAGCTGACTTGTATACTCAATCTAGGACTTCTTCGCGGACATTGAGGTCAGGTCCACTGTCCTAGATTGAAAATAGAATGTCATTCTTTAATAATATTAATAATAAAAAATAATATAAGATGTTCAGATCTTGACCTCTAGCAACACCCTGGGCAAGGGACCTAGAGTGTAATGTCATTAGGAATAAGGCAAACCTTATAGAGTACCTGTGGTGCAAGTATGAATGATTTCTAAACATTGTGGTTAAAAAGGTATAGAAAATATAGAAAGTTCTAGATTTTGACCTCCAGCCGCACCCTCCGGGCATGGACCCTGGGGTCCGACCTCATGGAAACAAAGCACACCCTATAGGGAACTTATGGTCCAAATATGAATAGTTTCTGACCATCGGTTCATGAGATATACACCTTTAGAGAAACTTTAACCAAAAACTTGATATAAATTCCACGAACGTTCCGGAATTACTAACGAAGAAACGGACTAACGAACGAACATTGAATGGACGAACGGAAAAGCGAAAACTATATACCCGTCGGCATGAATGCCGTGGGGTATACGAGGGTGGGTCAGAAAGTTCTGTCATAGGTGTTATAACTTTGTTAATAGACATGATAGGTTGTTGTATTATACCTTGATTGAAAGGGCTATATTTCTCCTTCATAATGATGCAAAAAAAAATGCACGAAAGAAATAAACACTTCGAAATAGTCGCCTTGAAAGACACCTAGGGTAAAACCAATGGCACTTTTGCTTGAATTTGTGAATATTATTTAAAGAAAAACGACTTTGAAAAAAATAATCCATGCAATATATTTTTCAAACATAGATGAATATATCCTGCAAAAATCATAATTATTCAATTGAATTTAATTGAGTTATTGCAAAATGAAATATTGAAATTGGCTTGTGTACATACATTAAATTACAGTTTAAATTCAAAGGGCATTTATTGACATCTACACGTAGACCAGGGACCTTAAAATGCATTTAACAATTTCATTGTTTCATCCTAGTGTGCCCTGTAGTAAACTCATAAAAAAGCAAGCAAATATAATGGTTCAGCGGTGCCAGAAATGCTATAGGGGTACTAATTTTAATGACGTCATGTATATCGCTTTATTATAAAGTCAGCACAGCATCGATAACGGTAATTTTTACCACATTGCTTTTCTACATATGCTATAATTTATCACTGTAAAGTTGGAAAAAAGTTGATCGGTAGTTATGAAGTTATGACGCATGAAACGCACACCATAATATTCACAAATTCAAGAAAAAGTGCCATTGTGTTTACCCCAATTGTCTTTCAATGCGTCTTTTTCGAAGTATTTATTTCTTTCGGGCATTATTTTGGCATCATTATAAAGATAAAATGTAGCCCTTTCAATCAAGGTATAATACAGCAATCTATCATGTCTATTAACAAACTTATAACACCTATGACAGAACTTTCTGACCCATCCTCGTAATAATGTATACCAATGAAAACACAATTTTACTACTGTAACATAAAATTTGGTTGTATATGGATACATGTTTACGCGCCCATGCTTTGGCGTGATGTTTCAGAATGAAGAGCAACAGCTACCGAAGAGGTCCGTCAAGTTATTTCTATGCCATAGGTATTGCAGGGAACAACCAGGTGCTGAGAAATGGTAGAGAACTCCTTAACTATGAGACAATACGGAAGAGACTGGGGCATTTACAGGTTAGAGCTGTAAGCAACATTTGCAACTGATACATGTAGCTTGCGACTTTTCTTGGAACTTTAAAACAGTCTCGGTATATTATTTTATTGATTGGCCTTTAATAATACAGTGTAGATCTTTCTAACAGCTCTCTCTCTCTCTCTCTCTCTCTCTCTCTCTCTCTCTCTGTAGCCTCTTTTATCTTGTTAGTTTCTTGGTGTTTACTTTTTCTGTGTATCTACTTCTTTATTCAGGTGAGATGCGTACAGCAAAGAAGCGTACAAAAGTAGTTTCTTTCCACAGACTATCAGGGACTGGAATGACCTCCCTGATTCACTTATCTCCTCTGCTGAAATGTCTGATGACTGTGTGTCCAAGTTTCGCTTCACTCATGCGTTCAAGGGACTAATTACTCCCCCATCCGAACCCCCTGGCGAAATAATGTCATTTGGCGTGTCACCAGTAAACTATTCAGATTCAGATTCAGATGGTTGTGACATTTTGTAGAGAGAAAAAAATCTGCTTACTAGGTACTTTGTCGACTGTCGACGTAATTAGATTTCTCTGGCTCTGACCATGGTATTCATTTTCCCCTCTAAAGTTTCAAATAATGTATTGTATAATCATTAATGTCCTGTCTTTCTTTCAGAAGAAGATTTGTATAGTCAAACTAGACATAGAGCTCTGGGAACACGCCGCATTACCGACCATGTTGACCGCTGGGTCCCTTAACCAGGTCGACACCCTCGCCGTGGAGTTTCATCTGGACTGGATTACAGGCCCCGTAGATCCACAGGAGGAGGCGGAGACATGCCTGAAAGGCTTGATAATTTTGAAGGATCTATATGACAATGGATTCAGAATATTCTGGACAAGACGAAATATGGACTGTGGGTTTAAGTCAAGATGTACAGGAGAAATGCGGACAGCCTGCCAGGAAGTCAGTTTTATAAGAGTGAAGCGGTAGCGCCTGAATGAATGTGTTTATAGTTGCAAAAGGCATTGCTTATTTTACGTATGATAATTGTTGATTCTAGTTAGTACATGTACCGCCCGAAACAGCACTCAAAGTATAATGTATGTGTGAAGCAAGCTGATGTATGTCTTGTGGGAAGAGACCTATAATTATCGTTCCCTTAGACTCCCCTCATTAATATGCGTCACAACTCATAGTGGACCCCGACACATTCAGCAGACGAGAGACCGCTCAAGGCCGTGTACAAGTGCAGCGAAAAAATGGGGGACTAGCCAGCATCTAAGGACGGTATTTTTCGCTGTTAAGGGGCACCCCAAAATTGCTCAACAATGAAAAAATGATTATTCAAAAATCACTACATCCGCAATTTGGACATTGTATGGCAAAACAGCAGCTGATTAAATCACACATTATAACAAAATATTCAAGTAAGATTATACTATCATTTATCATATATTTACTACAAAATATGTTCTTTTTGCATATGCGATACAGACAAGAGTTACGTTTGCGTATCGCGGCACAGTATCTCGAAAGCCGTATCCGTTCAAAAATTGATAAAACCCATATCACTCCCTTGGGAGAAAAAGCCATATCACCAAATGATTGGCTCACATACCCACGTGACCCATATCATCCCTAGGGAGAAAAAGCCGTATCACCAAATGATTGGCTAATAAAATTATATTCGGAGCACTCGGCTCATATTGTATTGAGTTCATTAGGTAGTGTACCGCAGGCATTTTAGATTTGTTTGGATTGTGGTTTTATGTCACAGGCAACAGTATTTTGTCATGTCGAGACGAATTTTCGATTTTTGCTAATGTGGAAATAATATGCGCTCTACTGCACGCTTTGGCGGTATGTCAAAATAAATAAATACGATAAAAATAAAATAAAATAAAATAAAACGAAAATAAAATAAAATAAAACAAAGAAAGAAAGGGGAAAAATGGTCATGAATTAAAATATATGATAAAAAGATTACGATATGACAATTTTCATGTCGTACCTCGTACCTTTTTTCAATGAACAGTTTAACTTGGAAAGTGAAAATAGGTTTGACCTACTTGCAAAAGGTCATGAAACCAAGTCCACTGAAACCTTGACTAGCAAAAACAGTTTTATTAGTGGTCTGAAATTTTCCAGTATCAACATAAACAGTATAAGAGGCAAAAAACTTGAGTTGTTGGCCTTCATTGATTTTCATCAACCTCAGATTTTGGCGATTCAGGAGACAAAAATTGACAATTCCATATTAACGTCTGAATTATTTCCGGAATCTTTTCCATACAGCATGTACAGAAAGGATAGAACCTTAAATGGTGGTGGTGTTATGCTTCTTGTGCACAAGGACATCCCACACATGCCCCTCACAGAATTGGACAATGACTCAGAGTCAGTTTGGGTCAAACTTTTTGTAAATAAGAAAACTCACTTTGTGGCTAGCTGGTATCGACCACCTGTCGATGGTCATTTACCAGTATCGGACAATGGAAATGACTTATTGAATTCCCTGGAAAAGTTTGTTAATTTATTTAGAGAACAGCTTGACAAAATCAAAAATATTAATAAAGGCAACAAACCCCCCTTAATTCACGTTTTAGGTGATTTCAACTTTAGAGATATTGTATGGCCGGACAGACTCAGCAAATCTGGGTCATCATTGAGTCCGACGGAGGGTCAGATTTTGATAGATATCATGAATGACCACGGTTTGGAACAATTAGTCAATTTCCCCACCAGAGAAAGAAATACTTTGGACTTAATTTTGACCTCTCTTCCTGGTCAGTTTGCAGACATTCATTCCCCGGATAAGCTCAGTGATCATGACATTGTTTCTGGCACTTTGAAAATTGCTATTCCCCCAATAAAGAAACCTAGGAGAAAAGTGTTTCGTTATCAGAAAGGTGATTATGAATCTATGAGAGCAGAAACACTTAAATTTGCAAAGGAAAGATACTTCAACGGTTACTCAGATACTCGGTCGGTCCAGGAAAATTTCAATCTCATTACATCGTTTATTCAGGAATCGGCAGATAAACATATCCCCTCAAAAACTAGTCGCTCAGTTTCCTCTGTCCCTTGGATAACACCTGAAATAAGGAGGAAGATTCGCAGAAAAAATGCAACTCATGCAAAAGCTAAAAAGACTGGTAGTGCAAAATTTAGATCTAAATTTGAATCTTTACGGAAAGAGATCAAAGCTGATATCAGGAAGCAGCATGATCTTTACGTGAACAACTTGGTAGGAGATGTTAAGGCTAATCCTAGAGATTTTTACAGGTACATAAACAGTCAGAAAAAAGATACCCAAGGTATTCCCCCGTTGAAAAAGAGAAATGGAAGTGGAATTGCACAATCCGAATTGAGAAGGCGGAAGAATTTAATGGTCAGTTCTCGGATGTTTTCACTAAAAGTGAATACAAACAGGTCCCTCTTATGGATAGATCTGCCCCATTCATGCATGATATTGTGGTCACAAAGGAAGGGGTGACCAAACTTCTCAAAGGTCTAAACCCGTCTAAAGCCTTAGGGCCTGATGAGCTTCATCCCAGAGTCCTAAAGGAACTGGCTGTGGAATTAGGGCCGGTATTTGCCCATCTCTTCCAGCAGTCAATTGATACAGGTGAAATTCCTAAAGAATGGTCTCTTGCTAATATTTGCCCCCTGTTTAAGAAGGGCGACAGGTCACTTGCCCGCAATTACCGCCCTGTTTCTTTGACATGCATTCCTTGTAAGCTTCTTGAACATATTGTATGCTCAAATATTATGGCCCATCTTGATGAACATGAACTCTTGTCGGACAGGCAACACGCATTTAGGAAATGGCATAGCTGTGAAACTCAGTTGACTACAGTGATAAATGACTGGGCCAAAATCTTAGACAAAAAAGGCCAGGTCGACACTTTTATACTCGCTTTTGAAAAGGCTTTTGATACTCCTCCCCATGAACTCCTTAAAAGCAAATTGTTTAGCTATGGAATAGGTGGAACAACACTGAATTGGATAAATGCTTTCCTTTGTTTCCGACAACAAAGGGTAGTGGTTAATGGTATTAAATCGGATTGGGCTCCAGTTGTGTCGGGTGTCCCTCAGGGCACCGTTCTCGGCCCCTTGCTGTTTTCCTTGTATATAAATGACATCTCAGCAGACATTGAATCTGAAATAAGACTCTTTGCTGATGATTGTGTTTGCTATCGTGAAATCAAGAATGAAGAGGATACATTGAAACTTCAGAGAGACATTGATCGTTTAGGCAGTTGGGCTAGGAAGTGGGGAATGAGATTTCAACCCGTCAAATGCAACATGATGCAGCTGACAAATAAACGGTCTAGTAAGATACAGGCTAACTACACCCTCGAGGGCACTTTACTGGAAAACGTTGAAAGCATAAAATACCTGGGTGTAACTATCACAAATGATTTGAAATGGAATACTCATATTTCCAATGTCTGTACAAAGGCTAACAGAACTCTCGGATTCTTAAGGAGAAATTTGTATTCTTGTCCCCCAGATGTGAAAGAAGCAGCTTATAAAGGACTGGTGCGGCCGGTCTTGGAATATGGAAGCTCAGTTTGGGACCCTCACACTCATGGCCTCCAGGAAGAACTGGAAAAGGTACAAAATCGTGCGGCAAGGTTTGTGACGGGAAATTATGTTTTTGAAACTGGGAGCATGACTGGCATTTTAGGTCAACTGAAATGGGAATCTCTTAAGAAAAGGAGGAAGGATAGTAGACTTATATTGCTATACAAAGGTCTAAAGGGTAAAGCCAGAATACCCACAGATGACCTTATCCCAAAGAATAGGCGTTGTAGAAATCAACACTCTTTGGCTTTTCAGATACCTTCAGCTAGCAAAGAAGCGTACAAAAGTAGTTTCTTTCCACAGACTATCAGGGACTGGAATGACCTCCCTGATTCACTTATCTCCTCTGCTGAAATGTCTGATGACTGTGTGTCCAAGTTCGCTACACTCGTGCGTTCAAGGGACTAATTTCTCCCCCACCCGAACCCCCTGGTGAAATAATGTCATTTGGCGTGTCACCAGTAAACTATTCAGATTCAGATTCAGTATCAACCCGAGAATCCCGTATCAGCCCGAGACTCTCGTATCAGCCCGAGGGCCGAAGGCCCGAGGACTGATGCGAGAGTCGAGGGCTGATACGGGATTCGAGGGAATGAAAATTGTCATATGATAATCTCTATTTATGACCAATGGTAGGTAGCGTCACATCTTAAATTCACCGCGGTAGATCTGTCCACACTTTCGGCCAATCGCTTGCAACGTTACAATTACTGGTCTATGTCCTAAATGTTTGTTAGGTGTTTGAACCAAAATGGGTGTCTTGATATGAAACATTTAATTAGGATGATATTGCAGAGGTCCTTACGAACACAATGCGGATGGTTTTCAAAGTAAATGCTGCGTGTAGTGACTGTTCTCCAATGCATGTGATAAGTCGTTACTTTCCATAGAATTCGCACAGGCATAAATTTTCTGTCGACAATCTGCTAGAAACGTCCATAGGTCTTTAGAGTTGAAGATCGAATGTCGTCTTTCAGGTTTCGCATATGGTTGTCACTTCCCATTGGCATCTATCAGGTACATCAGTTGTAAAGAATAGGGGAGAAAATTGCTCTTGAATGATCGCAGTATCCATTTAATGTTCGATAAAAGAAAACTGGGTAAAATGCGACTGTTAAACAAATAAACAACCAGGATGAAGACACAGCAGCTCAAAAGCATGAAAACTGAATGTTGAAAACTGAGAAAAAATAGTATGGTGATACGAAAACTGTCGGCGAAAGATCCAGTGGTAACATAATATAGGAGACATTAAACCTTACGACCTCTAGCAAAAGATTTGTTCCAGTATATAGAAAGATAACACCCTAACTACATTGTTAGTCGAACAGTGTGAAATTCCTGAACAAGAGGCATTTTACCTTTAAAAATTTAAACAAATTATGCACATATATCAAAGTCGTAACGTGACTCCATACAACTCTTGTATATTTGTAGTAAATGCATGTAATAAGTATGAATTATTTCTTTTAGGTGTAAAGAAAAAGAATGAAAATCTACAAAATTGATACATCTAATTAATAAAAAGTCTCAATTGTATATAACAGCAAACTTTTCATGCCGAAAATTGCTATCAGGATTGAAGGCAAACTTTCGAAACACTAACATCAGGAAAACATATTCGTGTAATGTATACCCCCTCAAACCCCAATTCTATATAGTAAAACTGGGTAATGCAGGGGTATACCTTTTTTTTTCTTTTTTTTTGCGCCAAAACATAGATTGTGGGTACACGTTAGAAACGCCTCGGCGAGGCGGTTCTAACGTGTACACACAGTCTATGTTTTGAGCTAAAATAAGAAAAATATCAAAAAAATTCTGTTGAAAAATTTCAATTTTAACAAATTAATAAAAATCTATATATTACATGGCCGTGTTTTCGTTGAGGATTGCCGGTAATTAAAATCCGCTCGTACATAATTGGAGTAATAGGTTTAAGAAGTGAGCCACAGATGACCATTTAACGTAAATGAAACATTTCGTTTTGATTCAGTGTAACGTCCCTTTCAAGATTATTTCATTTAAGATGAGACGGGCCAATCAGTTGATAGGGCGAAAAGGTTGAATCCGCAAGCAGAACTTGGCTCGTCTCACATGTGCCCCGTGTGGGGTTCGAACCCACAGCAGACACATCAGTGAGATTATCGAATGGTTAAAGCGCAGTAAAAATGAAGAAGATAAAGCGTGGATAAAGCGCAGTAAAAAAGAAACATTTGATTCAACATGCAGTAGTTCGTTTTAAATAAATAAATAAATAAATAAATAAATAAATAAATAAATAACAAAAACAAGAGATCTTTAAAGTCTATGTTCTCATATTGTAAATGGCCAAACCCAAAGCTATCTGACCAGTCTGAAGTAGACCAAAAATATAATAAGCAAATGACGTCTATCAAAGCAGACGGGCCATTGAATTGTCGCTCAGATATTGAAGTCCCTTGAGGTACAGAATCTAGTTGAAGATGGTATGGAAGTGTGGTACATTTAAACTGACATTCAGCAGAGCAACATAGTCTCAAAGGAACAAGGGGGTCGTTGCTTGAGAATGTGAAGAAGGCCGCGCAAAATGTGGAAGAAAGTCTCGCCAAACAAAACTTTGAGTTTGACGTGGCGCTTCGCGGCTTCATGGCAAGTCTTGGCGCCAGAGATACAAATTCAGGTATTGTGGTTCTCGATTCTATTCCGAAGTTAACGTATCATTATTTAAACTAAGGCAGAACAAAGAACAGTAAACAACCAAAAAGCTAATAATAATCCCTTATTAATAGTATTAATGATATCTCAGTTTAGAACAAATCTGATATAAGGAGAATGACTAGGCGTATATTTTGAGAATAATTATATAAGTATTGTATAAAAGCATTGTTTATGCATACTCAACAGAATTGCCGATCCGTAGTGTTACTGGAATAGGTCATGGGTAACAAGCTGTGTTAATTTAAGTGTCAAATAATGTAGGTTATTTAGTCTTTTCCTTAACATTTTCACTAACATTTACTTTGTTAAATCTAAAAAATTATAAATATAAGGATCAGCTAATAGTGAGATTAATAATGAAAATACAGTGTAATTTTAAGTGAAGTGCTAAATTGTGATCTTTCAGACGGGATCTGACTGATTTTGCGGTTCTAACGTGTACCCACAATCTATGTTTTGAGCAAAAATAAGAAAAATATCAAAATTTTTCAGCTGAAAATTTTCAATTATTAAAGCTAAAAAATCTCTGTTTATTGCATGGGCAAGTTTTCGTAATGGGAAATCTAAACCAGATTTAACAGCAGCGACAGTGATTCAAACAGAAGATATACCACTACTATGCAGTGACAATCAACTCATTAAAAAGATTATGTGGATTTAGACAAAGAGGCTCCAATTGCAGTTATAATAATCGAGAGGTCATGTCTACGAAGGGCACGAAAGCGCGACTTTCTAGTACCGAGCCTATTGATAGTGGTAGTATCCCTTTCCCGATGCTGTTCTATATTAAAATGAATCAATTGATTAAATATTTAAATGGAAGTGATATAATATGAAAATAGATAATTAGTGAATGCATTGACCAATATTGATTGTAATATTATTCAGTCAGGTGAGGATAGAGAACGAAGAATAATCTTAAATAATCTCAACAGTCATGGCATTTGTGATAAAAAGGATATCATATAGACAAGTGATTGGTGGATTAGCCATAGTGCTGCTGCTAGTCATCTTCAGTTTATGCATTTTCTCTGACAACAAAAAGGTATGGATACATAAGAACAAAAAGGTAAGGATACATATGATGCATATTTAAGGATTGAAATTCAGATTTTTACATTAGCTGTTTTAATGTCTGTGAAGTTCGAGCTTCTCGGAGACATTAAAACTGCTAATGTTTTTATCATTCAGTAAAAGCTAAAACATCTAAATTTCAATACTTATATTTACATTTTATATTATCAATCAAGCATCATTTTTGATTTCCAAAACTATCGCTAATTTGCCGGATATTTGACATTAAATCAGACTTAAGAGTTTCGGAACAGCCAAAACGCCAAAATTTTGTTCTTAACATCATGGTAATACATCATCAAACACTCACTCCTTTGTATAAATCTTTATACGTTTTTGTTTCTTTTTTTTTCGGTCTGGAGTTTTAAAAAAATAGCGAGTATTTTCCTTTCGTATAATTGAACTGGATCCTAGTACACATATGTACATTTATGTACACGTATTTCTCTTATTTGCAGATTTCCCTCAAACATCCGTTGACAAATCATCATCCAGATCAACACCGATTTAAACATGTTAAACAAAGTCATAACGAGGATCCACTGAGTACCAGAGGTACGGATAAAATTGTTTTAAAGTTATACCGGTATATTATTTTGTTAAAAACACTGCAACATTCTGTCCAGGCTTTTCCAGTTATGTGTGTTTGATTTGATAATAAACGTTTAACTTTCAAGTCAACACCATCTTAGTAATGACAGAACGAATGACCCAATTTTAACAATTTGACGAATGATTTGGAAAGAGCTACATGTAGTCATCTTGCTCTTCATGCGTGATGCTAAAATTTTGTTGATGTCTTGTATTGTCAGTTTTCCCCGTCTAGGGTCTGGGTTAGGATTCAAATTCAAATCCTGGACCTTCTATTCTTACTTTACTGAGAGAAACTGGATTTTTCAGATCTCGTCTATATCTTATTTATCGTTACTGCTCCAAAAGTATTTCTGCTTTAACTAATTAATACACACCTGTTACAGTGAATCGAACTTATCGAAGACCATCAGTGCGGAGGCAAGCAACAGGCAATAAGACACACCGAATGAGTTATGAAGGGGATTTGAGAAAGGTATTGTCTTATAGTTGAAAACAATTGCACGTGTATAAAAATGAGGTGTTATTAGCTCACCTGAGCCGAAGGCTCACAAGGTGAGCTTATAGGATGGCCATGATCCGGCGTCCGTCCCTCGTCCGTCGTCCGTCCGTCGTCGTCGTCGTCGTCGTCGTCCACAATTTCAAAGATCTTCTTCTCTGAAACTGCTTGGCCGATCTAGTTGAAATTTTATGTGGAGCCTCCTTGGGTAGTGGCATTTCAAGTTTGATCGCGAAATCCAGGTCACATGACCAAGATGGCCGCCACGCCCATATATGGTAAAAACCACTCAAAAATCTTCTTCTCCAGAACCGGTGGGCCGATTTCCACGAAACTTGGTATGTAGCATCGGGGACTTCAGCCCATCATAGTTTGATAAAATGATGACCCTTGGATGACCTTGACCTATTTTACGGCAAGGTCAAATTTGGAAACATAGGCTTTTACATGGGAAAAAATAAAAACTATGGATTTTTTGAAAACTATTGCAGCCTGAGGCCTGAAAAGTGGTAGATGCAAACAACTAATGGAGTAGATGAAGGTATGTGATTAATTTAGGTCAAGGTCATCTCTTGACCTTGGCCAGTCTGTCGTCCATTCACACTTTTCAAAGATCTTCTTCTCTGAAACTGCTAAGCCAATCAAAATGAAAATTTATTTGGAGCATCCATGGGTAGGGGAGACGAAAGTTTGATTGCGAAATCCAGGTCACATGACCAAGATGGCTGCCACGCCCATAAATGGTCAAAACCACTCAAAAATCTTCTTCTCCAGAACCGGCAGGCCGATTTTCATGAAACTTGGTATGTAGCATTTGGGACTCCAGTCCATCATAGTTTGATAAAATGATGACCCTAGGATGACCTTGAGTATGACCTAATTTACGGCAAGGTCAATTTTGGAAACATAGGCTTTAACATGGGAAAAAGTGAAAACTATGGATTTTTTGAAAACTATTGCAGCCTGATGCCTGAAAAGTGGTAGATGCAAACAACTAATGGAGTAGATGAAGGTATGTGATTAATGTGGGTCAAGGTCATCTCTTGACCTTGGCCAGTCTGTCGTCCATACACACTTTTCAAAGATCTTCTTCTCTGAAACTGCTGGGCAAATCAAAATGAAAATTTATGTGGAGCATCCATGGGTAGGGGAGACGAAAGTTTGATTGCGAAATCCAGGTCACATGACCAAGATGGCTGCCACGCTCATATATGGTAAAAACCACTCAAAAATCTTCTTCTCCGGAACCGGCGGGCCGATTTCTACGAAACTTAGTGTGTAGCATCGGGGACTTCAGCCCATCATAGTTTGATAAAATGATGACCCTTGGATGACGTTGACCTTATTTACGGCAAGGTCAAATTTGGAAACATAGGCTTTTACATGGGAAAAAGTGAAAACTATGGATTTTTTTAAATTATTGCAGCCTGAGGCCTGAAAAGTGGTAGATGCAAACAACTAATGGAGTAGATGAAGGTATGTGATTAATTTAGGTCAAGGTCATCTCTTGACACTTTTCAAAGATCTTCTTCTCTGAAACTGCTGGGCCAATCAAAGTGAAATTTTATATGGAGCATCCATGGGTAGGGGAGACGAAAGATTGATCGCGAAATCTAGGTCACATGACCAAGATGGCCGCCACGCCCATATATGGTAAAAACCACTCAAAAATCTTCTTCTCCAGAACCGGCAGGCCGATTTTCATGAAACTTGGTATGTAGCATTTGGGACTCCAGCAGGTCAATTTTGGAAACATAGGCTTTTACATGGGAAAAAGTGAAAACTGGATTTTTTGTAAACTATTGCAGCCTGATGCTTGAAAAGTGGTAGATGCAAACAACTAATGGAGTAGATGAAGGTATGTGATTAATTTAGGTCAAGGTCATCTCTTGACCTTGGCCAGTCTGTCGTCCATACACACTTTTCAAAGATCTTCTTCTCTGAAACTGCTGGGCCAATCAAAGTGAAATTTTATGTGGAGCATCCATGGGTAGGGGAGACGAAAGTTTGATCGCGAAATCCAGGTCACATGACCAAGATGGCCGCCACGCCCATATATGGTAAAAACCACTCAAAAATTTTCTTCTCCAGAACCGGCAGGCCAATTTTCGCGAAACTTGGTATGTAGCATTTGGGACTCCAGTCCATCATAGTTTGATCAAATGATGACCATAGGATGACCTTGACCTATTTTACGGCATTATCAATTTTGGAAACATAGGCTTTTACATGGGAAAAGGCGAAAACAATGGATATTTTGGAAACTGTTGCAGTCTGAGACCTGGAAGTTGCTAGATGCAGACAACCAATGGAGTCAATGAAGGTAAGTAATTAATGAAGGCCAAGGTCATTTCTTGACCTTGACCCAAAATCATTTAAATATCAAAATTAAAATTATGGTTTTCTCATAAATCACTGGGTTTGGAAACTATTGCAGCCTGAGGCCTGAAACTTTGCAGATGCAGACAACTTATGAATTCAATAAAGGTGTGTGAGTATTCAAGGTCAAGGTCATTTCATGATGACTTAATACTGCAGGATCAGGCTTCAGGTGAGCGTTCTCAGGACCAATGGTCCTCTGGTTTTTCTTATCTGACACAAATTTTCTTCTTCTTCTTCACTTTTTACTCGTCTTAACACTTAAAATTAACACAACTTTCTGATAAACGTTTCGTTAATAAAGTGAACACAACTTTCTGATAAACGTTTCGTTAATGATAGTGTATGTATTTTACGGCTATATTCTCTTCCGTCACTCAAACTCAAACTCGAACTCAACTTGCGAGAGTATGGCTGGAGTATGAGTCGAGTGGGATTAAATTGAGTGTGAGTGGAGTATAGATTTGGTATGCACAACAGTCACTCAACCATCACTCACTCGAGTGTCAGATTTTCATTATAAAACAAAGAAATTTGAAATCTTATGGGCAGTTGATGTTATTATTCTAACATCAAATTAGCAGCAAATACTCTGACTAGACGCCGCATATTGTGATGAGTTATCTAATTTTGATATGCACGCATGGTATTAGCTTATACTCAAACCTTCTTTATTGTTTGTTTGTCTGCTTGTTTGTTTATTTGTCTTTCTTTCTGTGTTGCTCTCTCTCTCTGCTTGCTTGTTTTTTTCTCTCTCTCTCTCTGTGTGTGTGTGGGGGGGGGGGTGGTGTGAGTAGATGGGTGTGCATGGGGATGGAGGGGGTGAGTCTGTGACAGCGATATCTAGCGTAAGGCACGAATGTGCCTGCATCTGGATGTACAATGTTGAGCACTCGACTTAAGGATGTTCGCTGCCAATGAAAAAGTATTTAAACTTTTTTTCTAACCACTCTTTTTTGATTCCAAAATACAACATAAGACATTTGAGAGCAAAATAAATATAGGGTAGTGTGCATTTTTTAAGCTACATGCCTCTGAATGAGACCTCTGAGCATCATGTTTTAAATTTAGTAAAATTAATTTAATTTTTAATTCTTTGAAACAAACCTGTCTTGAACAAAAATACACCTGGAGTGCTTTCAAAAGTCATAATATTTACGTAACGTAAACCATTTTTGGACCAAACGCATAGAAGAATTTGCAACTTGAAGTTGATGACAAAATTTTACGAGTATTTTTCCAACCCTACCCCCATACTTGAAAAGTTGGAAAAATCAATATTTTGAAATGTGCCAAACCCATATTCGTTTATTCAAACTTTTTTTTGGTACTTTCACACAACATAGAGCTTTGTTACATTGTTCGAATAAAAGAAAGAAATATATAGGGTAGTGTGCATATAAGAGAGAACCCACAACTTGAAAATCACCATTTTCAGCCTTTTTTCAACTGTTTTGTTTCTTTAAGCCCATTTCGTAAAAACACCTAAAATTTTAAAACCAGCACACCAAAGACACAAAGACTGACTTAGAAGACCATGTACTAAAGATACTGTAGCTAAAATAAACAAAGAAATAGTGCAATTAATTTGAAAATGTGTAATATTCAAGTTAAATCTACCCTACCCCCTAAATTTCACTGACAACTAAATTTTTCTGAAAAGTTGCAGAAAATGGGGTGAAAAATGAAGTTTCTTAGATTGACAATTTTCATGGCTCGTTCAATGCATATCATCATTATGTATCCAAATATAAAATATTGGGAAAATATCTGCAACCGTTTACGAGATATTCAACAAAAGAAAAAATGTCAAATGTTAGCAGCGAACATCCTTAAAATATGGATCATTGCTTTTCATGTTCAAAAAAGTCGCAAATGACATGCCTAGGGAAAATCGAAATCTGTTCTAGAATTCGTGGCCCCTCTCAAGAAAAGATTTGTCTTGAGCATAAAGCTTGGTCCGGGTGATGTATGTAATCTGCTATTATTGGGCTTTTTCGAAGAAAATATGGAGAAATAAGGGTCCAAAAATTTTCGAGTAGCGCTCGAGTGAGGTGTCGCCTTCACTCAACGTTTACTCGAAATTTGAGTTGAGTTCGAGTGTGAGTGGGGCATGTGCATACCAAATCGAACAGTTATGCGTTCACACGAGTGACTGATCAGATTATCTGAATGAGTTTGAGTGGAGTGATTTAAACATATTTTATTGCTTAACATACATACAGGGTCGGGCCACAAGTTCTTCCAACCTTAGTTACGGCCCTTCCCGAGTGGAGTATGCCTCGAGTGTAGGCTGAGAATACAGCCGTTAGTCTATGAATTAAAAGAAATCATTAATTATTCCTTTCTATGTCTGTCTACATGTACCATGTTTGTAAATAGCTGCGAGGTGTGTCACACAGAGTCTGGGTCTTCTGTTCAGTTCATATTCATTCACAAATGCACCCATCAGTTATTCTTCTGAATATGCCAGATACTCCATACACCTCATAATGAGTATTACGTGGAGTGCGTGTGGAAATGGCCGAAAAAAAAAAAAAAAAAAAAAAAAAAAAAAGGATTGGTAGTGGACAATGTTAAATTACTAGTGAAATTTGGAATTTCATCCGGTTTTGTGAGGTAGTGGTAGGAGCTACTGATGATGATGATGATGATGATGATGATGATGAAGATTTCCAGTGAGTGTGTAGCACTGACTGACCCAAAGGGATATTTATACTGTAGCAATGTAGTCAGGGGAGATGATGATGATGATGATGATGATGATGATGATGATGATTTTTGTTTTAGTTGAAGTGAGAGGCTAGTCCAGCCCGGAATGATTCCAGGTCTGAACAACTGGTCAGGTCAGGGGGGAGATTATTCCAGAGTCTTGCTGTTCTTGGAAAAAATGAATACAGATGGGCGTTTATTCGAGAGTATGGGATGGAGAGTCTGTTACGCATTGTGGAGATGATATAAGATGGGAGTGGGATTCTGACTAGGCCTGATTGAATTTTGTAGAGCATAACCAGGGAAGACATTTTTCTGCGTGTTTCTAAAGTTGGGAGACTTAACTTTTTTAACATTAGAGTGACGCTACTGGTTCTTGCATAGTCATTTAAGATGTATCGCACTGCCCTGTGTTGAACCATCTCGAGCTTCTCTATATATTTCTTTTGCCATGGGTCCCAAACTGATGAAGAGTATTCCAAAAGGGGTCTTACATATGTTTTATAGGCGGTTTCTTTGATCGTACTATTGTGAGTTTGGATATTTCTTTTAATGAATTTTAGGGTGTTGTTTCCTTTGGCAGTGGTCTGGTTGATGTGTTTGCTCCAAGTCAGATCATCTGATATGTTCAGTCCCAGGTATTTGGCATTTTTAGTAGTTTGGAGTATTTTGTTGTGAAGTTTATAGTCAAAAATAAAAGGTTTGTGTTTTTTTGTTATTCTTATCACCTCACACTTGTTTGGATTAAAGGCCATTAGCCACTCAGTTTCCCATGCTTCAAGTTTTGAGAGGTCGTTCTGTAGGTCTTGGCAGTCAGACAGGTTGGATATGGTGAGATACATAATTGTATCATCAGCAAACAGACGGATGTTACTTTTAATGGTTTCCGGCATGTCATTTATATACATGAGGAAGAGACATGGACCCAGTACTGACCCTTGGTGGACACCTGATAGTACAGGGCAGGCATCTGATCTTTCGCCGTCTAGTACGACACACTGACTTCTGTCCGTATGGAAAGACTGGATCCATGTAATCACCTCATGGTTGATACCTAGCCTATGGAGCTTCAGCAAGAGCCTTTGATGGTCCACCTTATCAAATGCCTTGCTGAAGTCCATGACTATGACATCAGCCTGGCCTTTGTCAATTAGGGTATCATATAAATCCTGTGTGAACTGGATCAGCTGTGTTTCGCAGCTGACCCTGCTTCTGAAGCCATGCTGGTTGTGGTATAGGAGGTTATTTTTATCAAGGTGGGTCATTATGTTGGAGGTTATAATGTGTTCCAAGACTTTGCAGCAAATACAGGTTAGAGATATGGGGCGGTAGTTTTCTGGCTTAGATTTTGGTCCTTTTTTATATACCGGAGTGACATAGGCGTTCTTCCAGTCTTTGGGAACTGTGCCTTCGGAGAGAGATGTATTAAAGATGTCTGTAAGGATGGGGGCAATTTCACTGTGTAGTTCTTTTAGAATCCGTGATGTGAGGTTGTCTGGGCCTGCTGCTTTTCCAGGGTTGAGCTTTGAGAGTTGTTTTGCAACCGAACCCTGAATGTAAATTAATGTTGATTCAAGCTTGAAATGGTCATGATTCTCTTCATTAAATTCTAAGATGAACACTGAATGATTTTTTTTTAATTCAAGCTTGAAATGGTGATGATTCTCTTCATTAAATTCTAAGATGAACCCTGAATGCAAATTAATTTTGATTCAAGCTTGAAATGGCGATGATTCTCTTCATTAGATTCTAAGATGAACCCTGAATGAAAATTAATTTTGATTCAAGCTTGAAATGGTGATGATTCTCTTCATTAAATTCTAAGATGAACCCTTATAAAAATTATTTTGATTCAAGCTTGGAATGGTGATGATTCTCTTCATTACATTCTAAGATGAACCCTAATGAAAATTAATTTTGATTCAAGCTTGAAATGGTGATGATTCTATTCATTACATTATAAGATGCACCCTAATGAAAATTAATTTTGATTCAAGCTTGAAATGGTGATGATTATCTTCATTAAATTCTAAGATGAACCCTAATGAAAATTAATTTTGATTCAAGCTCGAAATGACGATGGTTCTCTTCATTTATTCTAAGATGAACCCTAATGAAAATTAATTTTGATTCAAGCTGGAAATGGTGATGATTCTCTTCATTAAATTCTAAGATGAACACTTACATTACGAAAACTTGCCCATGTAATATACAGAGACTTTTTTCACCTGTAAAAATTGAAAATTTCATCAGAAAAATGTTGATATTTTTCTTATTTTTGCTCAAAACATAGAGTGTGGGTACACGTTAGAACCGCCTCGCGGAGGCGGTTCTAACGAGTACCCACAATCTATGTTTTGGAGCAAAAATAAGAAAAATAGGTATACCCCTGCATACCCCAGTTTTGCTATATAAAAGTGGGGTTCAAGGGGGTATACATTACACGGGCATGTTTTCGTGATGTATGAAAATTATTTTGATTCAAGCTTGAAATGGTGATGATTCTCTTCGTTAAATTCTAAGATGAACCCTAATGAAAATTAATTTTGATTCAAGCTTGAAATGGTGATGATTCTTTTCATTAAATTCTAAGATGAAGCCTAATGAAAATTAATTTTGATTCAAGCTTGAAATGGTGATGATTCTCTTCATTAATTCTAAGATGAACCCTAATGAAAATTAATTTTGATTCAAGCTTGAAATGGTGATGCTTCTCTTCATCAAATAATCAGATGAACCCTGTATGAAATTTAATTTTGATTCAAGCTTGAAATGGTGATGATTCTCTTCATCAAATAATCAGATGATCCCTGTATGAAATTTAATTTTGATTCAAGCTTGAAATGTTGATGATTCTCTTCATTAAATACTAAGATGGACCCTGAATGAAAATTAATGTTGATTCAAGCTTGAAATGGTGATGATTCTCTTCATTACATTCTAAGATGAACCCTGAATGAAAATTAATTTTGATTCAAGCTTAACATGGTGATTATTCTCTTCATTAAATTATAAGATGGACCTTGAATAAAAGTCATTTTGATTCAAGCATGAGCTGATGATGATTCTGTTCATTAAATCAAAAATCATTTTGTTTCAGTCATGAACGAACGATGATCATCTGAATTAGCCATGCCTATTAATTGCATTTCTTCAGATACAGCAGCTAAGCATCATAGACAGAGTAAAAGCGGACCACCAGATCAGCTGTTCACCGGAAGACACTGCGTTCATTGAAAGTCTCTACAAGAGCGACGTAATCTGTCTACCGGATAAGGAGACGTTAAGACGACTCTCTCTACGAGAACTTGAAATTCTTTATCACAGGTCAGAAAACTCTCAACCCCATCACACACAAAATGCTTTATCTCATCTTTCTCTACATATATACAAGGGCTCAGTGGATAAGTGATATTTTTTCTGATCAATACACAGTTTATGTATGGAGTTGAGGAAGGAATATGTCATAATGTCATTCATGATACTTTACTTTCTATCACGTTATTCCGTACTTTTCTGTATATTTTTTTTAAATTTATTTTTGATATTTGCCCTTTATCTTTGAATACTATTCATCATTTGTATCGTGTAGAAGGATTCTTATGGATATATTGATAACGCATCTTCTTTCAGATACATCGATAATATTCATCACCTATGCCAACGTAAAGAACGGCTTGGGAACCTTTGGGATGGTGGCTGGGATTTGTGTGATGAAACCCAATATAGACCCAAGGCACCATGCATTGTATATTCTTTTGGGTAAGACATGGGTAAGACAGCGTTAATGATCAAAGTTTAGTTTAAAACATTACCTCAAATAACATAGTGTGCTGGTTGATCCTTGCTTTCAACGGTTCATAGGAAAGAAGTTTCAACTCTTGCTGGCAAAACAATATCCTGTATAGCTCGGCAAATAGGTCACTGTATGGGCGTTACCTTATGAATACGTTATTGGGTATGGTCTACTTTTGACCTAGGTAAAAGCTTAAGGTATACAGTTGAGAGACTCAACTCACATGTTGTCCTTTAGAACGAAATCCGAGTTTGTCTAATTTACTGGATTTGACAAAATACAGGTAGCTGATCTTTAACGGTAAATATGTGACAGCGCTCTAGGCTGACTGAGTTCGACTTTTCTATAATCTCCCTACTTGAACAGATGGACTAGCCGAACACGCCCAGATATGAATATTAAAGTTGCCGCCCATACAGTGACCCATTTGCCGAGCTATATAAGATAAGAAATTATTGCTGATCCTAAAGTTAACAACGAATCGTTTAAAATTAACAGAAGAGCCCAATAAAAAGCAGTCATTACTTTTTAGTATGTAAGACATAATTGACCCCATAATTTCAAACTGTTTTATTTATTATGTAATTTTCTTTCCAGGATCGGTAATGACTTTAGTTTTGACGATGCTGTCATAAATCGATACGGATGTGAAGTTTACTCGTTTGACCCAACGTAAGTATACGCCGTGGTTGAAAAAAAAAAACCGAAATGGTAGTTTTCCGAAAGGAGCAAACAATGCTCCTCTTGTAGTCGATTTTTCCTTTTCCGTGAAATTTCTTGACGCATTTCTGATATGAAACGCGAACATATATATATGTTATTGCAGCAAAAATAAGAAATTGATGTATACCAATGCAAACACAATTTTTGCTACATAAAAGTTGGATGTATATGGTAACATGTATTCATTACGCGGCTATGCTTTGGTGTTATGTTTCAGAATGAAGAGCAACAGCTATCGAAGAGGTCCGTTAAGTTATTTCTACGCCATAGGTATTGCAGGGAACAACCAGGTGCTGAAAAACGGTAGGGAGCTCCTGACATATGAGACAATAAGACGGAGACTTGGACATTCGCAGGTTAGAGTTGTTTGCAGCATTTGCAACTGAAACATGTAGCTTGCGACTTTTCTTGGAACTTTAAGACACGCTTAGTACATCATTTCGCTGATAAGCCTTTTCAGATAAATCTTTCTAAGACAATTCTTTTTCTCTGTAGTTTTTTTATCATGTTAGTTTCTCGGTGTTTACCTTTTCTGTGCATCTATTCCTTTATTCAGGTGGGATGGTTGTGACATTTTGTTGAGAAAAAATCTTCTAAGTACTTTGTAGACTGTCACGTAATTAGAATTCTCTGGCCCTGGCCATTGTTTTCATTTTCCATTCTTCAGTTATTAATATACCCCTGTGATATTCAGAAATAAATTAGCAACTCTTCTTGTTTTTGAACAATCGCCACTTGCAAGAAATGGACAACTGGAATTGAAAATTAAAACTGAGATTCTTTAAGAGCAGTGAACACATTAATGAGAAAGGGGGTGGGCCATACCGCGGTTTCGACTATTAAAGTGTCGTCAGTGACCCTTTAGATTTGGGAACATAGAGCCAAAGAGAATTACTTTCAATGGGGTAGTCGATACAAAGACTAGTATTATCTAAATGGGACCAAATATATTAAACATTGGTTAGAAAATGAATCTTGACCGATGATAACTTTCTGATTTCTCAGAATATCCTCGCTGATCTCAAAGAATTTGTTTATATATTTTGTTTAAGTATGAGTGTGAATATTTACCCTGTATATAAAACTTCCAGATCTTCTGGTGTTGGATGCCTAAATTGATTACATAATATATAGAGCCCAATTTTAAACAACAAATCGTTGATATTCGAGTTTCAAAGATTCCACAAGGAACCATCGTTAATGGGTTGAAATTTCATAGGATAACCAGTTTTGTACCAAGGCTGAAATTTGCTGTCTTTAGGAACTTTTTTTTTACAAAATTAAATGACCCTGATTATCAATCGAGAAGAGTTGTCAATATATTTCTGAATATCCGCAGGGGTATATCAATAACTGAACGCAGTGTATAATCATGAATGCCCCCTATCTTTCTTTTAGAAGAAGATATCTATAGTCAAACTAGACATAGAGCTCTGGGAATACGCCGCATTACCGACCATGTTGACCGCTGGGTCCCTGAACCAGGTCGACAACCTCGCCGTGGAGTTTCATCTGGACTGGGTTAAAGGCCCCGTAGATCCACAGAAGGAGGCGGAGACATACCTGAAAGGCTTAATAATTTTGAAGGATCTATATGACAATGGATTCAGAATATTCTGGACAAGACGAAATATGGCATGTGGGTTTAGGTCAAGATGTACAGGAGAAATGCGGACAGCTTGCCAGGAAGTCAGTTTTATAAAAGTGAACCGGTAGTTTCTAAACAAGTTTTGTTGGCTACAAGGGGCAGTTTCACTATTGACGTCTTTCTTATTTTACTCATGTGAAATATTATTAGAGCTAATTAGAGCCGCCCGAATGAGCACTCTAGATATGCTGCATGGGCGAAGCAAACAGATTTAGTGCTGAACATTGAAAACACAGTTTAAAAATATTAATACGTAGGGCAAAGTAAATGAACCAAAATGGGCGCGTTGGCCTGGCAGATTTAAGGATCCCTGCAGAGGCCAACTGCGGACAAAGCATGTCGGATGACAATAAATGAAAACGAGTTTGTGTTTTCACTGTATACGGAGTCGATCAATTTCTGGCCATTACCTCAGGGGCTGTGGAAATGTAACTTACTCAAGGCTACAACGAAAGGCGCTCCGGCGTAGGATCGAACCTGGGACCTCAGTGACCATAGTCTTACACGCTACCACTGCACGAGTTCGCTCCATTCTATTTCTATAAGACATGCGCAGCCATAATGATCAGGTTACCATTTGGAAGAACCTGGGAGCGTGCATCTAGATGTGTTTGCATTTTTGCTTCAGTATGTGACCCGTTGTTTGATGATACACACTACTCAAGTGTGTCTAATGAAATATTATAATGTTATTAATCAAGTTATTTCGTATTGGACCAGTTACAGGTCCAAGGTTAGCTGTATTGGACCGAGGCCGGAGGCCGAGGTCCAATACAGCTGACCGAGGACCTGTAACTGGTCCAATACGAAATAACTTGATTAATGAGATTTTTATTAATTAACTGTCAAAAGTCCATAGCTCTATCACATCAAACATATCTTCGCCATTCTTAGCGCCAATGTCTGACATTCTTTTCAAAGATGTTGACATTATTTTTGTTTGTTTGTTCAATATTTTACTGATCGGCTGAATCGCCGCCATTGTTTTTTCTCTCAACTCATTCAACGCGGCACGTGACATTGCACGTGAATTTTGACCAATCAGATGTAGGGATTTCCATATAGATAGCAGGTCAATCCGTATAGATACGAGGTCAACCGTATTAGTGCGAGGTCAGCTGTATTAGGTCGAGGTGAAATCCAGTATAGACTATACGAAAAAAGAAACGTCACCAGTATCACTCAGACCAAATTCTCGGTATAAGTACTATGTACTAATAAGTTAATTAATAAAGATAAATAATAGTTTTGTGGCAACATTTTTGTTTCAGAAAAGATATATATATATATTTTTGTATTAAGGTTTAACGTCCCAATTTTTCAGTCATGTTGGGACGGATTTCAGAAAATATACCATGACTGAAAACAACGACAGAAAAGAGCATTGGATAATCTGAGTCTTCTCTGCATAGATGATATTTTGTTTCAATATATCACACACACCTTTGACATTAGCTTCCTCCTCTTTGTATTGCCGCCCTTACTTTTTCGGTCAAGAGGTCGATAAAGAATGGGCTCAGATTACAAATCGTATAGCTTCTGTCACTGAATAGTAGAGGAAATTTATCATATTTGAGCCTGTGCGTGAGAAAACCAACAATTTGGATTTCCGACCAGGTCCGACACAAACCGGGCTGTACAGTCACAGAAGATGGATAGAGGCTGGCATTTTTGGATTTAGAAAGAAGAGGAATAGTACTATCCGTGTAGCGAAAACAAAGGCGCTGATCAGCTTCGCAGTAACTGCGAAGCTGATCTGCGCCTGTGTTTTCGCATAGGCACAATCCGTTTTCTCATGACGCGGCTCATATATAATACGAAAACACAGGGTCCCTTTTTTGAGATCATTGGATTCTCTGCGTTTTGCCGGAGTACTACGTATATGTGTCAACGAACCATGGCGCATCAGCAAAATTTGAAGTGCATTATATAATACACGTTTCAGACAGAGCGTATATGAGCCACGGCATTAGAAAACCAACAAACTGCATATGCGAAAACAAAGGCGCAGATCAGCTGTGCAGCAACTGCACAGCTGATCAGCGCCTTTGTTTTCGTTACACAGATAGTACAATCTCTCTTCTTTTTATATCTGAAATTTCAAGCTTCTAACCAGTTTGTGTGACTGTACAGCCCGCTTTCTGACAGACCTGATCGGAATCATAAATTGTTGGTTTTCTCATGCAAAGGCTCATATTAAATTTCACGCCACATTATGTTTACATATTAATGTCACAAGGACTCACGGTGAGAATATACTTTTTGTCAAAGAGAAAAAAACACATCTATCTATTCACTGAGTCTTTTCAATACTACATTTTCTTGCTTTCACGGACAGGGAAGTGATTGGACGAAAAATAGAAGAATCTGTTGAATCTTAAATAAAAGATGAACTCCTAGATGTGACACACACAGACAAGGAAGTATAGAAACTGTTTACACTAATCATAGCCCATCTTAAAGCCATTGATGGGCCACTTGATATAGTATTTAAGAGTCTGACCATAAATACAATCATATAGTATTTAAGAGTCTGACCGAGTCATACTGGTCAGTCTGGATAAGATAGATCAAACTGTTGAAAACATAAATGCATACAAATTGAGTATTTTTTGTGAGAGGAAGTACACGGTTAAAGTAAACTTTTTAGTACCCATATCATAATACACAAGTATGACAATGATATACCAAGATGACTTAATTTATGATTTAACCGCTGTAAAATAGCTGAGGTTTTGAAATTTATATACCCACATGAACATCAATGTTTATAACGTGCATCTTTTTAGTACACCCTTTTGGAAATCAAAGAAGGTATGTAACAATCTATCTATCTATCTATCTATCTATCTATCTATCTATCTATCTATCTATCTATCTATCTATCTATCTATCTATCTATCTATCTATCTATCTATCTATCTATCTATCTATCTATCTATCTATCTATCTATCTATCTATCTATCTATCTATCTATCTATCTATCTATCTATCTATCTATCTATCTATCTATCTATCTATCTATCTATCTATCTATCTATCTATCTATCTATCTATCTATCTATCTATCTATCTATCTATCTATCTATCTATCTATCTATCTATCTATCTATCTATCTATCTATCTATCTATCTATCTATCTATCTATCTATCTATCTATCTATCTATCTATCTATCTATCTATCTATCTATCTATCTATCTATCTATCTATCTATCTATCTATCTATCTATCTATCTATCTATCTATCTATCTATCTATCTATCTATCTATCTATCTATCTATCTATCTATCTATCTATCTATCTATCTGTCTGTCTGTCTGTCTGTCTGTCTGTCTGTCCATTGGCAATTTTTATGTTCACGCGCAGTTCAATTGAACCAATCAGGTAGAAAAAGAAATTAAAATATTTACTACGGGACAAATGACAATCGTCTTATTCGGTGCGTCGAATATGGTATAATAATGTTCTTAACATCAGTAGGATCGCAGAATGTCCGCAAAGTAAAAGAAAAATAAATGATTTACCGAAACGAAAGCATGATCAGGAAAAGAACAGATACACACACAGAATGACATGTAAGCTTCGTATGTCTTAAGTGTTAAAACGCCTTTAACCGAGATCTGTTTTATTTTAATTGGTGTGGATTGGTGTGGTGGTGAAGCTACCAGATTTTTTTTTTTTTTTTTTTTTTTTTTTTTTTTAATTCAGTTTTACGTCCCTTTCAAGATTATATCAGCTCATATGAGACGGGCCAATCAGTAGGTGGGGCGAAAACGGGAGAACCCCGAGAAAAACCACCTGACACACCCGCAAGCAGAACTTGGCTTGTCTCACATGTGGCCAGAGCGGGGCTCGAACCCACACCAGACATAGCGGTGAGATGATCGAGTGATTAAGAAACAACGCTCTTAACCGTTCGGCCACGGGGGCCGCCGCTACCAGATGTGTTCCGCAGAATATGGTGATGCAAAAGGAGTCTTAGAACAATTTTAAACCCTTGAGGTATTTCTCTTCCTATTCAATGCATTTTAATAGAGAGAAGATATTTCTCATTGCTATGTTACTGCATATGTAACTGCATGAATGCGGATCAAAGTCGAAATATTTTTCTTAAGATATTGTTTCATTGTTTCTGATATATATCCCATTTATTTTGTTTACTTCCTTATACAGATTATTGCGGATGAATAGAAAGCAGTAAATATTTTGGTGACAGCCTGGTTTTTCTGTTGTCATGTGAATACGAATAGGTCTTCCTGAAAAGATTATCAACGCGGCTGTAAAATTAAATACGCAAATTAAAATATGAGCCGCATCGTGAGAAAACCGGATTTTTGCCTAGGCGAAAACAAAGGCGCAGATCAGCTTCGCGGTAACCGCGAAGCTGATCAGCGCCTTTGTTTTCGCTACTCGGATAGTACAATTCCTCTTCTACTTAAATCCGAAATTTCAAGCTTCTAGCTCTTTTCTGAGCTTGTACAGGCCGGTTTGTGTCGGACCTGGTCGGAAACCCCGAAGACCGGTTTTCTCACGTCGCGGCTCATTAATACAAAACTGCATGTGTGATGAAATATTAAGGAGCTTTAATGTGTGTATATGCTAAAGGAGATTATTTTACGTTTTAGTCCAATTGTTGTGTGTGTGTTTTGAATCAGTTTCAACATTGTCAAGCAAACAAAAAATAAGTTAGAAACATTTGAGGTATTAAGTTAGAACATATCATCCAAAGATCATCCAAGAATGAGACTTGCTTTTGATACATGTATGACATGATTTTTTGTCCTCAAAAGTAGTTAGATCATATCATTAAGTCTTGGGCTTCATTTAAACAGCAATTTGTGGCATATGAATATACTGTTAAATACCAGTAATTTAGAAAATAATTTGACGCCAATAACCATTTACAGAGCTTTCCATAAGGAATATATATCAGAGAAATAATGACTTAGTTAAACTCAACGAAATACACCCTTAAATTGTAATATTGTGTTGACATGCCCATCTCATACCAGAGGTAAATTCAAAGTCCGCTTCATAGATCCTGGTTAAAGTTTTGTTTGTTTTGACTAGAAATAGTGAAAGTCTGTGGACATTGAATCTTTCTAATAGCACAACGCTCACGTAATACCACAGTGAACTACTGAACGTGTGTTTAAGCGTTGTTATTAAACATATCATTTAAGCCAGTCAAAATATTAAAATCATAAGCATATGCTTTGTATATGAGCTTTGTCGCGATAGTGTCTGCATTTGGGGATGGGAGGATTAACCATGATGCATGCTCAACAGTAGTTATAAATTAGGATTCAGACAAAAGCGACATTTTTAAAACTACTATCCGGACAGGAAAAACAAGATTTGCTGAACGAATACGTACATAAATATCTAGATTCGAATATACAATGGCTTGGAGATTTTTTACTGTAATTCTCTTTGGCTCCTTGTTAAATCTATAAGGTCACTGAAGAGGCTTAAGTAGCCGAAACCGCGTTATGGCCCATCCCCTTTCTCATTCATATGTTTACTGCTCTTATAGGATCTCAGTTTTATTTGAGCCGCCACATGGAAAAACCAACAACCTGCATAGGCGAAAACAAAGACACAGATCAGCTTCGCAGTAACAGCTTCGCAGTAACCGCGGAGCTGATCAGCGCCTTTGTTTTCGCTACACGGATAGTACGATTCCTCTACTTTCTAAATCCAAAATTTCCAGCCTCTAACCATCTTCTGTGACTGTATAGCCTGGTTTGTGTCGGACCTTTTCGAAACCCAAATTGTTGGTTTTCACACGCACATGCTCATTTTTATTCCAAGGCACAATATTGGATCTACACTGGTACACCACCTACACTGTTTATATTAATAATAAAGTTGTTTTTCTATTGACGTCACTTATAAGCGTTGTACAGGATAGAGAATTTCTTCCGCATGTAATGCTTTTTTTTTAAATCAAAATGGGAAGATTCGTAAGAGAATCATAAGAACAATTCAGGATTTAGGAAGCAATACATGTAGCTATTAAGGGTTTTAATTGTTAATCAAAACAAACGAACAACGAAATTCATCAAATGCCACATTCTACAGCAGGACATTAATGACATTTACTAGAATAATGGGTCACGAGTGGCATTCACAAAGTACTGGACTTTACGTTTATAGTGATTCAGTTTTGCATCATGTTTGTATATCTTCAATGTGGATTGTGAGATATTGTTATTGCGACCATATGATTTAAACTTAAAATTGGTTATGTTGATGTTTGCTTTCAGTGGCTGAACGGGGAAACATTCCTTAAACAGCAAAAATGTCTGACGCCATTACCATATACTACACTCCAGACGGTGACGCATGGGCAAACTATCTCAACGAGAAGCTCTGCTCAGATGAATACAACATTGTAACATACTTAAAAGACTTCGAAACAGCCTCCTCAGATATAGACACTAAAGTGAATGTGTTCGTGATCACTCCTGACTTCATTCATTTGTCCGATTGGAACTTAATGAACTATTTTGACCATTCATCGTCACTGGCTGTTTTGACGGGTGTAACGTGCGAAGAATGGTCAGCTAAAGTAAGTTCGTCCGAAATTGACGCTTTAAATGATTGGTGTTATCATGAACTCCTTGGAGAAGACTTAGATCGGTCTGTAAGGGAACTTATTGTTCTGATTATAAGTATGTATGAAAATATTGAACTGGGAGTCGTCGAGCCAGAGGAAGAAACATATATAAACATTCCAGCAGATGTAAAGCTTCCAGGGAAAAACACAAAGAATCCGCCTGCAAAGAAACAAGAAAGCAAAAGTTCGATTTCAGACGAAGTTTTTGAACCTTCTATGAGTAAAGAAAGCAACGAACTTGAAGAGAATACCAATCGATTAGAAGAAAGTGGAGCCAAAGTGAACCAAGAAGAAGACGATATATACAAGGCTCCACCACCTGCTAGGCCTGTGAATACAGTCCGTTACGTCTTTAGACAGGTAAGTATTATGGGTAATCGTTATAGTCTTCTAGCTACCCATATCCCCCTCCCCCCCCCCAGGGGGAATTTTCTACACTATGATTTTCTAAAAGTACATTGAAAAAGCTATCAAACCCTGTTTTCTGCCATCTGGAAGTGGAAGCGTTTGCGTTTTATGCTATGTTTCATTATAGTACCCTAAATATTCAATTTTTGCGTTTTAATAATGGGGCTACACATAGAAAACTGAAGATATCTTAGTTGTTTCTTATCCTAGACCATTGAACTTGGTCTCATTTTAATGCTTATACATAGCCCTTTAATCCAATAATAAGTAATGGAAAATATCTAATTTGCTTATTCATGAATTTTCATTAAAACATTAAAATGAAAAACGAAACATTTAAAAATTAATTATCCCCGTAAAAACTAATTTCCGGCCTAAACTATCATTGTGGCTCATTGTTATTGTACCAATATTACTATTTGACAAATTTGTTGAGGCCATGGACCTTAATGAAAATTTTCTCATTGGCATTTTCATGAATATTAATGAAAATGACGAAAATCAAAATTTACTCTATTGCCATTTAAGGGTTTGAGTGGGTTGTAGGATGTACCTTACAACCTTAGACCAAATGCTCATGGGTGCCAATTTGGTCAGAGGATCACTTTAATGTCCATTTGCGTGATCACCCCCACCCCTAATAAGCAGAGAAATTAATGTGGTACACCTCTGTTACCACATGTATCTTGGCTACTGATAGACATAGAGAGCTGAAATAGGTATCAAATTATTGCTTTGGCAATGTTTTATAATCATGTCATAAGATATATAAACAACTGGCTATCTTAATGCTCAAATATTAAAAAGAAGTTCAGATATTAGAAAAGAAACAGATAAAGGAAGGGGGTATACCAAACAAAATTGCTAACATCTCAGTGACCAAAAACTCTATGAGAGCTGAAATGTGTATCAAATGATTGTTGTGATAATGTTCTATAATCATGTGATAAAATACCGAAAGAATCTGACTTTCTTGATGTTCAAATATTGATAAGAACTTTCAATAGAAGAGAAAAATCACAGAACATTGGAGGGGGTATACCTACAGATATGTTTATATCTTGGCAACCAAAAGCCATAGAGAGCTTAAACTTATGACAAAGGATTGCTATGATAACATTCTAAAACCCTGAAATAAGATACATTTACAATCAGACTTTTCTGCTGTTTGACTTTTGATGAAATCAATAAATATAGTAGAAAAATCACAGAAATTGGAGGGGGTATACCTATGTAAACGTTTATATCTCAGCAACCAAAGCCATAGAGAGCAGAAATTGGTGTCAAATGATTGCGTTGACAATATTCTATAACCTTATAATAAGATATATAAACAAGCTGACTTTTTTGTTGCTCAAATATTTAAGAAAACTTAAGATATAAGAGAAAAATCACTTTCAAAGGAAGGGGGTATACCAATAAAATTGCTAATATCTCAGTGATCAATCGCTCTAGAGAGTTGAAATTGTTATCAAATGATTGGTATGATAATGTTCTATAATTGTTTGATTAGACATATAAATAATCTAACTTTCTTGTTGTTCGAATATTGATGAGAACTTTAAATATTAGATAAAAATCAAAGAAAAATGGAGGGGGTATACCAATATAAGCGTTTAAATCTCAGCAACCAAATGTCCTAGAGTGCTGAAATGGGTATCAACTGATTTCTTTGACAGTATTCTATAACCATGTACTTAGATATATAAACAAGCTTACTTTCTTGTTGCTCAAATATTTAAGAAAACACAAGATATAGCAGAATAATCACTGTCAAAGGAAGGAGGTATGCCAATAAAATTGCTAATATCTCAGTGACCGATAGCTTTAGAGAGCTGAAATTGGTATCAAATAATTGGTTTGATAATGTTCTATAATCATATGATAAGACATATACACGTAAATAATTGAACTTTTTTGTTGTTCAAATATTGATGAGAACTTTTAATATTAGATAAAACTCACAGAAAAACGGAGAGGGTATACCAATGTAAACGTTTATATCTCGGCAACCCAATCTCTTAGAGAGCTGAAACTGGTATCAAATAATTGCTATGACAATATTCTACAATCATGTAATAGAATATATAAACAAGCTTACTTTCTTGTTGCTCAAATATTTAAGAAAACATAAGTTATAGCAGAAAAATCACTGCCAAAGGAAGGAGGTATACCAGTAAAATTGCTAATATCTCGGTGACCAAGAGCTCTAGAGAGCTGAAATTGGTATCAAATCATTGCTAGGAATATGTTCTGTAACCATGTGGTAAGACACACAAAGATTCTGACTTTCTTGTTTTTTCGAATATTGATAAAACTTTAAATTTAAGGGAAAAATCATAGAAAAATGGAAGGGGTATACCAATAAAATGGTTAATAACTCAGCAACCAAAAGCTCTAGAGAGCTGAAATTGGTATCAAATGATTGCTATGATAATGTTTTATAATCATATAATATGATTAATGAATAATTAGACTTTCTTATTGTTCGAATATTGACAAGAACTTTAAACATTAGATAAAAAACACAGAAAAATAGAGGGGGTATACCAACGGAAACGTTTGTATCTCAAAAGCAAAAAAATCTAGAGAGCTGAAATTGGTTACAAATGATAGATATGACAATAATTTATAATTATATAATAAGATATAGGAGAAAGTTGACTATCTTGTGGCCAAAATTTAAGAAAACTTTAGATATAAGAGAAAAACATAGACAAATGAAGGGAATATACCAATAGAATTGACAGTATCTCAGCAACCAAAAGCTCTAGAGAACTGAAATTGGTATCAATTGATTGATAGGATCATATTCTATACACAAAAAATATGAAAATAACATAAATAATCAGATACAAGTCATTCTGTAGGTATACCAATTCATTTTTTCATTATTTCTCTGCGATTTCTAGTTTTCATTAATATTCATGAAAAAAAATAGATGAGCCTTATATCCTTAAATACATGAATTATATGTATAAGGGTGATAGAACATGGCCATAGCATTCGCTTGATTCCACATTAGTGCTCCATGTTTATCAACAGACCAGGTACAAATGATACTATATGTATACACACTATTTTTCCAGGATTTTATATTTTTTAATTAATATTCATGAATATACAAATGAGATAATTTTCACATAGGCTCATGACAGCAATAAATGTATGAAATATGTCTAAATGGTGCAATATAAATGTGTCACAACTATAGTTTGGGCCTGAAATGAGTTAATCTATGGGGTTTTAATGATTTTCTACCATTTTCATGTTTTCATTAATATTCATGAATATGCAAAGTAGATATTTTGTATTACTTATCATAGAATGAAAGGGCTATGTCTAAGCTTTAAAAAAAGACCAAGTTCAATGGTCTAGGATTAGTAACAGAAGAGGTATGATTGATTTTCTACGCCTACCCCCATTATTTCTATACAAAAGATGGTATCAGGTCATATAATAAAACATAGCGTAAAATGCAAACGCTTCCACTTCAAGAGGGCAGAAAACAGGATTTGATAGCTTTTTCACTATACTTTCAGAAAATCATGGTGCAGAAAATTCCCCCTTGGGGGGGGGGGGGGGGAGGGTTTGCCCTACTGGCCATTAGCCTATTAGATCCATTGCATTATACGAGCCGCGTCATGAGAAAACCGGATTTTTGCCTAGGCGAAAACAAAGGCGCAGATCAGCTTCGCGGTAACCGCGAAGCTGATCAGCGCCTTTGTTTTCGCTACTCAGATAGTACAATTCCTCTTCTACTTAAATCCGAAATTTCAAGCTTCTAGCCCGCTTCTGTGACTGTACAGGTCAGTTTGTGTCAGACCTGGTCGGAAACCCCGAAGACCGGTTTTCTCGCGTCGCGGCTCAGTATTACAGTTTTCATGCAAGTGGCTGGCTACAAAATAACAATAATAATAATAAAGTAAAAAAAAAATAGAAATAAAAAATAAAATGAAATAATATGGAAAAATGATAAAATACTAATTCACTTGATATTTTGACATAAACGCCTTTAATTCGGTGTTTATTGCGAAGACGCCTTGACGAGACTGAACATTTCTTTATGGTTCACAGCTACTTTTAAAAGCAATAAGATGTTGTTTTAAATGCCTCGTAAAGATATCATAAGTGACTCTAAAATCAAATTATAAATCATAACCTTCAGACACTCGGGTTTTCCAACATTCGCTTTCATGTGAAAATCTTTTAAGTACAACGATTTTTATGTTTCAATAAAATGCTTAGTCATTTCAAACTTTAGTACTCGACCGATTCAGAATAGAAACTACTATATACAACACCATCTTACATGTTCGTTTATCATTTAAGCTAATGACATCATATCAATTTGTATCGATTTCACGTCTATTACCTAAGACATCATTCTATGTCAATGGTGTCGCATCTAGTCCCGTCTGTGACAACCTTTGTTTCGAAAACTGAGGTCCACTCTCTGAATGTCAAAGGCCACCCAAAATGATTTTATTAACGCCTGGGACCAACTGGCATTTATAATTTCATAAAAGTTGAGATTGCAGAACTCATGTTGGGCCTTCGAGACTTACAAATGTATTTGTATGGGACCATTTTCAGACGCCTGGCATTTTGGGTCAGTTCCAAGGTTAGCCAAAGCGCCATACATACAGGAAGTTGGTTACCCAATAAATCAGGTTGACCTTTGAGTATTTGAGTATTCTTTTCCTAATGATAAAAAAGTCTAAAAAGTACCTTTGTTTATGTGGTAATGTTGTCATGTACGTCAGCTTTTAACAATAAACTCACATTACTAGATCAGCCGGGGTTTTCATTGCAGGGCGATTATGTGTACGTTTTGTTAGAAGATACAAACAGTGGTCTGGTACAAGCGAAGTTTCACGAGGACGGTAGTGTCGCAACGGCAGCATGTGTTAGTGACAAGACAACAGTCTACGCTTTCCAACATAAACGTAAGTTTATTTCAGCCGCATTAAGAGAAAAACAACAGTATGGTTTCCGAGCATGTCCTACACAAACCTAAGTGTACACGCACAGAAGATGGCTAGAGACTGGAAATTTTGGATTTAGCAAGTAGAGGAATTGTACTATCCGAGTAGCGGAAACAAAGGCACTGATCTGCTTCGCAGTTACTGCGAAGCTGATCTGTGCCTTTGTTTTTGCATATGCAATATATTGGTTTTCTTATGAACCAGCTCATTTTTGTAATCTTTGAAGTATGATGCCATATTTTGATGATTCCTAAGTATTTAACAAAATTATTTAAGTAAACACCATTGTTTATTTTAGCAAACAGTCGTGACATTTTCAATTTCAATACTATCATTATGTCCACTCGAGACTTGATTCTGCACGTCCAGCATGCGCGTTTATGACAATACATAATCAAGTAAAGTTTGTCGAACACGAGGAGGAAGTTAAAAGAATGGGAAAAACAATGAAAAAAAAATAATAAAATAAAACTGAGATCCTTAAAGAGCAGTGAATATATGAGAAAGGGGATGGGCCATACCATGGTTTCGGATACTTAAGCCTCGTCAGTTACCCTTTGGATTTGACAACATGGCGCCAAAGAAAAAAAAATACTGTAATTTTGCAACTTTCAACAGGGTAGCCGATACAAAGACAAGTACCAAAATATGACCAAATACATTTATTCTGGGTTAGAATATGTATCTAAACCGATAATAATTTTCTGATTTCTCGGTATATCCTTGCTGATCTCAAAAGACCAAACGGAACATATAATCTGCACTGAAAGAACTTTTATGAATATCAGTTTACACTTTTATATCTATTCTGGTCATGTCAGCCTTATGAGCCTAAACTCCTTTTTACCAAAGCAGCACGCCCCGTTGTAAATGTGCATGACATACACTTAAGGGCAATGGACTTTATTCATTCTCTTTGCAAAATTACGACATGAATGAGCTCGTACAAATGTATAATATATTGAATATAATTTTCCCCGAGTTCAACCAGCCTTAAACAGCAGTCACACATTAGCGTATAACCCAAACCGCGCGCCGGGCGTATGAAAAATCTCAACACGCTGAAGATTTTGGACGTACTTTTTTACCTTTAACTCGCTTTAGCAGTCACACATTAGCGCGTGACTGAGGCGTGTGTTGGACATATAAAAATTTCAAAGTTTTTTGCGGGCGTTCACGAACGCCCGCATATATATACGTTGATGCAAACACACATCAATCCGAAAATGACGGCAATTAGACCGATCCCACTGTTGCTCCCGCATCATCATAAGTCAGTACCTGGCGAAAAACGAGTAGGGAACCAACCATAATGATACATGCTAAGAAAAAAAAATAAGATCGTGAACGAATTATTTCGGAATTAGACCGAACCCATCATGGTTTCCGCGTCTTCATCCACAAGTCCACAGATGGCGAATAATGAGTGGGGAACCAAACCAGCTGTTCCAAGAATTGAACATAATGGCAATTGATTCCATGTGTTAACATTATTATTGTAAAAGATGATAAAAAATAATCCAAAATTACTGTTTTGATTTAAAAAAAAAAAAAAAAGGCCATTTAAAAGTTTTATTTTGAATGGTCAGAAAACCATTGCCATCTTGAAGCCCAATATATTTTGATAAAATGATACTTATTTATTTGGAGTTTTTCTGATGATATTAAAAGCGAAGCATAGTAAGGTCTATCTATGCTGCGAAGATGAAGTTAGCGGAAGCGGGTCAACTCGGCCTGATACCAACTCGGCTCCTGAGTCAACTCGGTCCTGTGTCTACTTGGCCGGGTCAACTCGGTCTGGTATTGTTTAAGGTAATATGATGTTGTGCGTGTTTTTGGCATGCCATAATTTGTCTTTGTGTGTGTTGTCACATTTTCATGTTCAGGCATCCTGAACCTTCTTTTGAACTATTATGTTTGCCCTTGTTAAGCCTACATCTTTCCCGCTTGGTGTCTGGGTTGGGATTTTAAATTTAATTGCGTCCATTCCTGTGCTCTCTTTTTTACTTGTTCTGATATTTGACTATCCATTTTTTTCTGCACACCAGGAACCAGGAATTAAAGCACATATGTTGAATAGTGTCAGCTTTCATCCTATAACTAGGGCTAAACGCCCGCAAGCTTTTTGAAAAAGCTAATACTTGTAGAGTACGTTTGTGATACGTCGAGACACGCTAAGCACGCGCTAAAGGCGCGCAGCAAACGTTCAACGCGCGTCTCACAAACGCTTGGGACACGCTACTGAAGCAAAATCTCATAAAATCGGAACGCACATGTAGCGTACACTGGCGTGCCTATAACGTGCACGCGTTCGAAGCGTATTCAACGCGCCTGAATAGAATAGAATAGAATAGAATAATTTTATTCCACCAATCATGGGCCATCTCTGGCATTTTAACAACAAGTACAACAAAATAAAATGCATTAGGCAATGATGAAACGGAAAACAGAATGCATATATGACAAGTGAATAAACAACAATGGATTACAAAAAATTGAAAAACCTTTGGTGATTTCAACATACTAAACCTTTTCTTAACTTAAAACAGTCGTAAATATATTTAGATAATAGATTAATGATATCAACAGATTCATTATTCATTAACCATATGAGTTGGGCGTCATGTGATAAGTTAGAAAAGTTCTTGCATAATCTAATTATCTTTTCAATAAATATATGACGTAAAGTATTATAAGAACTGCAATAAAACAACATATGTTTTTCATCCTCAACCGCCCCTGATTTACAAAATTTACAAATTCTATCTTTAACGTCTAGCTTCTTAAGTCTATGTCTACCTTTTTCTATTTCTAATTTGTGAGAACTAATTCGAAACGACATAAAACATTTACGGATTTCCACATCTTTTATGACAGATAAATACTTCTCTTTTTGAAAGTGAGTTTTAAAAATTGCATAAGTCCTTAATTTTCCCTCTTTTATATCAATGCATTTTTGTAGTGTAGTATTTATATTATTTTTAAAACGATTTATGAGATTCGTTTTTACTATGGATGAAAATTTTTTATGATAAGCTAAATTAACAGAAACACCAATCTGTTTCAATACGAATTCAACACATGCCGTCCAACTCATTTTGCCACGACTTGCTATAAAACTACTTTCTTTATAGGCATGCTGTAATAACTCTGAATTGGAAGTTAACAGTCTTTGTAAAAAGTTACAAGTATTTGATATAGCCTTAATACATAGAGGATATCTACCAAATTCACTCAGTACAGCTATATTTACCGACTGTTTACTAATTTTTGATATATATTTTAAAAATTTTATTTGTAATTTATCACATAAAAAATTTTCAAATAAATTTTCGAGGGTAAAATTTGCTTTTTTAATTTTCGAAGACTGAATATTTACTGTTCCCCATATTTCACTACCATAAAGTGCAATGGGTTCAATTGTGTGTTCAAACAAATGTATTAAGGTATCTAAATTAGGGGTAGTATTTGAAAAGCATTTAGTCATTTTAAACTGAGCTCTTAAAGCTCTATTATATAGATCAGACTGACAATAAGAAAATGTGCCAGAAGAGGAAAATATAATTCCTAAATATTTATAGGATGAACTGTTCTGAAGTTCTTCCCCATTATAATAAAATAGTTCATTTGTCTTTTGACCATTTTTACAAAATACTACAACTTTTGTTTTCTTCAAATTGACAGTTAAACAATTATTCTCACAATATGAAGATAATTTGTCAATACATTTTTGAAGTCCAACTTTAGTAGTCGATAATAACATAAGGTCATCTGCATATAATAAGGAACTGATAAAGGTACTGTCTAGCTGAACTTGATCATCATCTTTATCGAAAATATCTGGCAGATCATTAATAAATATTTTGAAAAGATTGGGGCTCAGATTATCGCCTTGCCTGACACCGATTTTAGGTTCAAAAGCATTTGTCAATTTGTCTTGTATGCGGACATGTAATATATTGTTTTGATACATATGTTCAATAATATTTTTAAAAGGACCATTTATATCTAGTTTTACTAATTTATATAGCAAGGCAGAATGCAAAACAGAATCGAAAGCCTTTTGAAAGTCAACGAAACAAACATACAGCTTTGATCTGTTGTTCGTATACTTTTCTACTAATGTTCTTAAGATAAACATATGATCCACTGTCCTTGCTTTAGGCTGAAAACCTATCTGACAATGATGTATCGTCTTATTTGTATCTAAAAATTTCTGCAATCTCGTGTTTAAAATACTGTTAAACAGTTTGGCCAAGCATGGCATTACTGTAATCCCTCTATAATTATCAGGCAAGTTAGGATCATCTCCTTTATAAAGAGGCTTTATATAACCTGTTTTCCATTTAGCTGGGTATATACCAGATGACAAAATAAGATTAAATAATTTCACAATACAAGGAAGCATTTGAGTCTGACTATGTTTCAACATTTCGTTTTTAATTCCATCTAGTCCACTCGATTTATTATTCTTTAAGTTTTTTATTGCCGAAATCACTTCTTTATTAGAAATACGTATATCTAACTCAGTAAAAGACTTAAATTGAGAAAAGGAATCGAGTTTCTTTTCATATTCTTCATTTTTGTTTAAAAAACTTTGTTTGATATTAGAAAGATTGGTGAAATGTTGTAGCCAGTCATCAGCCGCTACTGACTTGGAAGGATCATTAACATTTGTATCTTCTTTTAAGTTTTTTAAAAGTTTCCAGTATGCTTCTGGGTCATTTTCATACATATTGTCTAGCTGTTCAATTAATGTTGCTTTATATTCTTTGCATTTTCTTTTACAGCATCGGCTATATAATTTTCTAAATTTAAAAAAGGAACCACGGACAATTGGATCATTTGGGTATCTAGAATAGAGTGCACTTTTTCTCAGACACTCCTTTCTCATTTTGAACAAGTCGTGGTCAAACCACTTCTTGGGTTTTGATTTTCGTTTAGCAGAAATCTTAACTTTCTTAAGGGATTTTGAGCATGCTGCATAAATTATGTTATTAAAATTATCAACAGCCTGATCTGTTGACAACATCTCATCGTCACATATAAAGGACAATTCCATGAAATTTCTAATCATTTGTTTAACTTCTTCACTTTCCAATGCCTTTTGAAAAAGAAAAGGCGAATCTTTGACCCATTTATAAGAGGTTGGCATATAATTACATGTATTATCTCCTAATAAAGCAGTTGCACTGGAAATTGACACTGAAAGTTTCATTGAAAGTTTAGCATGGTCAGACAAATGAGGTATATGGTCATGTACATGAAAATATAAAACATTGTCAACTAAGCAATCTGAAACTATACCATAATCAACAACACTGTTTCCATTATACTGGAATGATGTATATTTACCAAATCTATCACCAAAGGTTTTTCCATTTAAGATATTCAAATTTGCTTGAATACAAAGCTCTAACAATTCTTTTCCACGAGGACAAACATGCGAGTCTCTACTTATTCTTTCATTAGTAAACCTAGATTTATGTATGTCATGCGGGATAGGAATATGTTTATCATCATTGTCAATAAAATCATGTGTGGTACCCGTTCTGGCGTTAGTATCGCCCATAATAAGAATACTACCCAATTTACTGTATTTAGCAATATTGTTTTCTAAGAGACGTAAAATATCTAGATTATGTCTAAGTACATATGACGAATTGGCAGGTGCTATGTAAGCAAAGCACATGAATACATCATTTTTAAAACCAAAGTAAGTTTTGGACAGCCTTATCCAGAACAATTCGCTAGAATCTCTTGGTAAAATTGTGATGCCATTCTTTATACTCCTATTTATCAATAACAACATACCACCAGAACTAGGATAATTGCTTTCTTTTGGTCTGCTAATATTTAACTGCCAATATGACTCGTCAATAAAGTGTATTTCATTCTTTGTTTCCTGCATGCAAAAAATATCGTACGATTGAATTTCCTTGATAAATTGTTTGTCCTCTGCTTTATTAATAGCGCATGACTTGATGTTGTGAACATTCCAACAACCTACTTTTAAATACGTTTTCATAACAATGTCAATATCAATGTATAACCAGAAGAACAAGTAAAAATGGAAAATTTACACCTCAATATGACAACAGAAACATGGACATGATGAATCCACCTAATTAAGTTATTAAAAAAAAAAAAAAAAAAAAAAAAAAAAAAAATGAACTATCTCAATACGAAACTGCTTTACTCGTTCGGTACTGTGTAGTACCTCTAATGTAACATCACCACCTTATGAATTGGTTGTCTTATATTATAATTGACTTTCTAGTACAGAATAATTATGTAAAATATTTATATTTAACACCAAAACCATTTAAACCGGCAACCTGCAAAGTATATATAGAAACTCGTGTTCTTGTACTCGGTTGGCTCCTTGACTTTCGACTTTCAGCTACCTTGGAAAAAAAAAAAAAAAAAAAAAAAAAAAAATCCTTACAGAGGTGAAATATCAACATGTCCATTCTCTGAAATAAAAATGAGCCCATGCGCGAGAAAACCAACAAATAGTGTTCCAACCAGGCCAGACACAAACCGGGCTGCACAATCACAGAAGATAATCAGAGGCTTGAAATTTCGTATTTAAGTAGAAGAGGGATTGTACTATCCATGTAGCGAAAACAAAGGCGCCGATCAGCCTCGCGGTTACAGCGAAGTCGATCCGCGCCCCTGTTGTCGCCTAAGCATTTTGTTGGCTTTCTCACGCAGTGACGCAAAATAATGTGATAGTAACTCGCCAAAAGACATGTCCAGAATACTTAACGTATCATATCATCATAAATACTTATCAGCGTCTAATACTCGACACTGTCGTCCCTCATTGCGGCACGGTCAGTCCACACTCGCACGAGAAAGACGGCAGCATCAATGTCGCTTGGGTCTTGACAGTAAACTGTCAAAAACATGTTTGTTAACTGTCAAAGAAAAGAAGGCAATGAAAAAAAAAAAAAAGAAAAAAAAAAATGTGTGTACTTCTGGGCAAATCTTCTGGTTAGAAGTGTATAAGAAACGTATAAGTCACACGCCCGGTCGAAACGTATAAGTCACACGCCCGGGACACGTCGAGCTTCGAGCTTTTTTTTGATCCCAAACGCGCAAGAAACGCGCACCGATTTTTAGCGACGTACAGCGACGCGCACCGGACGTACACCTTGCGTACACAACGTACTCGAAACGCGTTTTGAACGTGTCTCCGACGTGCGTCTGGCGTATGTGGAATTTCGCATTTGTTTTTCAACACGCTCGGTGTTCGTTGTGTGACTGCTGTTTTACCGTGTAGAATAAAAATGAAACTGAGATCCTTTAATTAAGAGCAGTATCTACACACATATTTGTTATAAGAAGGGTCAATGAACTGCGTGAAAAGGGATATCATTTATTTCCGATCTGAGGGCAAAACAATTATCGCTATCAAGATAAAAGATTGCGTATAGAATATATTTTGCAATTTTCATTTATGCCATTCCTATGATTATTTTGTTCATTTTTATGACATTTTAAAACATGGTGCCCCTGAATGTTACTATTGTAGTATCTGACCGGATGTTACGTCGTCAAAATATTTTTCTACGCAAGAATAGTTTATGAATTCAATATATTAAATCATACAGTCAATGCCCTCATAAAAACGGAATTTGCGTTAAGCACAAGTTCAACGATTTCTAGTATAAATAATTTCATGCAGGTGTTCATAACTTGTTTTTGAAAATGCGACACATATTTCTTACATACTTCACAGGAACGGAGCGCGAAACGTTTGACGTTACGTTGGATGGGATCGAGATAGGATATGGTACTATCGAGAAAGACCCAGAAGCAGATAGACCACCATCAACAATCTCAGAGGAGTTCTACGACTTTCCTCGACCATGCAGGGCGAGTGTGATATCAACAACGTCTGGATCTTCATCTCTTTCCTCTCGCTCTTCAGCTACTGGCAACTCTGATCAGCCGCCGCCATGTGGAAATAAAACTGTCGGTACCCGATATATAAACACTTCACGGTCAACCTCCGAATCATCGGACAAATCAGATGTTAGGTTTTCACTTTCATCTTCATTCCCTGTAATACGAGATTCGCTATACGAGTCACCAAGGTCGTGGACTGGCTCTGATAGAGACACTTTGTCTGAATCATCAACAGTGAAACCGTCAGTCACGGCCTCTCCTCCAGGAGCGGCGTCGAAGTTGGAGGAGATTCGGAGACTTTTGGAAGATGTAACTGACCCTGTTACTGTGTTGTGTCAATGTCTAAAGGCTGATAATTTAAAACAATTGGACGAGAAAATGACGTCGATGCTCGAGTCAACAGAAGTGTTAAAACATTTATCATTCAAGACGTCACTGGATGCTTTATCGGGTATGTAAAATCGTATTTTAGAATTCTGATTTAATTCACCTACAATTTATCCTACATAATGCACGATTCTGTGTTTTACTCAAACTACAAATTATTTAATGCACACAGCAAAAATAAAATTTTAATAGTTATATTTATATTTATTGCAATCGCCATAGATGAAAGTATCTTTCTTGACGTTCTACATTTCCCAATGAAAAGCATTAAGTCATGTGATCTAGATGCCACGCTTATGGGCGGGGGCGACGTCAAAACCAGCCAGTTACCTTGTTTGTTTACTTACAATACTTGAAGTTATAACCATAAATCATTAAATTATGCCCTAAAACAATAGCGTCTACATGGCAATACTGTATTGCCATGCAGACACTTATTTGAACCATTATTTTTATGATTTTTGGATATAACTTCAAGCGCCTGTGGTTTACTTTTGTTGGCGTGATGTCGATCGCGTATCGCCATGACGTTAAGCGCGAAAATTTGACGTTTTGGCTGTTCCAAAATTACGCTAAGTCGGATTTAATGTCATGAAAATGAGGGATGATACGTGCAATCAAACTTTAAGTATGATACTTGATTGATGATATAAAATGTAAAAATAAGTATTGAAATTCATATTTTAGCTTTCACTGGATGATGAAAAACATTAGTTGTTTTAATGTCTCCGAGAAGCCCTTCGGGCTTCACAGACATTAAAACAGCCTAATGTTTTTCACCATCCAGTGAAAGCTAAAATCTGAATTTCAGTCCTTAAATAAATTACATAATATGAACTTATATAAACGAATTCTTTCTGTCAACTGTGAAAATTAGTTTTTATGATTATTATTTTCACTATCATCCTTGCTCTTTTTAATTAAGGAAAATGAGTTGTATTTCAATCTCTTACTATTTACAGATAAATGCGACACATTATGTCCTACCCTGCTGCATTTTGGGGCCAAGTTCAACCTGAAAATATTTTGCAAATTCCTGCTGGACAGTTCAATAACACGTAACTGTGCAGTAAAACAGAATAGAAATGGTGACTACCCACACAACATCGCGAGAAATGAAGGACACTCAGATCTTGCTCGTATGATAGAAGACGTGGCATTGCAACTCCAGTCAAGTATGTGTGAAACTTTTCACTTCAATCCTGCCATATGATATAAGTTTTTGGCATTTGAAGAATAAAGTGCTGCAGATATCTTCACTGTCTTTTTCGTGAGTAATCTTTCAAATGTACTTGATATTTGTTAAATGGTAACCTTAACGGGGATGACCCTATGTGCAATGGATGCCCGATACTTTCAAGACCAAACACATTTATCACAGGCCATTGTGATGTCCAACATGCTTGGGACATTATTAGTTATTAGTATGTTTGTAATAATTGCACTTGATATTCTAGATGAGAGTAACTATATTTATAAGTAATAAATGTTACACAAAAGTATCATAATATAGGCAGGACGTTTAGATGTTTAACTTCAAAGGCATGATATCAATGTGCATCACCAATAAATGATATGACTTTCAGACAAGGCTGCACTACATGATAGTGGAATATCTTTGAACCCTAGTACCCCGGCAGGGTCTCCAATGTCACCACCGACTCGTGACTCACTCAACCTGTATATGGACATGAGTGGCAATCGACCAGCACCACAACATACAGCCACATCACCTACAGCACCACAACATACAACCACATCACCTGCAAAAAGTATTCTGAAAATGCCAAGCCAAGGTAATCATTTATTGATATATTCTTTTAACATGTGAATCTAGACACTCTTTTGCCGGCGAAGCATTGGCGATAAGTAACTGCTTAAATAATTACAAAACTACTCGTATATCTACTGTGAATAATTCATTAATATTTTCATATTAACAATAGAAATACAGGTGGATTGCCCTTGCTTGTTTCAAAAGTTCCATACGGTATAAACGTGTTCTGATAATAAGATTTCCAATTCTTATTCTGAAACTAGCAACGCCATTGAGTCTCATATAAAGCACCTAATCCTTTGTCATCATCAATAATATGACTTTCTAAAAATTCTTATTACATTGCTTTAGACGGAATAAAACAAAATATTTGTTTCGTAGGTTCCCTACAGTCTGACGATGAAGACTACGAAGTCCCTATTAGTAATAAGGTCGGAGGTATGTGTATCAGTATCTTTTATAAATGTATTGCTAAATTGCTATTCCTAGCTTTAACCATAGCTGTAATGGAGGGAAAACAAAACACACGTTCACCTCGGATATTAAGTTTATCATTCATACTAATATACTACATGCTTTTTTATTGAAGACATCTTAATTAATGAATCTTACAACTATGAACTACGTGTTTATAGTTGTAATAGTCGATGCTTTTTATCCTTAATAGTCGATGCTTTTTATCCTTTAAAGTTTGCAGATGCACTTGACGCTTTCAATACAACATATGATTCACAGTTGATAACAATTATAATATATTTTACAATTCGTATTAATACACCTCTCGGTACACCATATTTATTTATTGCGATTGCTTATATTCATTCGCTATCTCCCAACAGCCAAAGCCAAACCGGAGTTCACCGTAGCACTTGGTCCATCAGTTTACATTGCCGACGCGGATGACGACAACGATAAGACACCGGTACCTAGTGGATCTCATGAGTCACAACAACAACAACCATTTGACCAGTTGATTAAACACACTGCATTTTCAGAAGGTATACAGCAATCATAAAGACAAATTACGAAAACATACACATGCAATATATAGAATTTTCTAAAGATGTAAAAGCTGAAAAATTTTACTTAAAATAAAGTAAGAGTCTTTGGAAGCAGTGAAAACGTTCGAAGGGAGAAAGTAATGGATTTTGGGTAATGAACCCTCATCAGTGACCCTTTATAAACCGGCGACAATAGCCGCAATTCCAAACTTCAAGCTAAATCAAAGACACATGCCTAAGGGGTCAAGTAATTAAAAGCTAGCATGGAATTGCAATTTGACTAAAAAGATTTCTAATAAAACATAGTCGTTGTTGACATATTTTCGTTTTATGGAGATGGCCAAAATGTATATAAACCACAGTAAGTATATCTGTTTATTTACTGTATAATTCCAGGAAATTTGTGCCAAAGAGAAAGCAATGGTATCGAAAACACATTTCACTCGCCAGCCAAAAGGACTAGTTCTGAAGAGTTTAGAACCGGTAGAAAAGATCTCAAATCAATATTTGGAATGGAGGTATGTTTTTTCTTAACTTATTGGATATCACCGCCATTGACAGCTCAACAATTTTGTTATTTTGGCTTCGTATTTATTTTAGGTGGCGTCAGTAACTTTGTATCTTTTCTTCGATAAAATTATCATACAGTCACAGAGAATACAACATTCAGTGGCATCCCATCATTAATAAATTCGAATGTCTTTAGCCTAATATAAGGGGTTATGTGTGTTCTTGTTATGCGTGTACTTGTTAAAATGCGTGAAAGCTTACAATCAAAGGACCGTGGAATAATCCATGTCGGTTAGATATTTGATCATTGTTTGGTCATCTACAATCACAGTGTTTATTTTTTTTAAAGAATTTGTATTTATATATTTATGGTTCAATGTTAGGCTTATTTGTTACCACAATATAGTGTCTCATAAGTCTTAAAGGCTGGATATCAAATATGTTCATGTTGTTTTAATGTTTTATGTATATGTATATTTGATATGTGACACTTTAATAAAACATTACTTACTTACTTACTTACTTACACTGTATTTGACATTTTATTTGCACATTTGAAGCCTCCATCATCTGCCCCATACGAAGTGCCAATACAACAACCAAAGAAACAAGGAATGTTTGGTAAATTGATGGGGAAGAAAGATAAAGCTAGGACACTGTCAAACCCAAAGTTTACTTCAGAAGAAATGGCTGTGATTCACGGAAAACCACACGTGGGACAGAAGGTAAACTAAATAGCTAGATATTTAGAGGTGATACTTAATGAAAAAAAAAAAAAACATGTAATTTTCACATCTATGCATATCTTTACAAAAGGGGAAGCCGTTAATAATTATATATATATATATATATATATATATATATATATATATATATATATATATATATATATATATATATATATATATATATATATATAAATAAAAACAAAAAAAAAACGCATGACTAAGACACTCGCACAACTATTCCAGTGGTTCACAATCGAAATCAGCACATGCATGTTTTATACATAACTGCTATGAAATAAATAATCTTTTTTTTTTTTTCTTTTTTTTTCAAATGTTGAATTTAGATGATGACATTGCAGTATCGTTTTCAACATAATAGAAAGAAGAGCCCTTCTGGAATAATTAGTCAACAATTAGACTATATCATTGCTCAGCCTTACGCATAATCTAAAGCTTTAGTACAGAATAATTCCTAGCTTATAACAAGTAACAGAGAAACTTATACTTTTGAAAGGACTTTGATGAAAATAAAATTTTAACCAGTACTTTGGTATGAACATGAAATAAACTGTGTTTTCATTTCATTATAACAAACCAAACGTTTTTCAGACGCACGTGTTCCGACGAGATTTGATTCTAAGTGACCCCGGTAAGAACCACCGTGTTTTATCTGATTAACTTTCAAGGTTGGGGTGAAATGGTTTTGAAGGGGGCATAAATTTTACAGTTAGACAGATAGGTGGTGGTTAGTTCAGGAGGGATAATTTAGCAAATCAGTATCTTTCATATATATATATGTTTTCCAACACGCATTCCCAGCTTGAATTTGCATGACTTTTGTCACTTTTCAATGGTTTTGTTTTCTCCTGTAAATGTTGTCTGCATGTTGTGTATATGTTAAAGGTTATATATCAATGACTATGTGATACATGTCGTGCACGGTACCCATGCATTGTAGTAGAAGCAATTAAACGTGTAAAACAATTCTAAAACTACAGATCAAATTCTAAAGATACTACTAGTCTTTGAGCAAGGGTAAATGACTCCGAGATTTACTCAATATTTTAAACGTATTAAGTAATACGTCGGCTGTCCGGAAAGTTTTGAGGCAATGTCTATATTTCAGAAACTGCTTAAGAGTTTGAATTGAAATTTTACACAGGAACATGGCAGTTGTTGAAAATTTCAGAAAAATAGCTATTCATTGGATCCTTTTAATATCTGCATGTTGCCACTCTCGGAGCACTTTGACGTCAACAACGTCGCGAAATTTTCTGCCGAACTGATGCATTTTCAAAGGCTTTTAATCTCATTTAGCACTAACATTTGATACTTATCATTCTGAGAGCAAAAGTTTATTCTGATATAAAGAACACACACAGTTTGTTAACGAATCCTTTAGATGTTCAGCAGTATATCTTTTATTGTAAAGCATATCATTGATTCAGAGACACAGTCTCAAAACTTTCCGGACACCCCGGTGTACCTTATTGGGGTATGTCAATGGGTACAAATTATGCTCCTTTTGTAGTTGTCTAGTATTTGATATGAAATAGGTATATATACTTAAGGAATAAAGAAACGCAACAAACACTTTGGGTTACTAAAATTATGCTTTGTAATGCAAGTCTGTGATATAACTGAGCTTCTTATATGAAAACAATATCTAACCGTCAAATTGCAACAGATTTAGCCACAATGTCGGTTACGCATGCTCAATGGCGTACGCGTAACCACACTGACCTACAGTAGCACACCCTGTAACCATGATCAGTAAATGTCAAATATGAAACCAAAACCAATATTTTATTTCCAAAACCCCTAAAAGTGATTGCAGATGTAATCATTTATCAGTTCGTAACATTTGGGTATGTTATGGGACGTTTAACGTCACCAACGTCAATCGAAAAAATGAGTCAAAAGCCAGTAAAATTTCCTTCGGCATGCGTTACATTCAATAAAATGATTATTTACGTACACATTATGACCTTTGTACTTCAGACGTCCATAAAACGTCCATTATAACGTCAAAATCCAACATCTTGCATTTTAAAGACTCTCATTATGTTTTTCAGATTTTCTGATTTAAAAAATGATGAATTGCCAAACGTTTGATAACAGTGTGTAAATCGAGTGTTTACTAAAAGCATATAATCCGTTACGCTCCTTTACATAACGTGATATCCTGTTTAACGAACGTCAAAACAAACGCTCCGATGATCCATTTCTACGGTACCTGTGACGTCACTGTTGATTAAAAAGCACGTCGTTTCGTATGTTGGTTCTATATATACCGTTAAGGTACAAATAGCCAAAATCGAATAATTTAAATGACGTTAATTACTCATTTTTCGTTATTGTAAACTTCAACATTCCGTTAACAAGATTTAATGCAACATGGGACGGCACCTAAGTATACAATGATCCTAGTCTTTATTGCACATTATCAAGTCGACGTCACGTATCCCACACGCAAAGCATTTGTAATCTTCCCCTTTGCCCCGACGTTTACGTCACAATTTGCGTTTTTCATAGTTTTTGACGTTTTGTCATTGATTTTGTCAATAAAATGACGTTTTCTCATTTCATCACGTGCAAAAAGCAGTCGGTAGGTCATTTCATAAAAGGATTGTATCATAATGTCAAATACATACGAAAAAGTTGAAATTTAGTTTGTTGCGTATTTTAATTCCTTTAGTACTTATTTCAAATGAATGGAAATGGAATGTTTTCACTTTTAAATAAGTAAATCTGTCACATGAATCGTTCCTTGGAAAAAAATGTTATCAGTAACACCTAGAAACACTAGTATTATTTGAATCTGTTGCCTAGTGTCTAATTTAGTGAAGCAATGAGCATTGCATTATCAGATGCATATTTGAATCCTTTTTAAGTCAATTTACAGTTGCGTATTCGTATTTTACCTTTCAAGCCTCTGAGCAATTTCGTAGCCGGCTTCAAACCTATCCGGGCCCTGAGCAAATGCTATCTCGACCAAATCTGAAGAAATTAAAGACAAAAATTGACAGAGGGCTGTCATCTTCGACTGAAAATCTAGTGGCAACCGGGGCTGGGCATCCTGTATCGCCATTGGCGCTACCGCCTTCGCCGTGCAGTATGACACCAGCGAAAACGCCCGCCGTAACGAACTCACCCTTTCAGCGTCACAGAGAGCTTCATGTTAAACCGTCACAGCAGCATGGGCATGGCAAGTCCATCTCTGTCTGGCTTTGGCATTGTGCTCTTCTTCTACTCGCTATGTTTGCTTCGTACCCTATGGGCTGCACCATGATAACAATTTTATTACTAATATGTATGCACTGAATGTCGAGATTGTCCTCATCGACTGCACAGCATCTGTCGAATAACACGGTCTTATTCTTATGAATGCCTATGCAATGTATATTACTCCTCCCTTTCGACTGTTAGATATATCCGGGTATAAAGCCTTTATGAATGTTTCTTCTTAAAAGTCATGTTCCTTTAACAGAGTTATTACATATGCAGGTTAACGTTTAATGCGATAGCTAAGAAGGTCAATTACAAACGGTCGGTTTTGTTATAAAACTCGTGAAAGAGGACGCTGACAACAGAGAAACACAAGACAACTTTGATAAATTAAATTGATAAATGATACTATGTGAAGTTCTGGTGACCCTCGTTATGTTATATTTTGTGATAGAATTCATAAACATCATATTGATAAATAGGAAAAAGCTTGAAGAATAAAACACGCAATATTCGGTTTCCTGTGAAAATGTAACGAGGGCCATGGTGACGTAGAATAGTCGAAAACAGTGCGATAGATGTCAGACACTTTCAAACAAATATAGTCAAATTGATAACGAATGTGCATTAATACGACAAGTAGGATCGTTGATTAATTGAAATTGGTGTTTGAGAAAACCGTCATACCGCAGTATTGTACGCTCGTGCATGAAATAAACTGCTTTTATAAGTTTTTGTGGCCCACCTTAGTTTAATGAGAACCATATTGTACATTAGACCGTTTATTAGAGATGACCAGAATAGAAACGTGAATAATGCATCAACGGAAGGGGCCATTTTGACTATTCCTTTTGTATTAACTGACAAGGAGGTTTCTTCTTTTTAATTATTATACAGTATCAACAGTCCTTTCTGTGGTTTAACACATCTTTCTATTTATGTATTCAGGTGAAACTAATCATATTCACATTCTAAGCTTTTTACTAACACATTGTAATGTTGTTCGAACAGACTACATTTGCATGTAAAATTCCATGATAACATTTTAAATTAATTCATTTATACTTGAGACGAGAAGAGAGATTAATTTATTTTTCTTTTTGAATAATTTTGCAACCCATGCATTAGATGAAGATAAGTCAGACAATTGATATAGCCTGTAAAATGATATGCAATTTGCATGCTTAAATAATTACAACTTTTAATACTGTTTTGCGTCTTAGGTACAAGCGACACAGAGTCTCGAAGTCCAAAAGAGCAAGAGGTATGCAAATGCAACTTATTGTAGTGATAATGAGTACAAGGGGGTGGGGGTGGGGGTGGGGATATGACATTATGTCTACGATTATGCTTACTCTATATACAATACCTACCCAGTCGCTGTCTAAAAATAGCCCAACTCATTTCCTAGAACGGGATCCAAATTTTTAACATTAAGGTTAATTGATTTAGGGAAGTCTTCCTTCTTATTTGCTCCTATCAAAAATGATATGGAATATGATTCGCCGTGTTTTGTCGACACTATCTTTTATCTTGACAATGGAAAGGTGACTAGTAAAGATGAATCGATGATACCATTTTCTAAATTCACGGCTAACAAACCTTTAAATGCGTAACCGCGGTTAAGAAAAGAAATCCGATTCATGTCCTTCCGGTTTCGCATCAAATGACCAACAAAAGGTAAACAAACTTTTGCAGCTCGTGTTTCCGAGTAAAATATTTCGATTCGAAGACAAATATTATAATTCTCTCAATGCTATTTTATTAGTTAGACATTACTATATTTGGACCCCAAAGGATTTCCAGAATTTTTTCTTAATAATCATGATTTTTATTCCCTACCCCAAAACACATGTTGGGATTGCATTGTACACGACGAAAATGTGGGTCAGTCGCAGGGATATTTTTAGATTTCCGCTCATTACGTCCATATTAACGGAAAGCAATACAGTGCGCAGATGATTTTAACATTGTGTGAGGTCTGGTAACAGTTCCGTTGCCTCTGGCCAATGCATTCTATGCATATGTGGTTAAAAGCTGTGTCAACATTTCGGTTACGAATTTAATCATTAGAATGATAGCAATATAGTCATTATAGAACACATGTAGTAAAGTTTTTGTTTTTGTTAATTGTTTTACGCTGAAGATTATTGTCAAATTCTCTCGTCCTTTCTTAATAGTTGCTTACTCAAATTTGGTGTGTTTGTGATATTTGGAGTGAAAATGTTTGATATAAAATAATGCAAACTGTCTATGAAATACATGTAATACAATAGTTCACATGCATGATATTCCTGTTCATGAAGACGATTTTACAGCATTCTGTATACTTTAATTTGTTTTTTCTTGGTTTTATGTCTTTCAAAACGCTTTACAGGGAAATAAATACCACAACTTGAACAGGTTGAGGTTTTCAAACGTATCTTGAAATATATCCTTCATATTTTAAGGATTAAATGCGTACCCATCTTTTCCTTCCCTTCAAATCGATAATGACGGGCACTAACACAACGAAATACTGGCACAGACATCAGATGCAATTTAGTTAATTCATATCTGTAAATTTGTCGTGGAACAATCACTAAAATTTGATATTCATCAGCAAATTGTCCAATTTTTAGTTGTATTTCGCCGACTTTGGCCTTGTTGGAACACCAGGTTCGAAGAAGGGAATAAATAACTCAAAGACCATCAAATTATTTTGCGAGCTACTTTGGTGCTGAGTTACAATAGTAAATAAGTGACAAAATAGCATTCATAGATAATCGATATATTTCTGTACTAAAATATAATCATCAATCGATCCTAGTAGTGTATGTTTTGTTTACCTTTTCTTGGTCTTCATATGCGGAACCGGAAGGGCATGAATCGGATTTTCTTTCTTAACCGGCGGATACGCATTTAAAGGTTTGTTAGCCGTGAAATTGGAGCAAACACGATTTGTGACAATCAACGATTTGAATACTTGCGGGTGACCAACGTGTAAAGGAGAACGGAATGACTGATAACTGGCAGAAATCAATTTTTTTCACAAATCGCTGCTTACAATCCGCTAGCAAAAGCGATATGGCAGTAAACTTTCAAAGAAAAAGCAAGCAACACCAAAAACAGTTGACATTTGTCGTATTATTGTGGTAAATAAGAAAGAAACGTTGCCCGCATATCCATACGAAACAGGATTTAACAAAAACGGTCAAAACTATCTATTGTGACGCAACTTATTTTCTCTTACATTACGTGCATGTGCGTAACTTCCATTGTTCGCAGAATTTGCATGCCTGCATACTACAACCTCAGCAAGCTTCTTGAAGATTTTACCCATTGCATGTCAGTTATGATTTTCCAGCCTGACAATGTTGGTCGTGTCGACACCATAGAATGCTTTAACTTAACCGCTATCTAGAATAGAATTTAACTTCATAACAATAAAGCATATACGCAGCTTGATTTAGTTTAATAAAACGACTTTTGAAAACATAATACGTATATCTTAAAACATTCTGTTCCAGGGCCCAGTTGTTCAAAACTAACAACGTCGTTAGTTAACGACTCGTTAAAATTTCAAACATGAATATTACAAATACACTGTTATTTTTTGTTGAAAAAATGTGAGAATCCTTTGCAAAGGATTCTCACATTTTTTCAACAAAAAATAACAGTGTATTTGTTACTTTTGCTGATATTTGCTTAACAAATTTATGTCTTAACGATATCGTTAAGCTAACGATGCTTTGAACATTCTGTTCCAGATTTTCAAAAAAGAAAAACGAAAGTCTGACAAGAGAGATAAGAAAGAAAAGAATAAAAAGAAAGTTGAGCTGATGGTCACAAAAGCACAGGTAGTTAAATTGCATTATTATTGTACTTTGCACATCGGCGCCTTTGTTTTCTCTACACGGATGGTACAATTCCTTTACATTCTAAATCCAAAATTTCCAGCCTCTAGCCATCTTCAATTCAAACCATCCATTCATATAAACCATAGTTGTTTACTTTGTTGATTATATTCTCAAGCGCATATTGGGTGTCATGAAATCCAAATGCTGGGTAGACGTCCAATAAAATGGAGACAACGAGCGGACATGACCATTGCTGTTGACTGAGACGATAAAGCACAAATCAAACATTTAAACATCGGACGATACATGGCGATATAGCAATAATGTTTCGTTTATTCTCGACATTTCAGAAGCGTGCGTCCATGCGTCTCCACCATGCTCGACGTGATCCTGTAGAATCAGCACCGGCGTTACCACCCAGACCACCACAAAAACAGAAACCACTTGGTGCTTTCTAGGGATTCGAACCAATCTGAATATCAGTGTGTGCAATATTTAAATATTTTAAAATCATCATCAACTATACCTATTGTGTAAATTAAATTTTGTTATGTTTTCATTTTAAATTGAACTCAAGTACTAAATTGGAATGTCCAAATCATGTCTATAAACGACTTTGATTAGGTTAAACCCACACATGTGTCATGTCTAATTTTTTTTTGTGGATCGGGTCAATTTCACCCGTATATAATTTGGATTTTGTGGACGAATGTTGACTGAAATGAATTGATTTAAGAAGCTCCTGACAAAAACAGCTCTCCTAAAAAGATTCCGTGTTAGTAGAGCTAACATCACCTACATACATTTTCAACACCCTATTACATAAAAATGTACAATACCATAACTGAAATAATATAATTGGTTGTTTAAAAAGTCATTAAATGTAAAACCCATGCAACGTTTTATGTACGTTGGTGTTTACTTGTTTCCCTTCATTTCCTCGTTTTCATCCTGGGATGTGGTGGTTATTTGTGTTGATCCGGCAGCGGTTGACTGTCACTTTTTTGGCGGATTGTTTCACAGATTTCCCTCATCCGAACGCTAAGAAATTCATCTACTATAGATGGTCGTTGTCGAAGGGGCAAAATTGCTTAGTCCAGTGTCTGTACGGGAAAATGCATTGAGGTCTGTACTCATTCAATAGCTTGTCAGCAATACGCATACCGTGTACAAATTGCAAGAGTGAAGTGCGTAACAGTATCATGCATGTTTGATCTGCTTGAAATGAAAAATGTTTTCACAGAAAAAGAAGTCAGAAGGTAATTATTCAATTAATAGGTATGTTGGGTATTTCGACACTACAGAACTATAGACTCGCTAAAGATCTTGACAATGACAGTGATTTTATTTGCAACGGAACACATAGTTATGGCAAACATGAATTAAATGACATATATCATTATCAAGTATGTGTAATAAAAAATAAAGAACATAATTATAACTGAGCAATATTGGTGACAATCATTACACACAGGTGAGATAGATATGTTCGAATTCACAACATATATACTTAACAAATATCTTTAAAGAATGTACGTTCTAGGTATGTGGTGATCAAGAGTTAGAGTGCGTAACGAGCTGATAGGTTCAAACTTGAAGCTGCAAATCAGAATTGCATTTACCTGCGTCGTATACTTCTAGCACGAAGTCTGTGTCTTCAAGCTCAATCTTATTTAAATTGGTTTCAATTTACGAATAGAGTGATTCTCTATAGTAAAATTTACGAGTATAGATTGAGACCTGTGCTCTGTTTAAAAGACGTTTTTATGATCAAGAGAATTAAAATCTAACACAACAAACAACATTTACTACCGTATATTTGGTAGCTTTGGTTAAACCATTAGAAGGAAGAAAATTGTAATGTAATTATTCCTGGTAGTAGACAAGGTGACACATTGTTTATACAACATATTACTTAAACCATTCACATCGATACTAAGGAACTTGTCAAACAGGTAGTGAAAAAAAACTGTCAATACTTTTTTTTTATTCAGTCCACTTAAAGAGAATTAATATAATTTTTTAAGTCGGAGCTTCTGAAAGGTTGAGTATATTGGTACTTTGGTTTAGTTAAAATGGGACAACCTGCGCATATTACGGGAGTTCCAAGAAGGTCTGTTGTGAGAGTGTAGGACAAAACACCCAACGGACATAACCCCACTCCCATTTTGGTACACGTGGGCACCCCCTACATGTTTTTTATTGGAACGTGGACATACATGTACCACTCCACGCCCAATAATTATTATAACGTGGACAAAACACCCCTAGGATGTCACAAACATGTTCTATGCATGAAAAAATTGGCAAAAGTCGCAACGGAAGGCAAGACTTCTTATGTAAATCATGAAAAATATGTGATCAAAGTTGCCAGGCATATTCGTCTAAGAATGAGGAGAGCGACTTGATCAAGACAGACATTTTCATTTTTGAAAATCGATGAGGCCTGGCATTATCATGTTGGCAAATCTTTTGGGATTGATTCGTGTTTGAACTTGGTAAAAATGCATTCAAAATTGTGAAACAGCCGTTTTTGATGCAATAAAATCAAGACTTAGTGGTGAATTCTGAGGTCTCGGGTAAATGACTTTTAATCTAAATTGTTCTTTTACTTCAATGTCATAAGAAAATGATAAGGAAACTTTACAAAACTGTGACTTGCCTGCTTTACCACCTTGCAAATTTTGGCCATTTTGCTTCACTTTTTAGCTCACCTGAGCCGATGGCTCACAGTTGAGCTTATAGGATAGGCAGACACCCGATGTCCGTCCGTCGTCGTCCACCATTTTCAAAGAACTTGGCATGAAGTATCGATGACTTACCTAGTACTTGATGACCTTGTCCTATTTGTCCGGCAATGTCAAAATAGGTCGCCTATGCATTTGAATGGGAAAAACTGTAAAGGAAAAACTTACAGAAAATGAGCAGTAGGACTGAATATTAATGATTCTGAAAAAAATTGGACCCCAGGGGCTCATATGCCCCACCCCTTGAAAGTGGCAATCAATGTGTATATAAATAATTCAGGTCACATGACCAAGATGGCTGCCAAACCCATATATGGTAAAAACTCTTTAAAATGTTCTTCTTCAGAAGTGGTCGCCCGATTTCAACGAAACTTGGTATGAAGCATTGATGACTCAAGAACTACAATGTATATATAAATCATGACCCTGTGACGACCTTTACCTATTTTTCAGCAAGGTCAACATAGGTCGCCTATGCATTTGAATGGCGAAAACTGTTAAAATGCCATTCAAAGGGAAAATCTTGCAGGAAATGGGCAGTAGGACTGAATATCAATGATTCTGAAAAGAAATGGACACAAGGGGCACATCTGCCCCCACCCTGGGGCAACATAAATGTATATTACCATAATATTCAAACAGATTCTTCTCTGAAACCGCTTTGCCAATCAAAGCCAAATTTTATATGAAGCATCTATAAGAAGGGGGAACCAATGTGTTTATAAATAATCCAGGTCACATGACTGACCAAGATGGCCACCATGCCCATATATGGTAAAACCCCTTCAAAATCTTCTCCGGAACTGGTTCAACGAAACTTGGCATGAAGCATTGATGTCTCAAATACTACAATGTGTATATAAATCATGACCCTGTGATGACATTGACATATTTTAGGGCAAGGTCATCATGGGTAGCCTATGTTTTTGAATGGGTAAAACTGTCAAAATGTCAATTAAAGGGAAAAACTTGCAGGAAATTGACAAATGGACAGGATATTGATTATTCTGAAAAAAAAAATGGCCCCTTTACTGGCGCTAATTTCCATAATATTCAAACATGTTTATTGGTTTATACAACAGATCTCAGGTGAGCGTTTACAGGACCTTTGGTCCTCTGGTTTGACACCCACTGTACTTATGAACGTTTTCACGTACTGTTGATTTTGCTAATGCTTATGTTTTTACATTTCTGAATAACTCTAAAGCTGAAAAAATCATTTGAGACCGTAAAATGCCAAAGATATGTTATAATAAGAAGACAATATGAAAAAAAAACTGTGTCTGGTCCAAAACGTTTTTTGCCGAGTATATAAAGCATAATAAAATATATACTCTAACACGACGATCATTCAATAAATGCATTTTTCATAGCTGGACAAAAATAAACTGTACTTTAATATCAACAAAATATTTCAAACTTCCGGCTTCTTACTTACATTTAACATTAAGACGAGAAAAAAAAACATCTTTTCTACGTAAATGGTTTTTTGATACCTCAAGACAAAATTTGTGACTGAATACCAAGAAACATGAGCTCAGAGATAAAAAATATACATTTTGAGACTTTTTTTTTTTTTTTTTTTTTTTTTTTTTTTTTTGGGGGGGGGGGGGAAGGGGGGTGGGAATGACTCGTTTTGGCTATTACTCAGCTTTAGGAATAATTTACATTGTAAAATGATTTAAATTGTAATGGTGTTCTTAAAATAATGATATTCACATTTCCAACTCGAAGTTTCGCATATAAAGCACAGAAGCACAGTAAACCACCCTTGGTGTTCCACCGACGGGGGCGGGGGGGGGTGGGGGTGGGGGGTCGGCTCACGTTACAAAATTAATAAAAAAAAAAAACGTTGGCTTTGTGTACAAAATTTGTCTTCATGGAAATCTAAATGTCGGAATTGGAAGCGAACAATAAGATGTGGTTCGTGGGCTCGTGAGTAATTATGTTCATTCATGTTAGTTTTTCAAAAGTTTTACAATGGATGGGAAATACCATATCCTATTTACTGAACTGGGAAAACCAAATATTTTTTGCAGATCATGTTACCAATGTCATGACTGAGCCGCATCATGAGATAACGGAATTTTTGTCTATGCGAAAACAAAGGCGCAGATCAGCTGTGCAGTAACTGCACAGCTGATCAGCGCCTTTGTTCTCGCTACACGGATTGTACAATCCCCTCTTTTTCCTAAATCCGAATTTTCAGGCTTTTAGTATTTTTCTGTGGCTGTACAGGTCGGTTTGTGTCAGACCTAGTCGGAAACCCGAAGACCGGCTGCTCATGTTTTTCCAACCATAGACTTGTAAGAGGTACATAATTATTCAACACCTTCAATCCAGAGGCTTCAACGTATTTTCATGTTAGCAAGAAAAATATTCTGCTTCTCCTGGTCAACAAATATTTTATGTTTTCCGTGTCATTTGAAAGGTAAATGAATAAAGCAATAAACATGATATTTTCGTTGTATATTTAATTTTGTAGCTGAGTCGCCGCCTCTTGGGAAATAACTGCTTTCTCTGTTTACTCATTTTGGGTTTCATGGATATTTTTTATGCCTTTGACAGTTCATTGTTCCTGTTATTGTTAAAATTTATACTTTTGAAAAACGGAACACGCATGCATTTTCGAGAAAGCTGTTTAGTGTGTTAATTTTTATTGTAATAAATTAACAAGGCACGTGAGGAAAACATGCCCGTGCAATATATACACCCTTCGACCCCACTTTTATATAGTAAAACTGGGGTATGCATGGGTATACCTATTATTCTTATTTTAGCTCCAAAACATAGATTGTGTGCCCACAATCTACGTTTTGAGCAAAAATAAGGAATATATATGTATATAATTCTAATGAAATTTTAGATTTTTTACAACCAAAACAATTCTGTATTGCCCAATGCATGGGCATTTTTTTTGTAATGAAAACTTGTCACCTTTATAAAGCGTTTTAATTCTAGGCCCAGATAAGCGTTTGTATTGACACTTTGATCACCAACAACGGAACGGTTCAAACTACTTGTAGTCATGTTACTGACTTTAATGTCCGCAATAAATCTGTGACAGCTAACCGTCTTAAACATGACTAAACTTAACGTTCTTATACTTTGTAAAGCGTATTCCAAGTTTTATCTGCAACATGCAGAAAGTGTCTAAATATGATTTTGGATTGAAAACGTTTCTGTTACAAGGGACGTCGGAACCCGAGTGGAGGTATAAATTAAAGAACGTTTGGAATAATAGTAATAAAATGTAAAATAAGTAAACTTTTCAACATCATTCAAACATATTATCAACCCTTATAAATATATTAGCCATGATATGAATGTGATGCAACATACAGTATGCTTAGAATTTAACCAGGCATCGAGGTTATAAATTTTTTTTTTCATGCTCAACTCAGCTGAGCTTGAAATAATATTGAACTAGCCAAAATCACTGGAATTTTAATGTATCAATCACATTTAAGCCTACAATTTATCCTGCAAATAAATGTTGAAATGCCAACAATTGTTCAAAGGCTCTCCTGTCCTGTTTGATTGCACGCGGGTGTGTCGGATCTCAGACTGATTGACGGTCCCGAATCTTACAGAAGAGAGGGACCTTACTACGAATTGGGTAATGAGCCAAACACTGGCCCACCGAGGTTAATAAATTAGCTTTTTTGTTTTGCTCTTGTAATAATTCAGCGTTACTGTTGAGACTGAACCGTTTATTGTTGTTTAATAAGGATGGGGATAGTGGCCACGTAAAATCTCCCCAGTAATTTCTTTGCAGACCGTTCTAAGGCGAATTTACTGTGAACTTCATGTGTTTTGTTTAATTTTTCTACCTCTCTGTTGTACTCGTCACTTTTGTATTTGGTTGAGGAATGGCCAGATGGCTACCTTTGTTGGGAAAGAGCTAGACATATTGCTCTTCATGTGTGTATGTGTATTGTAACATTTTTGTGGTGTTTTGTTCTATACATTCCCGACTGATGTCTTGGTTTGGGATTTTAGATTTGTTTGTACAACCTCTCCCAGCAGGCACATGACGTCATAATGACGTCAGATCGAGTCGATGCGACGTCATGGCGTCGCATCGACGTTGATATGACGTCATTATGACGTCATGTGCCCGCTGGGCTGTGCCTTCTATTCTTACTTCACAATCGTAATTTGTCTTTTTCCATCACCATGAAACGAACTCAACGAACTTAACTTAAATGTTTAAAGAAATTTATCATGGATGTGCTACAAAGTCAGCAAATCCAACAACAACATTTTCAGAAGACAGGCGCTCAGTTACTGGACCAGATTTTTGTGTGCATTTCACCCATTTGAAGACCCTAGCGAAACGTTAATGCCACTAGATTTTATCAAACTCGTTTTCCACCCACCCTAGACAAGGCCTAGCACACGGGATTGAAAAAAGGCTTTGCAATAAACATAATGGCATTAATGTTTCGCTAAGGTCTTCAAACGGGTGAAAAAAAGATTAGGTCTAGTCGTCGTGTGGTTTAATCTTGAAAATGAATAAAGATAAAATGCAGCTAAAATGCACCATTGCACCATGGTATTACCATTTTGCTTACATGGTCATACCATTTATGATCAATTTAATACACTTCGAATATGCACGCGAAGTCATAATTTACGTATTATTATCGGTTCTTTATGTGAAAGTAAGAGCCAAGTTTGCCATCTAAAAACTAGATTCAATGTGACATGAATTATAGATTCAATGGGACATTAATTACACATTGGCATAAAAGCGTGATGTACCTTGTTTGATATAATTATGAAACGCACCGATTAATACCAGGAAGTATTTATCATGTTTACGCAACAAAAAATAAGAACCATTATCGTACCCAAGTCACAGTGGATGCACAAGAATATGATTTATAGTGCCGGTAAATTTTGAGATCAAAGAGAAGCCTAAGATTTCAAGTAGGAACTGATAATTATTGTATATCGAAAATGTAAAACGAACACTTTTTAAATTATATTGAGGAAAACTTTATAACGAAAATAACGAAAGACAGAGACAAGGATTGTTAAAACACCACAAGTAATGTAAGTAAATTTTCATTACGGTTTAATTATCAAGAAAATATCGGGAAAAAAAAAAACGTTTTAAGTAGCATTATTTTTTATTCAGTTTAAAGGCCCTTTCAAATTATTTCATTAACTCACACTGTTTTAATAGTCTACACAAGCACAAACAATGCATGTTTTTACAAACGCATGGCAAAATACTTTGATTGGTCCAAAACTGAACTGTTAGTTATTAAAAATAGAACATCTTCAAATATTCAATCATTTGTACGACCGGATAATAAAGCCATAGTTGTCATGTTAATTGTCTCTAAGAAAGGATTTTAGTCTTCTGAAGCCGCTGGAGATTCTTTTTCATTCCTCTCCAAAATTCGGTTAGGCAAACATTCGGCGACCTCGCTTCTACTTCTATTGGCTAAAGTTTGAAAACGAGGCCTTAAACTTTCACAGCGAAGAAAATGTGCCTTGTAACTGATATTATCAAAGGCCCATGTATATCTTTAATTACCTGAAACCAAATTATATGCGTGACGCGGTTACAATATGAAAAAATAATAATAAAAAAAAATATAAAACAATAAAAATAAATAAATGAAAAAATAAAAAAAATATGTTTGACATGTTGTTCTTTGAATGTGTGAAAAAATAGACCCAACTGTTCTGCTGTCAACAGTTTAAAAACATGTTTGTGAAATAAATGTCCCCACCACTTTATTTAGTGAAACTAAGTTTATGGAGGTTTACATTTTTTTTCTTATTTTTATTCCAAAACATAGATTGTGGGTACTCGTTAGAACCGCCAGGAGAGGCGGTGATAACGCGGAGAGGCGGTTATAACGCCGTTTATCCACAATCAATGTTTTGAGCAAAATATATACATGTAAATATAGAAATAGTTCTTTTTACAGCGGATAAAATCGTGCTATATTGCATGGGCAAGTTTTCGTAGGAGTTTTAAAACGGTCGATAAATAATAGCTATCGATAGGTCCAGAAAGTCTAAGAAAGTTAGGCGGGTGAGTAGGTTGGTAAGTGTAGGCAGGTTGGTTGGTTGGTTGGGTGATTGGTTTGAAGGCAAATCATTTTAGTCGGTCATAAAAGAAGGCAAATCACACAACCACACACCAACTTTAACCCATATTTGACGAATGGATTCTCTTATCATTATCAATTGGAAGAGTCCACTTTCATTTTTAGGGGTCATAGGAGTGATTTTTATCTCATTTTTCGATGAAATTCCTCCAAGCAAACAGAATAGCCCCAGATGGGACGCCGCGTTCTGCGGCGTCACATCTGGGGCTATGCTGTTTGCCTATGTCCCATAAAAGGGACGCCAGGCTTAAATGAGTTAATAAGGAAGTCTTAATTCGAGTTTACCCATCCGTAGAGAATACCGACATACAAAAAGTTACAAGGAAAAAAATCTTGTTTAAGGCAGTTTGGGCAATGATATTATTTTACGCAATTTCTCAATTTTCTGGCTCAGTGGGCCTTCATAAAATTAATGTATTCTACCCAGAAGCTTAATATGTAACATTCAACAGTAACTGTGTGATACATTTGTCGTGCTGCTTGAACATCGTTGAAATACAGACCGGTATGAACCTTACATTCATATAGAAAATGGTTTATAGTAAAATGTCCTTTTTTGTTTTAATATGCTTGATTTCTACAGACATACAGATGGGTATGACATACATGTAGACAGACAGACAGACAGACAGGCAGGCAGGCAGGCAGGCAGGCAGACAGACAGAGACAGACAGACAGACAGACAAAAATAGAAAGATAGATAGATAGATAGATAGATAGATAGATAGATAGATAGATAGATAGATAGATAGGTAGGTAGGTAGGTAGGTAGGTAGATAGATAGATAGATAGATAGATAGATAGATAGATAGATAGATAGATAGGTAGGTAGGTAAGGATAGATAGATAGATAGATAGATAGATAGATAGATAGATAGATAGATAGATAGATAGATAGATATATAGATAGATAGATAGATAGATAGATAGATAGATAGATAGATAGATAGATAGATAGGCATTTTATCTTGTTTATCATCACATTTATTTCAGACGCATACTATTCTAGATGGCTGACTCGGTCTGCATATTTTATCTGCCAGACGGTGAGGTTTGGGCAAAATATCTACAGGAGAGATCACAACAATATGACATTTCTGCCGAACTTAAGCCCTTTAGGGATAAGTCAACCGCCAAACACACACAAGCGAGGCTCAATATCATGTTAATAACACCAGAACTAATCGAAACAGATGACCTTGACATTCGTGCAGATTACGGAGGAGTAACATGTGTTGCGGTCCTTACTGGAGTTGACCACGATTCCTGGAGTTTGGCTAAAAAGGTGTTAAAATTGGATGACGAATTTGACTGGTTTATCTATGAACTTGAGGGAGATGCCGATTCGGCTAGAGACCTAATGGTTTTCATTGTCAGTTTGTATGAAAGCATTGGAAGAAAGTCGCCTAGGCTATCCTGGACAGAGAGTCCTTCAGGAACAGACACTGATGATGGGAAAGGAGAGATACACAAAGGCTCAAGTAATGAAGTTGAAAATGCGGACGAAAAAGAAACAGATAGAAATAGACCGGGCTCCGGTGGAAGCCTTTATGATAAATTACCAGCTCCAAGGCCACTACATGCGATTTCTCATGTGTTTGAAAAGGTGAGAAATGAATATATTGCGATTTAGTGCTCAATGAATAATATATAACACAAACCTCCAAAATTAAAGAATGCAGCTGTTGAAGAAAAGGTTTTGAGCCAACATGATACTATCATTTGCGATAAGTAGGTTTGCAAAAATATATACAAAAGTAGTATTGAAGGACGTCGCTATGTGGATTTAGTCATTGTCATTAAAATCAATAACCAAAACAGTATTTAGATGTTTTCTTAAAAGTAATCATTAGATTTAGCGTCATATCTACTTCCTTATAGAAGATTAGTGATATAGTGTCAAAAGGTTCATAAACAGACTTAACATTAAAATACTCTTTCAGTTCAGATAACAGAATAGCCACCTCGTGATATCGCTGCTCGTCGGCTCTATATCGTACACTCTCTACACTGTATCAGCACTTATTTGTCAGTTTTGTTGTTTCCCGTCTGTGTTTTAGGGAGGGGCGTTGCTTCTTATTGCACCAGTTACCGACCATTGCTTTATATCAACTGGCATATCTTGTTTAGCTTCGCGATAATATAGAATGTCTAGTATAGTACCAATTAATACTGTGTAAAGCTCAGAACAAAGACAAGACCGTGGGTACTGACAAAGGTCAAAACTGGTTGGTTGCATAAATGTTTTTGTTTACGGATAACCAGCATTTAAACAAACAGATTGGATAAACCTAAAACCAAAGTTTCATAGCGCCAAGAATCTATAAACTAGGGTACATATTTGTAAACAGTGATTCGTGATTCTTGATTTTTCATTTTAGAGTCGCGTAAGCTCTTTTGAGCTTCTCTACTCCCTCTTAGTGTTCTCTATACTCATGTATCACTAATTTTCAGGACGATCAAGTCTACCTAGTAATGGAGGGTATAAACAGCGGTCTTGTTGAGGTTAAATTCCGAGAGTCTGCAAAATCGGTCAAAGCTACACAAGTATCTGTTAAAACCACGATGTACAGTTTTAAGCATGAGCGTATGTACAAGAGTTTATTTTCCTCATTTATCTGTAATCTTTATATGACCAAAAAAATGTCTAATCGCCGAATATGTGAACTCTACAAATGTGCTATGTAAATCGTTAATGGTCAAACCCTACAAGCGGTAGAAAATACCGAGGAGAGGCCTCTGAATAAAAATGTTAAAAAAAAAAAAAAAAAAAAAAAAAAAAAAAAAAAAGACAGCTGAAAAAAGAGTAAACAGAAGTATGATATCGGCAACAAATAAAATAATGGAACGATTAAATATATGTTTCTTTAAGTCTAAGTTCCTATCTTGCATAAATAGTACAAATGTTTGAATATGTCCAAAAAACCTTTCAGAATCAATGGGTTCAACGTTTGACGTATTGCTAGACACTGTTCCTATTGGTCAAGGTGAATTGACCAGTGAAATCCCACCAGACTACGACCTGTACGACATGCCACCATTTCGTGATTCGACGTCATCAGGGGTGTCATCAAGATTATCAGACATTTCCATAGACAGTATGTCACCAAGGCAACAGGCACCGCCCCCGCCGACAGCTCATCGCTTCGGACAGTCGAATTCGCCGTATGTTAACGACCAGAGTCGCGCCTCCTCTCGATCCTCGAACGCATCCACCATATCACCAATGTCAAAGTTGGATCAGTTACAAAAACTACTGTCGGATGTCACAGACCCTATTGCCATACTGTGTCAGAGTCTAAAGATTAAAGACGATGTCGCCCACCTGGATGAGAAACTCTCACAGATGATGATTTCTACCGACGCCCTTGGAGTAATCTCGTGCCAGTCGGTACTGGAATCTCTCTCAGGTAAAATACACTCCCTTCAATGCACAGAAAATAAATGACCCGCGACGCCAGAAAACCGGTCTTCGGGATTTCCGACCAGGTCCGACACAAATCGGCATATATACCTAAAACAAAGCTAGAATCTTGAAATTTTAGGTAAAAGTAGGGGAGGAATTGCACTGTGTAGCGAAAACAAAGGCGCTGATCAGCTGTGCAATTACTGCACAGCTGATCTGCGCCTTTGTTTTCGCAAATGCAAAAATCTGTTGTTTTTTTCTCATGACGCGGCTCAATTGTACCTGGCAGACAAGCTTCCATCCTTAATTTACATGCTTTAATTTACATTTTTGCTTCCTATAAAACTGGTTCATACATTTTAAGTTTTGTGAAAAATGTGGGACAAAGTGTCTCTATAACTCGGGTATCAAATAGACCGGATGAAACGTATTATAATTAGTTTATGAGGGGACTCTTTGAAAACAACCCATGGCGGGTGATCATATCCCTGCAATATGTTAAAATATTTGGGAACAAAATGGTCATAAACTATAGTGTTTTTTTTTTTTTTTTTTTTTTTTTTTTTTTTTTTTTTGTTGTTTTTTAATTATTATTTTTATACAGACTTTACTGGTCTGGTATTTGCACGCTTAAGCCAGGAAAAAGCAACTTTATGGACTTTCATAAACATTTTGAATTGAGTCATTAATCAACACGCTTTGCTTATCGTATTTTTAAACAAACCTTTTTTAAACAAACTTTATATTACGAGTACTTTATATGTCAAGAGTGAAACTATAAACTGCATGTCAAGGTAAATATTACTATGTATGAAGAGACACGTTTTTTCCATAGGTAAAATGTTTTTGTTTAACTTGGAGTTACTTTATATATATGCAATAGACTGCATCAACAACTGCATATCAGACAGAAAAAAAGCCTTCGTGCAATACCTTATCTCATCGACGTTCATGTTTTAAAATATTCTAAGGCCAAAATTATGTACATGTCAAGTAGCAAAAGTTGGATTTCGTATTTGAGCCGCCTCATGAGAAAACAAACACTTTGCTTATGCGAAACCAACTGCGAAGCTGATAAGGGCCTTTATTTTCTCTACACTGATAGTATAATTCCTTTACTTTCTAAATCCAAAATGTCCGCCTATAGTCATTTTCTATGCTTGTACAGCTCGATTTGTGCCTGACCTGGTCAGAAAGCACATTGTTGGGTTTCTCATGACGTGGCTTATTTGTTTTGCAGAACCACGAGACTCTATCTGGCCTACATTGTTACACTTCGGGGCTCATTTTGGCCTGTGGAAGTCATGTATGTCTTTGGTGAACAACCCAGTAACCCGACCTGCTGCTGTTGTAAAGAATGAGGATAATTACTGTCCTCATGAAATTGCGAAACATCGGGGGCACGTAGAGCTTGCCGCTACGCTTAAAAGAGTTGCGGATGATGTGCTAAGTAAGGTTTTGTTTGTTTGACTCATTGTTTTATATTCCAGTCAACAGTTTTTAGCTCACCTGAGCCGAAGGCTCACAAGGTGAGCTTATAGGACGGCCATGATCCGGCGTCCGTCCGTCCGTCGTCCGTCCGTCGTCCGTCGTCCACAATTCCAAAGATCTTCTTTTCTGAAACCGCTTGGCCGATCTAGTTGAAATTTTATGTGGAGCCTCCTTGGGAAGTGGAATTTCAAGTTTGATCACCAAATCCAGGTCACATGACCAAGATGGCTGCCACGCCCATATATGGTAAAAACCCTTCAAAAATCTTCTTCTCCAGAACCGGTGAGCCGATTTCCACGAAACTTGGTATGTAGCATCGAGGACTTCAGCCCATCATAGTTTGATAAAATGATGACCCTTGGATGACCTTGACCTATTTTACGGCAATGTCAAATTTGGAAACATAGGCATATACATGGGAAAAAGTGAAAACTATGGATTTTTTGAAAACTATTGCAGCCTGAGGCCTGAAAAGTGGTAGATGCAAACAATTAATGGAGTAGATGAAGGTGTGTGATTAATGTAGGTCAAGGTCATCTCTTGACCTTGGCCAGTCTGTCGTCCATACACATTTTTCAAAGATCTTCTTCTCTGAAACTGCTGGGCCAATCAAAGTGAAATTTCATGTGGAGCATCCATGGGTAGGGGAGACAAAAGTTTGATCGCAAAATTCAGGTCACATGACCAAGATGGCTGCCACACCCATATATGGTAAAAACCACTCAAAAATCTTCTTCTCCAGAACCGGTGAGCCGATTTTCATGAAACTTGGTATGTAGCATCGGGGACTTCAGCCCATCATAGTTTGATAAAATGATGACCCTTGGATGACCTTGACCTATTTTACGGCAAGGTCAAATTTGGAAACATAGGCTTTTACATGGGAAAAAGTGAAAACTATGGATTTTTTGAAAACTATTGCAGTCTGAGTCCTGAAAAGTGGTAGATGCAAACAACTAATGGAGTAGATGAAGGTATGTGATTAATTTAGGTCAAGGTCATCTCTTGACCTTGGCCAGTCTGTCATCCATTCACCCTTATCAAAGATCTTCTTATCTGAAACTGCTGGGCCAATCAAAGTGAAATTTTATGTGGAGCATCCATGGGTAGGGGAGACGAAAGTTTGATCGCGAAATCCAGGTCACATGACCAAGATGGCTGCCACGCCCATATATGGTAAAAACCACTCAAAAATCTTCTTCTCCAGAACCGGCAGGCCGATTTTCATGAAACTTGGTATGTAGCATTTGGGACTCCAGCCCATCATAGTTTGATAAAATGATGACCCTAGGATGACCTTGACCTAATTAACAGCAAGGTCAATTTTGGAAACATAGGCTTTAACATGGGAAAAAGTGAAAACTATGGATTTTTTGAAAACTATTGCAGCCTGATGCCTGAAAAGTGGTAGATGCAAACAACTAATGGAGTAGATGAAGGTATGTGATTAATGTGGGTCAAGGTCATCTCTTGACCTTGGCCAGTCTGTCGTCCATACACACTTTTCAAAGATCTTCTTCTCTGAAACTGCTGGGCCAATCAAAGTGAAATTTTATGTAGAGCATCCATGGGTAGGGGAGACGAAAGTTTGATTGCGAAATCCAGGTCACATGACCAAGATGGCTGCCACGCCCATATATGGTAAAAACCACTCAAAAATCTTCTTCTCCAGAATCGGCAGGCCGATTTTCATGAAACTTGGTATGTAGCATTTGGGACTCCAGCCCATCATAGTTTGATAAAATGATGACCCTAGGATGACCTTGACATAATTAACAGCAAGGTCAATTTTGGAAACATAGGCTTTAACATGGGAAAAAGTGAAAACTATGGATTTTTTGAAAACTATTGCAGCCTGATGCCTGAAAAGTGGTAGATGCAAACAACTAATGGAGTAGATGAAGGTATGTGATTAATGTGGGTCAAGGTCATCTCTTGACCTTGGCCAGTCTGTCGTCCATACACACTTTTCAAAGATCTTCTTCTCTGAAACTGCTGGGCCAATTAAAGTGAAATTTTATGTGGAGCATCCATGGGTAGGGGAGACGAAAGTTTGATTGCGAAATCCAGGTCACATTACCAAGATGGCCGCCACGCCCATATATGGTAAAAACCACTCAAAAATCTTCTTCTCCAGAACCGGCAGGCCGATTTTCATGAAACTTGGTATGTAGCATTTGGGACCCCAGCCCATCATAGTTTGATAAAATGATGACCCTAGGATGACCTTGACATATTTTACGGCAAGGTCAATTTTGGAAACATAGGCTTTTACATGGGAAAAAGTGAAAACTGGATTTTTTGAAAACTATTGCAGCCTGATGCTTGAAAAGTGGTAGATGCAAACAACTAATGGAGTAGATGAAGGTATGTGATTAATGTAGGTCAAGGTCATCTCTTGACCTTGGCCAGTCTGTCGTCCATACACACTTTTCAAAGATCTTCTTCTCTGAAACTGCTGGGCCAGTCAAAGTGAAATTTATGTGGAGCATCCATGGGTAGGGGAGACGAAAGTTTGATCGCGAAATCCAGGTCACATGACCAAGATGGCTGCCACGCCCATATATGGTAAAAACCACTCAAAAATTTTCTTCTCCAGAACCGGCAGGCCAATTTTCGCGAAACTTGGTATGTAGCATTTGGGACTCCAGCCCCATCATAGTTTGATAAAATGATAACCCTAGGATGACCTTGTCCTATTTTACGACAAGGTCAAGTTTGGAAACATAGGCTTTTACATGGGAAAAGGCGAAAACAATGGATATTTTGGAAACTGTTGCAGTCTGAGACCTGGAAGTTGCTAGATGCAGACAACCAAAGGAGTCAATGAAGGTAAGTAATTAATGAAGGCCAAGGTCATTTCTTGTCCTTGACCCAAAGTCATTTAAATATCAAAATTAAAATTATGGTTTACTCATAAATCACTGGGTTTGGAAACTATTGCAGCCTGAGACCTGAAACTTTGCAGATGCAGACAACTTATGAATTCAATAAAGGTGTGTGAGTATTCAAGGTCAAGGTCATTTCATGATGACTTAATACTCCAGGATCAGGCTTCAGGTGAGCGTTCTCAGGACCAATGGTCCTCTGGTTGGTCATGTCGGGACTTTGCCGCCATTGTATGGGACTTCTATCCAAAGTCAAGACATCCGAAATATGTGTATGTTTGGAATATGACTATGTAAACGACAAAGGCTTACTTGTTTGGATGGTTTCACCTGATCACTTTTATCAGGACATCTCAGACATGCTGTTTCGTTAGGCTGACAGTCAGTTGGTAATTGAGTCCTCCGTCAAACCACCCATCATTAATATTCATTTTATATTGACCATTCAAATCTGCACATTAACTAACGGTCAATGACGGTTAGACAACATGTGGGTTAGACAAACAAACCAACACGTGCTTTTTACAGGTAAATATAGGTGCAAAAACACAATGTTTGTCTAAGGAAATAGGGGTGGGCGTGGCTATACCTTGCTGGCGGAGGAGTCAATTGAGTCCTCCGTCAAACCACCCACTATTAATATTCATTTTATATTGACCATTCAAATCTGCACATTAGCTAACGGTCAATGACGGTTAGACAACACGTGGGTTAGACAAACAAACCAACACGTGCTTTTTACAGGTAAATATAGGTGCAAAAACACAATGTTTGTCTAAGGAAATAGCGGTGGGCGTGGCTATACCTTGCTGGCGGAGGAGTCAATTTTATGTTTGACTTGAGGTAAGAGCAGCCAATCTTTTTCTCACAATCCGAGTGGCGATAGCCCTAAGTCATTGGCTGATATACAGTTTAAAACAAATATTATGTAATAGCGCCCAAAATAGGCAAATAGAGTGTTTACAAAATGTAAATGAAAACATGTTCAATATTTACATAGCCTGAGTAAACAAATCCCATTTCTTCCCAGATAAGAATGGAGACCGAGAAAGTCTGGTATCCCTCAACTCCCTACAGTATCAGTATCCTCCACCAGTTCCACCTAGGACACCATCTATGAAAGGTGAGTATTGCTCTTTAGATAGGAATAAGCTGTTTCCCCGGTTTTTCATGTGTTACTATATATTCTGTGTGTCTATCTTGCCTAAGGCTGGTTGTTTTGAGATGTTAATCCTTGAAATTGCAGCAAAATTGTCCGGCTTTCGATGTCAGTGTATAAACTGATAAGGTTTTTTTTTTTTCCCGAAACTTATGACCCACCTTTTCCGTCTGCTTCTAAAAGTCTTACCATTTTATGCTAATCGAGATGTTCCGTTTTGTTAAAATTTGGTTTTAGTGGTACATTGTTACAGGGACAGTAGATTTACAGGGATCTGAAACTTCAGTACTGCTATTATCATTCTCCAATGTATGCGTGACTTGGAGTCAGGCCAGGTTTTAGAATATGCCCAATAGGTGGAGAATAAGTAAGAAATATGTGTTTATAGTGGTCAGTCTCTACGAACTACTCCTTCTTCTATATTGCATTTTTATTCAAGCAAAACATGTCATCTGTTTAAGCACATATTGGGCTGTTGTTTGATGTCAAGTTTGAATAGATACATCAAAAATTACACCTAAAGCCTAGGTTACATTTGCCCTACGATTAACTTGCGATGATCGAGCGATGCCATTTTTTGCATTTTCGTGCGGTCTCCGCAGGGTGACCCTACGATGCCCCTACGATTCTACGGCTTCCTATGGCTTCCTACGGCTTCCTACGATCTCCGTAGCCTCTACGATTTTGTAGTAGTCTGCACTTTTACAAATTTTAAAAATCGTAAGACCGTAGCCCGTAGACACGTCGTAGGTAGCATCATCGTACGGGCGCCTTACGGAAACCCTGCGATGATCGTGCGGTCACCGCACGGTTTTATGATAATTTGGGGACTAAAATAATAAGATAATCGTAGACCTTTAGGGTGATCGTGCGGCATCCGTACGGTTATATCACAAGTTTATTAAAATCGTACGGACACCTAACATCGTGAGGCTATCGTAGGGAGACTGCAAAAAATCGTAAGGACTCCTCACGACCATCGCACGGGCTCCGTACGATTTCAACTTAAAGTGTGCGGAGACCCTTTGATTTCCCTACGATCTCCAAACAGTTCCGACTCAGGACATCGAGGAAAGCTAGAGCAAGAAATCGAACGATGCCCGTATGAATTGTAAACACCTACATGTACGTCGTATCCCATGATCACTTTCGATTTTCAAAAAATCGTAGGGAAATTGCGGACCGAAAAATCGTACAATGATCGGGGCAAATGTAACCTACTAGGCATGACCCCTTGCGGCCTCCCTACGATCACTGTACGATTTTTGTTCCCAAATTATCATAAAAAAATCGTGCGGTTACCGCTCGATTATCGCAGGGTATCCGTACGGTGCCCGTATGATGCCCTACGACGTGTCTACGGTCTACTGTCTTACGATTTTAAAATTTGTAATAGTGCAGACTATTACAAGATCGTAGAGGCTACGGAGATCGTAGGAAGTCGTAGAATCGTAGGGACATCGTAAGGTCACCCTGCGGAGGCCGCACGAAAATGCAAAAAATGGCATCGTACGATCATCGCAAGCTAATCGTAGGCCAAATGTAACCAAGGCATCAGTCAGAAGTCCAAGGGACTCCGTACGATACCCACTAACAGTCTGCGGAGACCCTACGACTACCGTGCGGCCTCCTTGCGTTTTGTATCAAAACGTATAGGGACTCCGTACGGACAACGCACGGGATCCGTACGATATCTACGTACTATCTGCGGAGACATACGACTGCCGTACGATCGCCTTGCGTTTTTGTATGAGAACGTCGACAAATGGCAGATCAAAAAATCGCACGATGCCCGTATGAATTGTTAACACATACGTCGTAGCCCACGATCTCCTACGATGTCTAAAAATCGTAGAGAAAATCGCAGACCGAAAAATCGTACGATGATCGGGGCAAATGTAACCTAGGCTTAAGCCATCTGTATAAAAATGAAGAAAAATTGTTTTCTTCCAGAAGAAGTTTTTTTTTGCTTCTTTTTACAGCCTGTTTGTATAAAAGTATTCACTCAATCTATTTGAATTTTATATAAAACAACACTGGAACAGTTCATCTTTAGAATGGTATATTTCTTTTTAAGTTATGTTCAGTATGCTTGTAGGAGTATTTTGTAAAGCACAGACAGTGTTTGGAATATTTTCCCTTATTAAATTGCATAGTCAATTATTGAAATACCTGTCCAGCCCAGTCCAAGTGGCAAGACAAGCATATTCTATAAAATAGGGCTAGAGTCCAATCACTTGTAGAGTCCAATCACTGATTGTTATTGCTATCGTCCCTTCTTTTCTTACCATAGATAACAATGCTGTGCAAAGAAAATGATAATTTTGGAACTAGAATATCATACTATTTGATCAAATTAAATCATTTAATGAGTATAGAACAATTTTACAAATCATCAACACAAACACACCAAAAACAACCACGTTACACTATGATGTGACATAATATGTAAACGTCTATGCCACCACTTTCACGTTTTGTAATCGTATGTGATATTGGTTTTTAAACTGAATTGTAGGTCTAAGCAGTGAGGACGAGGGTACCCCTAAAGGTATACTGAAAAGACAGAGCCAAAGTAAGCATGCCATCTACTAAAAACCCAGTATGGCTTACTGATATTTGGAATATCAGGAGAATTATTTGTTTTCAATGTTAATATATGAGCCTGTGCATGACAAAACCAACAATTTGGGTTTCCGACCAGGTCCAACACAAACCAGCCTGTACAGTCACAGAAGAAACCCAGAATCTTGGAAATTTGGGAATAAGTAGAGGAGGAAATGTACTTTCCGTGTAGCGAAAACAAAGACGCTGATCAGCTTCGCGGTTACCGCGAAGCTGATCTGCGTCTTTGTTTTCGCCCATGCAAATTGTTGGTTTTCTCACGCACAGGCTCATATCTCCACAATTTATGTATCTTCATGCAACACGTTGCTGTTTTATGACAGACTTTTACCCCCAAACCTAAGCATCTTGTTATGCAGTGTGTTTTGCAATATGTTCAGGCTGAATGCTTTTTCCTGGTTTTGCCACAGACCAATGCCTTTGATGTTCGATGTCTAAAATAGCTGTAAAATAACAATCAGAAATGATACGTGGGTGATCCAAGAAGTAATGCGAACACAATTATATTTTAGTAACCAATGCAGATATATTTAAATAATTTGGAATGTTTACACGTGTATATATTTGCAATTATTAGGTGTAATATCATGAGGTTCGGATGACGAGTTGAGATTTAAACATTATTTTATTTGTCGACCCGAAGTCGACATGGACGCGAAATTGACTGAAAATGTCATTTTTGTTTGGGGTACAGGGAACGATTTTGTGCTCCAATTTATTAAATTGACATTTATATACACACAAATAATATTCTTTGTTTCATATATGCCTTAAGCTTGGAAATACATGTAATAGAGCAAACGAAATGCAAAGATCAGCAGGATCTATTCTATGTTGCCTAGCAACGGCATCTAACAAAAATATCACAATTTCGAGGAAGTACCCCGATAAGGATAGAAATATCGACATTTATACCCACAGCCTATCATAACGAAGACTTTCTATTCAAAAATTAAATATTATATGAAATTTAATCTTTTTGGTTAAGTAGAAGTTGTGTTGATGAAAATGTGGAGATTAAGAGAGATCAAAATTGACTCAAATTCTAGGGGGTACAGATAGCCAGACCTCAATAATTTGCGCTACGTTAAACTCACCAAGGTATGTACAGTAAATTTATTGAAGGGATTATTGTACTTTGGAATAAAACGATTATTGACGTAATTATGCGTTGCATATTACACTTCATTACATAAATATAATCCGTTTTAACCGTGGCCAAGGTCGTTTCCCTTGCATTCTCTTGTTGCTAGGCAACGAGAGTTGCTATGTGATTCAGTCAAAATAGTAATCGGATCTGGAAAAATCGATAATGCATCAAAATTCTGATGTAAACCATTTTGGAAAATGGCAATGGTGAAAGAAATTACACACGAGTTCGCATTACTTCTTGGATCACCCTCGTAAACTCTAGAACATGCCTTTGTAACTTCTAGGGTCAGTGGAAGGCTTAAATTATTAGATATTCATTAGTACTAGAAATTCATTATCGGTTTAGATTCATTCTCTAATCAACGTTTTGTATATTTGGCTCTGTTTGGATAATCTAGTCTTTGTATCGACTATTTGTTAAAAGTTGCTAAATTACAGTATTTCACTTTGGCCCCATTTTGCCAAATCTTAAGGGTCACTGAAGAGGCCCAAGTATCCGAAACTGCGGTATGGCACATCCCTTTTCTTATTTATGGTTTTATTTTTATTTGCTATTACTGCAGCTGGTGTTGTGCCGTGTGGTGGCCGTAAAAAGTCTCCCCGTATATATACATCACCCATAGTGCAGATTATATTTTCCTTTTGGTCTTTTGAGATCAGCGAGGGTATTCTGAGAAACTAGACATTCATTAAATCGGTTTAGATTCATTTTCTAACCAACGTTTTGTATACTCTGTTTGGATAATCTAGTCTTTGTATTGACTATTTTGTGAAAAGTTGCAAAATTAGAGTATTTCCCTTTGGCCCATTTAGCCATATCTTAAGGGTCACTGAAGAGGCTTAAGTAGCCGAAACTGCGGTATGGCCCATCCATTTTCTCATTTCTGCTCTTAAAGGATCTGTTTTAATTTTATTATTCTGTTTCAAAATATTGGTATTACTTACGGTTTTAGCCATCTTTGTGTATGCTGCCCCTCGTCTTGTTGTATGTTGTTTCTAATTGATGAGTGTTTCTGTTGTTATCCAACAGGTTCTCTGAACTCAGAAGATGGATACGATAGTGTTTATGACGAGAGAAGGTCGAGACAGAGAGATGGTATGTACGTTATTATATGTCAACATTATTTGCGTGATATTTGTCGAGTTGAATATAAAAGCTTTCATTTGAATATAAATCAAACTTTCAAAAAGCTGTCTACGTGCAAATACGTAAAATGAGTAATTATTCGAAAACATCCGCATTCACAATACTTTTAGAAAACTAAACTGCAAAAATCATAATGCAGAGTTTGATGTCACTGAAATAAATGATAAACAAAGTGTTGCCAGAGCTTTGTTGCAAATTGGCATTTATGCTTACCCTGACCAGCAAAATCATTCCTCAAGTCCTTGCTTGTGGTGTTAAATGAACTTATGTTATTACTTTTTAATCCAACAGATTCTACATCTATATCAAGTAACGACAGTCGAGTTACGTTCGGCCCCATGGTCGGAGAAGTAGATTATGACAAAACACCCGTTCCACGTATGGACGATCCACTAAACACTGAGATCCGTCAACAGGGATCTGAAGTACAAGGTAATGATTTATTAAACGGACACATAGCATCCACTAATGTCATTCTTAATTCCAATGTTTAAAGAGACAGTCTGAACATTTTATCCAATTGGTAACCTCGCATTTTTGTGACGACTTGTTAAATTGTCTGTTGACCATGAAGGTCTGAACTCTTGAATTATGATCGAACCAGTTCTTTCTGATGCATAATTATGAGAAAAAAATGTTAAGAGACAAACAACAAAACTGTAGACAGCAAGATTGAAACTCATGTTCAATGTAACGTATATGGTAAGTCGCCTTTTAGATAATACTGTGCATGATTTTTTTCTATATACGCGTATGCCTAATAAGAATTAAACAACTGTATGTGAACAATCTACAGCATCTGCAGAAGAGTACTTGTCCATTCCCACATAAATCTGTATTTGTCTTTGTTTATGTAGAATAACATTACAGAATAACATTACAGAACTAAATATGCCTTGTATGGGTTTTCGTTAGGTCATAATGGAATAAGAACCAGCAACCCTATTGCCATACCTAGACCACTTGTTGATGAAGCTGCTGAGGCACACAGAAAAGATATTGCAGAATATCTCGGAGCGCGTGGGGTAGGTGGTAACAGTTAAACAGTTTAAGCAATGGAAAGGGAACGGTGTAAGCAGAAAGGTTTGCACTGTAAATGTAATATACTGATGAACGCAACGATTCTAAACGTAAAATGAAAATTTATATATATAGTTCTTCTTTTCCGTCATTTTTTTTTTCAATTTAAATGAAAGCATCCAATGATTGATATGAAAAATAATGTGTATGTGTATCTGTAGGCTTCGAATGGGTTCCCCCGATGTCTGCAATATTTGGATATATCTCTAACAATGGACAATAGGCGAAATACTCCACCAATAAATATTAGATAGTCAAGTGTTTCTGTTATATATGGCTTTTATTTCACGAGCGAAGCCACGAATGAAATATACGAGTACATTTTCTCTTCGCGAGTGAAATTGAAGCCATATTCAACAGAAACATTTGAATTTTCTTTTTATTGTGTACAACGTTTAGTAAAATCATTTCAGCAAAGGAAATCATAATTATGCATGTTATTTTGCTACCATCTCGCTTTTATTTGAAAATTGTTGACCTGGTATTTGAAATGAGCATGCAATCATGTCAAATGATTGTAAACACAGTTAAAATATTGGTGACAAACTTGTATGACAAGTGACGCCTGTTAAAAGTTTGGTGACGTCAGATTTCGTAGACTTCTTACTGAAACCAACCCACTGAAGTGGTGAGCTGCAAAACATGAACAAACTGATAAATTTTTGTAAAAAAATATCCCTTATATTCTAATTTAGAAAATGAATACCCATACTTTATGTTTTCTTTCACAAAAAAGAATTTTTTAGGCGTTTGAAATTCTGAAGTGGTGTGCAGTAAGTAAATGGATAGGGCAGAAGTAATCCAAAAATGTTATTTTTCATATGTGAAAATATAAAATATAACATTTTCTCACATGTGAAAATATAACATTTTAAATATATGCTGTATTTGATAAATAGTTCTGTGTATTTAATATCTTAGTATATAATAAAAGAAATATTATTATAACAATGTTGAATTAAAGCAGCATTCATACGAATGAGGTAAGTCTCTAATCATCACGTTGACCATGAGGAATTCATTTTTTTTTTGTAAATAATCGCTTATTCTGTAGATTCTTTTCTAATTCTTAGCAGCTTTCATCGTCCGTTCCAAGCTCAACCCACATGCACCATTATATGAAAGAGAGAGAGGAATCCCATGGTTTCTTTGAACGATTCCGACGTAAGAAAACGACGTCAAAATCATCGTTTTACCAAGATGAAGCAGGTGAAAGAGAGCCTGAACAGAGAAAATCACATTCTGAAAAAAAGGTTACGTTTGATTCTAAATCTTCATACCAAAATGTAAATAAATAGGCTCGTACAGCCGGCAGATTCGCACACGTGGCGATTATGATCTTCTTTTGTAGTTTGTGTGCTGATCTTAATTATTACGAAAAGGTCCAAGTACATGTAGGCAAAAATTAGGAAATGGCACAATCAGAACGAGTTTCCTACTCCAAAAAACCGAGGTGGGAAAAAAAACTAAATTAACAATCAGGTATAAGTCATGATAACCACCATAATGAATCAATATCGAGAACTCGCAGATTCAGTAAGCCGCCTGACGATGGAGATCCCTGGGCGCCAAATAAATTTACTAAGTCTGCAACCTGTCACTCTATTAATTCATTAAATCAAAACATACCCGCATTTTCTTTACATTTCCATTAAACTTAATATTTTGAATTTATTTTTTTTCTTACAGTTTTCTTTAGTTATAACAGGGCATTTCTTTTCTGTTCAGCTTATATAGCAAAACTGGGGTATGCAGGAGTATACCTATTTTTCTTTCTTTTTCTTTTTTGCTCCAAAACATAGATTGTTGGTACTCGTTATAGTTCTAACGTGAACCCACAATCTATGTTTTGAGCAAAAATAAGAAAAATATCAAAAAATTTCTACTGATTTTTTTCAATTTTTACATCTTAATATACATCTCTGTATATTACATGGGCGGGTTTTCGTAATGTAGACAGCCGACTTAGTTCTTTATTTGGTCAAAACAGTGCCTTTATTTCTTTCTAGACAAAGGTGTACAGACACAAAAAGGGTCATCATGAGAACGACTCCTGTAAGTTCCTTAGTATTTACATGTTATGCTCATGCGAATGGTTTCTTTCTTTCTTTCTTTCTTTCTTTCTTTCTTTCTTTCTTTCTTTAAACGAGCTATAAAAATTGATTATGTGGTTTTATACTTTTCGGCAAATGTATAACATTAATAAGTTTATTTAAATAAACAACAATTTTATTGCAAGGGTCATGGCATATTAAGAACATTAAGAACACCAAATACCCATTTAGTATTAGTCTGAAAAGCACCTAAACCAACTATATTTCCGAAACGAACAATAAATGAACTTCAGCCAAAGAATGTATTTTAGCTTCAGATCAAGATCAAGAACAGTTCCGGAGTCGCCTACAAACCTATCCTCTCCCAGGGCAGATACTGAGGCGACCAAACGTGAAGAAACTGAAGGAGAAACACGCTGCAGCGGTGAATGAAATAGTCTGGACAGCGGCAGAGGCGGGAACTAACCCACACAGAGGTAATATAGAAATCATTACAGCAAAAGAAGACAAACAATGGGCAAAGTAACTGAATGGTTCTTTTTGTATCTTTAATCTTTAAATTGGTTGGGGTGGCCAAACATAAATTTCCTACTTTTCCACAATTCAAATCACTTGCAAATTGCTCTGGTCAACCCTGAAGAGAATCAACTAAGATGGTCAAATCTGCTGATTTCAATTTTTACCAATCTAACTTGCTTTATAAACCAGTTGTTAGGAAGATTATTTTTATGTTAGCAAGTTGATAGGGTAATTTCTTCATTACTTCACAAAGAAGTTAACAGTCTTTCAATAAATTTATATAGAATGTTTGCAACATTATAAGGAACTTAGGTGTATTATTGCCCATTCTTTGTGTTCCCTGGCTGTAAGAAATATGATTGGCATATCGTAAGCGGACTACGATATTTGTGTTATTTTATTCTATTTCTTACCAGATCTAGATATTCTCTGTTCGTTTTGTTTTTTGAATTTGAGGTTTAGACGCCAAGGTCTCTCCTGCAAGATGAAATATATAGTTGAATACCAAATTTTTTATCGCTTTTATTAGAACAATCGACGACTGTTCTGTTGGAAAGGCCTTCGCAATTGATCGGATGTGTTAACTCATGTGAGTCTGGTGTCTTTTTTGTGGGACATAGGCAAACAGCATAGCCCCATCTGGGGCTACTCTGGTTGCTCAGAGGAACTTCATAAAATGGAATAACATTTTAAAATCATACCTGAAGTCTCCAAACATAGAAGTGGACTCATCCAAATGATGACGATGGGTGAATACATTCGTCATTAATGGGTTAAAATGTGTTAAAATCCTCCACAGTCCTAGGAAGTGGCGGCTCTGAATTAAAATAAAGACATAAAACATTTGTTCAGATATACGAATCACTTAAATTATGATATTTTTCTCTAAATATTATTTTTCACAGTTTCGAAGGATGATTCTCACTTACCGGACGTATCTCTACGTCACAAAGACTACCATAATTCCAAGGAGAAAAAGGAAAAGAAGGTAATGTTTTACGAATTCATTGTAACGTCTGTGAAAATCAATATTTTTCAGTTGATTTTTCTATGCAAAAATGGGGGAGGGGGGTGTATACACCGATACATCCCAGTTTTGCTTTATTAAAGTTTGGTGCAATGGGTCGGCACTGCACTGACATGTTATCCTAATGCAAAGCAGAGGATTGTGTACATAGTATAGTTGAAGAATATGCCAATGTTGTAACAAGTAACTTTGTTGAGCTTTGAGTGTACATATACACGGGTTCCAACTGTTAATCGTGATTATTGATGCAACGTAGACTGTTAATGCATGCTATTATGAAGTTTCGTATGCGTCGGCGAGATCGTTACGAATGCGACGTTCCACATCCTCTGCCCTTTGACTGTAAGTACCGCATGTTTAGTTCTCGTGAAAATAAACAAAGCCGTATATGTTCCTCTACTTTAGACGGTTTTTCAACAATGAACAAATGAAATATTCTAAAGGCTCAGTCCGTGAATGTCCGTGAAATGTATACCCCCTTAAACCGCACTGTTATATAGAAAAACTGGGGTTTGTAATATTAAACTGGGGTTTGTAATATTAAACTGGGGTTTGTAATAAAACTGGGGTTTGTAATATTAATATTGTAATATTAGTGGAAATATTAAAAAAAAAAAAAAAAAAAAAAAAAAAAAAAAAAAAATATTTAAATTTTCGTTTTTTCTTCTGAAAACAAATCTTTGTATATTGCATGGGCGGACAAGTTTCGTGTAACTAATTTTCTTATTTTTGATCCAAAACATACATTGTGGGTACTCGTCGAGGCGGTTCTAACGTGTACCCACAATGTATGTTTTGAGCGGAAATATTAAAAAAATAAAAACATTGAAATATTCGTTTTTTCTTCTGAAAACAAATCTCTGTATATTGCATGGGCGGGCAAGTTTTCGTCATGCTGATGGCATAACAACGACGTCGAAATGGATTTTTCCACAGAGACCGTATGTAGTTATACATTAACTATGATTCATAACACAGACGTCAATATATTGTAATTATTTATTACCCATTTCAGGATTCTTATCATAGGAAAAAGGAGCATGCAAAAGATCACCACAAACATAAAATCACTTGGATAGTACAGCAGGCATCTGTAAGTTTATAATTAAGAATCTGAATCTGTCAGATACTCTATATACCCCATAAAGAGTATAACATGGAGTGCGTGTGAAAATGGCCGAAAGAAAATAAAGTTTTATGTAATGAAACGGGGGTCATTTCTTTTCTTGTTTTGGAACAGTCGTCACTGGCAAGTACGTTGAAAGCTTGCTATAGAGTTCCTTCATGAGGCAAGCCTGTCTTAAAGTACTGTGGAGTCACCTCTGGCTTTGTATTCTGCCAAAATGTGGGTTGGCATTTCATCATACCGTTTCATGATTTGTTCCTCCGCACAGAATACCATAGTGGGCTCAATTTATCTTTAGGCAATCACTCATATCTCCTCTTTAAGATATTTCAAACATTTTCTATATTATTAAGCCATGGAAATTGATGTGCCAATATTGGATGAGAAAAGAATTACTATTTACGCAAGGCAATGTCCTTTGTATTAATCCTAAATCCGCAAAACACATTCTTGTTATTAGAGGAATGCCTTTCTTTGAATGTCCTGGTGATTCCCTTGACTTAAACCCTATACAAGAGGTTTGAAATATCATGAAGATGAGATGTGAGAGATAGCCTAACAATAAAAAGCTTCTATGTGAAAGTTCCAGCTCCCTATGGTATTTGTCTGTGGGCATTCAAAGCCATGGGTGACTCCACAGTGCTTTAAGACATGCTTACCTCATGAAGAAAGCCATTAGCAAGGTTTCCTTGTAGATTGTTAGTTTTCTTGCAAAATAACACTGACGTGTTATACTGTAACAACCACTTTACCGTGAAATTCTAAAATGCACATTGAATGAAAATCAGGGTGTAACTTTGTAAAAAGTGCCCATAAAGACACCAAATTTTCAGCCTTAGTACAAAAATAACAAATAAAATGCAAACCCTTGCATAATTTTTGAAACTCGAATATCAGTGAATTATTTGTTACAAAAATTGGGCTCCATATATTATATCAATCTAGGCATACAACATCACACGATCTGGAGAGTAAATATTTACCCTCAAACGTAACAAAATATGTAAACAAAGCCCTTCAGTTGTCCATTTCTAGCCAGTGACAATTGTTCAAAAACAAGGAGATTTGTCAATTTAATTCTGAATATTGCAGGGGCATATTAATAATTGAACGCAGCTGGTCTACCATCTTGTTATATATTACAGGTGCGTTCACTTATTAATATACCCCTGCGATATTCAGAAATAAATTGACAACTTTTCTTGTTTTTGAACAATCATCACTGGCTGGATGACTTTGTTTATATAACGTGTTAAGTATGTCTTTAAGTATTTACTCTGTATATAAAACTTCCAGATCTTGTGATGGTGTATGCCTAAATTGATTGCGTAACATATGGAGCCAAATTTTTAACAAAAATTTCACTGGTATTCGAGTTTCAAAGATTCCACAAGGAACCATGGTTAATGGTTTGTAATTGTGTTTGTAAATAATTATTATCAAAGAACGACCATTTTTGTACTACGGCTGAAAATTTGGTGTCTTAATGAGCACTATTTACATAGTTACACCCTTATTTTCATTCATTGTACAAACACAATTACAAACCATTAACCATGGTTCCTTGTGGAATCTTTGAAACTCGAATATCAGCGAAATTTTTGTTAAAAATTTGGCTCCATATGTTATGTAATCAATTTAGGCATACACCATTGCAAGACCTGGAAGTATTTTATACAGACTAAATAGTTATAGGCATACTTAACACATAATATAAACCAATTTATCCAGTTGTCTATTTCTTGCCAGTGACGAACTGACGATTGTTCAAAAACATGAAAAGTTGTAAATCGCAGGGATATATTTATAAGTGAACGCACTGTCTTGTTGAATTAAAAACTGTTGTAAAACATTCTCAGCTTACGAACTGATTTTGCATGTGTCGACAAGATAATAAAACATTGTATGCTTTAAATAGGTTACGGGCAAGAAAAAATAACTGGAAAAAATAAAGTTGTTGAAATATAATTAGTTTGCACATTAAGCACATTAAGTCTTAGTTAAACGTTAAAATGTTAACAGAATCTTTTTTTTTCTCTCTCTTTTTTTAGAAACGCACGTCAACACGATTTCACGTGGCTCAGAATGATGAGCACACATCGGCACCAGCCTTACCACCCAGACAACCAACGCTTAAGAATCTTGGGAAGTTTTAAATGAGCCGCTGCATAAGAAAACCAACCAAATGCTGAGGCGAAAACAAAGGCGCAGATCAGCTGTGCAGTAACGCCTTCGTTTTTGCTACACGGATAGTACAATCCCTCTTCTACTTACATCCGAAATTTCAAGGTTCTAGCCTGCTTCTTTGACTTTAAAGGCCGGTTTGTGTCAGACCTGGCCGGAAACCCAAATTGTTGATTTTCTCATGCATAGGCTCAAATGCAAGTTGGACGTTCAGATAATGACAGGATCAACGGCAACAACCCTTAAATTTTATAATTTTTTTCAGGGTTATTCCACAGCAACGCATAGCTCAAAAATTGTCAAAAGGTGCTTTTACGCTTGTGCCCTATATTAGTCTTCCTTTTATCCAATTGTGACATATATATGATTTTGTTTGCCTTTTATAAGAAGAGTTTTACTTACATTATTTGTCTTTGCACTGCTCATACAGTCATGATTCAAGACCAGCAATTGGAAGACAACGTTTTTAAAAGCAGGCTTTTTGTCATTTGGATTCACACCCAAAATTGTGTACTGCAGCGCATTATACTCGACAGAAAGTTTTGATGGAGGGTATTAGTGTGCCATGGAAGCTTGTGATATATTCCATCTACATAGTTCTAATCATTTTGAAAACAACAGCCATGTTATTCTCAATGATTGAATATTTGCATTTGGCTGTAGTTGAAATTGAGAGCAAAACTGCACAACCGCGTTGCAGCTCATGAGGTTATGACGAAAGGTCACTGAAAGCGTGGTACTCTCCATGCAAAAATCAGTTGATCATCTATAACATTGCTTTTAATGGTTAGAATTGTAATATTGAACAGGGATGACTGGATGTCACATTTTTAATCAATAAATAACAATATGTTGTAACATATAACACTGATAATCATAATTCATGTTTGAAACGCTCGTATTTCGTATTTGTACATAGGCATTTTTCGTTATGTTTTCTGATTTATTATCAAATAAATATATTGCTGTTATATATTTGCAACATGCTGATTTGTTCTTTCCTCACATCCTCGTTATAAACCACAAAGCTCACACCGCGCTCGTAGCCCTACTGGAAGTAAATATCCATGTGGGCCTAGATATCACTTACGTCAACGTGACTCGTATTTATAGCCAATGTTACTCGTATTTGGATAAAGAACTGTATCTCCAAGTAAACAATTGTGAAGTCTTTGTATCTGAAGAAAAAATACAGTATGTAAATATCATTTGAAAAAAAAAAAAAAAAAAAAAATGCCAACTCTGATCATCTCTTGAAACTCAACAGGTAGGCAGATCACATCATCATAATTAATTACCGTAAAATTGTCTTGTCTAGGGGTTCTTATTTCCTCTGAAGTTGAGATAAAGATAAAGAATATAAGGTGGGGTTGAGGCCGATACAAGGAAAATCTCAGGCAAGTTTTAGATTTCACCAGAGGCTATGCCGAAGATGAAACTTCAATAATCTGAAAACAAACGAGTCTGATATTTCCTTGTCCAAGTAATTTCGTATTTGGCCCAGTTACAGGTCCGAGGTCTGCTGTATTGACCCGAGGCGAAGCCGGGGCCAATACAACTGACCGAGGACCTGTAACTGGGACAATACGAAATAACTTGATTAATGAAAATTTCATTAACTTTTTTTATTTGTATTGTGCCATTTGACAATGCAATCGCAGTTGACAAAGTAAGTACAGAGGGGCAAGGATGCAATAAAATTTAAAGTCCCAACATAGACACCAGGTGGGAAAGAAAATGCATAAAACAACAAAACATTTTTCCGACAACACACCCGAAGAGCAGAATGACTAGCTCTTTCCCAACAAGGTAGCCATCTGGCTAAGTTTCAACAGGAACGACGAAAGGCAACGAGCACGACAGAGAGTCGGGCACAATAAACAGTAGTATAATGAAGATAAACCAATTTTCCTGGGACACCGATTATCGTTTTTACTGGGTAAAAATATAATGAAGATGAACCACTTTTCCTGGGACACCGCTTATCGTTTTTACTGGGGACAACTCCGAAAACTATTTTTTCCTGGGGACATCGTGGATTTCATAACGCAGTGGAACGGGATAGGCAAACGTAGCACGCCGTGATAACCGCAGAAAGACCGCAGGATCAAAACAAATAACGTGCTCGATGACATCCAATACGATACTACAATACAAATTTCAACATTCATGTGACATCTATGACCTTAAAATTACTACAAAAGAGAGCACAACAGAGAAGCGCATTTTGATGATAAATAAGGTTAAGTTGAGAGCGCTTTCCTTCAAGGGGCATGTCAGTCTGAAGAATGGAAAAGCTGTGAAGCCAACAGATATCGTATAGAATGCAGTCGTTGGCTGAGTTACTGCTGAATATACTAATTAACATTCTTCTTGGACAGAGCTTACGCTTCCTATATACTTGATCAGTCCTATGGGATGAAAATTAGAACATAACCGCCACGCTCTTCGAAACTCAAAGGCCCAGCACCAGAAAAACAATTCCAAATCTAAATTGCTCTTCTTGCAAATGACAGTGCTAAAGTTGATATTAGTCTTATTGCCGTTAAAGAAATAATCCAACTTAAACTCTTAATATATTCAAAAGTAAAGATGCGCTTTCTCTAAATATTAACAATAGTTTTGGTTTGGTTATAGTTTCATGCCCAAGTATTTGAGTCATGTTGGGACGGGGCAAACGTTTCCTGTGTACTTAGCCAGCAGTGTGTGGAGCTGAAAGTGCCTTGCTCAAGGTCACTACACAACAATGGCAGGAATCGAACCCAATTAGCAAATGAAGCACACACAAAAACATATATATCGCAAAAAGAAGAAACGACATGGTGTTGTTGGTGTGTTGTTCACTCTTGATGTGAAACATGCCATGTTACCTGCACATTCAACAAGTCATCCACAGATGGTCATTGATTTATTAAAAGGACATCCACCTTGTGGTATTACATGTATTTAGGCTCATTCTATCGATTTGTTGATGTTAAAGAAGCCAAAGTAGCCAATACTGTTAACAATTTTTCCAAATTGTCAAGCGAATCGTATATATATAATTATTTCATATGAAATGGTTAACAACCAACAGCCGATATTGTTTCATTTAAAGTGAAGTGTGGTACATTGTATTTTTGTTTGTGCTTTAATACGAATCACTTTTCAAATTTAGTGGACAGTATATTCATGTATAGCAATAGGAATTGGGTGCCCAAACCTCACTTTTCACATGATTTATTAATCTTAGGGTGAGATATCGCTACCAAAATAAATGACCGTTTTTGTGTTTGACGTCATTTTCATACCGACGTCGTTTTGACGTTGTTGTTATAAATAATTAATATTCAAAAGCTACACACCGAATTTGTGTTAAAACATGTTGTCGTCAGTAATATTATAGCTAATCATACTATTCAAGTTTACTACGACTTAGTTTATAGACCTTATTAAATAATATTGTTATACGACAAAAAGAGTGTAAACGTCACTGTGTGACGGTACTTCACTTTGACGTCAAATAATTTGAAAATTAAAGACATATTTTTTTCTGATAGGGAATATGTCTTCTAAAAGAACAAAATTGTTTGCAACCTTTTTACCAAACAAGACTACACAGCAACATGTATTTCACATACTGACGTCATTTTACGTCATTAAATTGCTCTCCAATAATTCAAAATTACAGTTGTAACACTCAAACACGATATCACCTTTATAATATGAGCACAACTGACCAATATATACAAGTTATGTCCATTTTATACCATTTATGTGTTCAATCAACTCCATTTATAGGTATTTTACTATTCGAGAATGGGTACCGTCTTATATGACATCACTATGACGTTAAAACATTATGAAAAAAAAAAAACATCTATTTTCTTAAAAAGAATATATTTGTCTACAGGAAAATGTATGCTTCCCACTTTTCCCAAAAATTTGCTACGGGATCATACAGCGGCCTGCACTAGATGGGATTGGGGCCGATACAAGGAAAAGCTCTGTTTTCAGATTATTTAGATCTCTAGATCTCATCAGAGGCTATGCCGAGGATGGGACTTCAATAATATCAAAACGAGCCTGAGATTGCCTTGCTGAGGGCTAACCATTATCATAGATTGTTTTCTAACCCATCCCATAAAATATTTTGCCCTGGATTAGCTTCATGTGATGTTAAGGCACATTTTTGTTATCAGATATGCAAATTAACCATTTCACAAAAGTGAGATAACAAATTTATTTTGCGCATAAGATGCTCAGCAAAATTTAGAAATTACAATTACTTATCACTTCCTGAAATTAATACCGCTAAAGCTATTATTGTAGCTGACTGTTTACACTCAGCATATCACTTCCTTTCATGGAATAAAATATAAATAAAAGCTTGATCCTTTGGTAGCAGTGAAAACGTTTAAAAGGGATGTAGTATGGGCCATATTGCGCAATTTCGGGTACTGAACCCTCATCTGTGACCCTTTATAAACCGGCGACGATCCAGATAAATATACTGCGATTTCAAACATTTACACAAGGTAAGTCTGAATCAAAAACACATGCCAAAAAAAAGTACAAGTAGGCAAAGATTAGGAAAAGGCGCAATCAGAAAAAGATTCCCACTCCAAAAACCGAGGTGGGAAAAAAAACTAACAAGCAGGTACTTATACCATGAAAACATTTCGTAAGCCGAATGAGCAGCTATTTTCCCAATAGGTGGCCACTCAGTTAACTTAACTAAAAATATGAAAACATACATAAGGCTACATATGAGCCACCACATGGGAAAACCAACAATCTGCATAGGCGAAAACAAAGACGCAGATCAGCTTCGCGGTAACCGCGAAGCTGATCAGCGTCCTTGTTTTCGTTACTCGGATAGTAGAATTCCTCTACTTTCTAAATTCAAAATTTTCAGTCTCGTGACTGTACAGCCTGATTTGTGACGGACCTGTTCGGAAACCACATTGTTGGTTTTCCCACGAGGCGGCTCATATGATGTATATATATTTCTAAAACCAAAAAAAAAACAACAAAATATGGGAATGACTGGTATTTTGAGACAAATGAAAAGTGCTATTGACGATACCGATATATTGACAACATGTGTCTGTATTGTTAGAAATTCACTTTCATGAAAGGAACTTCATTTAATGACAACATTTACCATGAGGCTTTACATTTTCAAAAATGCTTGATTTTAAAGTTTATTTAACGTAAATATAGATCTTATGGTATATGGTGTAAGGGAAAATGGTAATGATAAACGTAAACGCGCGCTGCCACGAAACTGAACACTTTCCTTGAAATAAGAAAAAAAGAAAAAAAAAAAAAAAAAAAAAAAAAAAAAAAAGGTCGACATTCAATGCTTCTATACCTGTTGCTATAGAGTACGTTCTTCGGACATAGAGACCATTAGATTTTACGATAGAAATCGTTAAATGTATGATGCAACACTGTTCATAAGATGTTATACTCAACATGCTCTTCGATTATATATCGATTCCGAATCTGTTCACATTGACATTTTATTATTTTATTTTCATTAAAGATATGTATTCTTGTCTAATGAGGGTTATTAACTGATCAATAGGGGACAGGACACTAGAAAACCTAGTGGCCTGACAATGACTCAGAATACAGTTAGGGGCCAAAACAGGAAAAATCAATAATGATTGCAGAGGGAGGAAGTTTTATTGCACGTTTTGCAGTGACCATATACCAATAAACACCGGTACTACAGGTATTATCCTTAGGGGACCTCTTTATTACCCCCTGCAGAGATAAGATAATCACCTCATTATGACTGTTCGTTGATCGCTGGACTATATTGCACCAGCAGGGGTCATAAATCGAATAAACAGTGGTACCACTTTAGCTTCTCCAGTAGCTAAGCCTTTGATAAAGGAATTGATTTTATTGACTAACCAAGCTTATTCAACACTTCCAAAATATGTACTTCCAAAATTCAGAATCTCCTATTATTTCTTAAAAACCATAATAAACCAATCAAGAATAATATTTTATTTAACAAGAAAAAGACAATTATACTAGGCAAAATAAATTTAGCAATTTTTGATGTTACATATAATTTTAATCACCTCAGAGCAATTTTGGACATTTCTTTAATTCAAATGACAAGAACAGTGTCTTAGGCACCTGATACGATTAATTTTAAAACGCCATCCTTTAAAGAGGCTTCTGGAACAACCAACAAATACATAAAGGGTGTGGATGCAAAATTCTCAACCATTGAACACAATGCAAACAGCTGACTTTTGTTTAGTCTATCAGGCCCATCCTTTTCAACCCCTCTTTATGAACGTTGTTGATTATGTGACAAGTGAGATTCGGCTTTTTCGGTACAAACTTTACCTGCCAAAAAAAAAAAAAAAAAAAAAAAAAAAAAAAAAAAAAAAAAAAAAAAAAGACGTCAACGCGCCGTCAATAGGTTGAAATTGTCTTAATTTCGGGTAACTTGGTTTCCCATTGATTTTATAAAAACAAAACGAGACAAACTAAGCACAATGCAGCCAATACCGTGGTCAGTAACACTTGAAAGATTCAAAGCCATAACGCGGCATGCTAGTGAGATAACGCTGACGTTAAACTCTTTATTTAAGCTTAAGTTATAAAGCCAAGATAAGGAGTTTGGCAAACTCTTTTTATTTTAACATATCGGTATGCATCAGACATTTAAACCCATTGCCCATTTTCGGGAAATTCCAGCTAGAAATGTAACTGTAAGGCGATAACGTAGGAGCCAAAGAAAAAACGTCGAATTCAAAAACTTAGGATCTTAATTTCTCGGCGACAAAATTTTGTTTCCAAACGTTTTAAATGTTTCCCTTTGTTTTGATGACTAAAGAGTTACTTAAACATGATTTTGGTTTCCCACTTTAAGCAGACCTGCAAGTTTTGACCATGTGTCTTAAATTGTAACGTCATGTCAGTATCGCCGTAAGGTTTGATTTTTTCGAAATGTTGCACTTGGAAGTTCTTGCCGAAATATTCCACTTACGTCCATATTCCAAAATATGACTTTTATTCATTATGTGCAGAGACTGACGAATGTTATGAAAATTGCTAAATTTAATTTG